>VXBX01009836.1:298704-352555 GCA_013400415.1 Scytalopus superciliaris | reverse complement strand
CGCGCAGCCCCCGCGCCGGGCCGGACCCCCCGCCCGCGGCCGAGCCCCGCGGAGGGCCCGGGGTGCTGCCCTCCATGTTGGCATTGTGGGCGGCTGTGGGGCCGGGGGTCCCGCTCCCCAGCGCTCCCCAGCGCCCCCCGGCCCCGCCGCCGCCTCGCCCGCACACGGAGCCGCTCCGCAAGTTGGGCAAGAGCAAACTCCGCGGCCGTGAGTTTGGCTGGTGGCTCTGCGAGCTGGAGCCCAGGCAGACATGGCCACCATTTTAGAATGCAATACACAGTGGGGAGAGTAATAAGCCCTCATCTTCATCGTCATCGTCATCCTCATCATCAACTCGACCGGCGGTGTACTGAGCTCAGAACTGTAGTCTGAATTCTGGTTTCCTTTTGTTGGTCGACTGAGAGGATTTAATGGAGAAATAACCGTGGCGATCTTAGAACCATAGTTTGTGTAGTCAGAATTGTTGGTTAGTTTAAAGGGGGGAACACCCGCACTTGGTGAGGAGAGGGGCTTCTGTGGTAGAAATATAACCAAACGACGCGTGAATCATCCTTATTTCGGGTGAAATGCTCGTTGCCGAAGTGGAGGGTGGTGCAGCCGGGTTGAGGCACTTAACATATGACGGCAACAACTAGAATGTTAAACAGGCGCTGAGCTAAAACCTCCTCCAGCGAGGGGGAAGGCTGACAGAACAGTCCTGCAGAGGGAAGTTTTGCGAGGGAGACGCAGAGTTCAAAGAAATAATGCTCAGAAACACACACTGCTCACTTCGGTGTGCGAGTTGTTGCTGGGACTCCTGTTGGTGTCCATCCTCTTCCTTCTGAATTAAAATAGTAGTAACTTGCTGAGGCGGTGTCTGAGGTGGCAGAGATGTTTGCAGTGGTCTCGCTGGAGAGGAGGGTGTTCCAGCTCTGGAAGAGGAGTCCTGGCTTGCAGTGTTAAGAGCGCTCTTGAATTCGTGCCCCTTTTCCTGCAGGGCAGCCAGATGCTGGCAGAGTTAATGGGGGGAGATGGTTTCTGTTACAGAGTCACCATTGAACTTCTGTAATGTTTTTGAGTAGAATGATCTTTCTGGCCTGTAGTGTTTCAGCAACTGTGAGCAGAACAGAATTTTCTTTTGCTTTCTGGTTTGTTTTTTTTTTGCTTTTGTGATTTGTTTTTTTTAAAAATGTCGTCTAAAAAACCCTCATCTGTTTCTTGGTTGCCCGTGTAAAAAGCCGAAAGCTTATCAGAAAGCTTCTTGTGGGCTCTGTTGTTTGCTGGAGATCATAAACCAAGAGCCCTCTGAAGGACTGAATTACTTATTGCGACTGCATTTTCAGCCCCTCTCATCCTGTCTCCCTGAAGAGGCAGGTATTGCAGCAGGCATTGCACCAGGTGTGGGACCTGCCTGGCTGCGTGACCAGCTCTGTCGCTGAGCCTCTTTGGGAGCAGGATGAAAATAGTTGGAGCTGCTGAGGGGCTGAGCACGGGGCAGTTGCGTGGAGCCTGGCTTTGGGAGAGCTCAGCTCCCATGGCTTTATCTCCCCTGGATAATGCCTGGGATGACTTGTGAAGTGCGTGGTTGGTTCAGCGGCCTGGAGCATAGAGGGAGCTCTTCCAGAGCGACCAGAAAAGCCTTTAAGTTGACGTAGTTCCTGGCCTTCCTCCTGCAATCAGGAGCCGCAGTGAATATTCAGTTATTGTTCTTTTCGGTGTAATCCAGGGGTCTGTAATACCGTGAGCCACAGACCGTACTGCCCTTGGCACAGTGGGGTGTGTGTTCCAACCAGATGCCTTGTTTGGTGATGGCTGAGGTTCGGAATCTTCCTGCATCCAAGGGAATCTCTTTCCGGCGTGCGCAGCCCGGTTACGTGCCGGGGAGCAGGTAGGCAGCACCATGAGCTGGCAGGATCTGTGCCGAGAAAGGAACTCGAAAGCTGATGGTTGAGGCTGGCATTATTTTAGTTTAAACTCTGCTGGGCAATTACCAGCAGATGGATTTGTGTTTCCGTGTCTGAGCTGCAATATGGAATATGTTGTGTGAGGCTGGTGGTGCCCAGCCGTAGGTTCCCCATTTGCTCATGGTGAAGTCCTTCCCCCAGAGCTGGCTTTGACATTCCCTCAGCAGAGCACACACAGGAGGGTTCCCTGGGCTCCCAAGGACTGGGGGCAGTGCTTTCTCTGGTCCCTTTCTGCTGGCATTCCCTGGGCACCAGGTGAGCCTGGAGAAACCACATCTGTGGTGGCTTCTCTTGTGTGGCAGCTTTGAAGGACAGCGAGCTGCTCTGTGAGGGGGTATGGAGGCAGGTGAGGTGCAGGAGACATCTGGGTGGAAGACAGAGGGTTCTGGGTGATCACTGTGTGTTTGTGAGGTGAAAGAACCTCCAGGAATATAACAGAGGTGTAATTTCTGCATGGCAGTTTCCAGTTGAGGACTCAAAGGAACCTTTCTTCCTCTTCGTTCCAGTTCAGTTTGTTCCAGTCGTCACCAATGACTGAGTTTTACTCTTACTTGGGGATCCTCTATTAGGATTTCTTCCTTTAAACCCAGCAGAGTTTAAGCTAGAATAATGTCAGCCCAGCCATCAAATTTTCAATTCCTTTCTTGGCACAGATCCTGGCAGCTCATGGTATTCTGGTAATTTAAAATAAACGAAGTTTATTCCAAAAACTTAGCATGTCAAGTGGTGGCCTTACATTCTGGAAGCTTGTGATAGCTCTGCAGAGCAGTGGGGGCATTTAGGGGAGTGAAATGAAGAATTGCTTCATTGCTTGACAATGGAGCAGTTGCTTGAAGTAGGTAGTTAATGGTAATTAGTGGAAGCAAAGAGCCTAATAAATGTGAAGTTTAACTTCAAGAATAAAAGGTGAAAATGGAGAGCAGGAAGAGTATCAAATGCTTCAAGTCCTTCTTGAGGATGGACTGTTCTTTCACTGTGTTGTGTCATTGCTTTGCTGCTTTGAAGAAATAACAAATAACGATTATTTAAGCCTTACTTATCATATTAATCAATTTCAAAATACACAATATTGTACACTGCACTAGAAACACCATAACTTTCCCAAGTCCAGGCATGAAAATTGAGAAAATTCAGGCTGAATTTCGTAGCTTTAAATAATGTGAATATGGAGAAGTACCTGTTAAGGCTTCCAAGTAACCTAAACCAAGCACTTAAAGATTAGAAGGTCTGGATTAACAGACCTGGAATCTGGAAGGAAATGACACTGGAGTTACTGAAATTATTGACTGCCAGTTTTCCGTATATCCTGGAATACTGGGGAACTTTCAGGAGGACAGGAAGAATAAACTTCCTTAATGGTTTAAGTTCTTTGTGGATGCAAGAGTTGACCCCAACTCACTCCAGACTGGAAGAATGGCTGGAACAGTCCTGGATAGGAACTTTGGAGGTAATAGTATGGAATACAATTGTATGAGCACTGGCATGGTTGAATTAGTTTTATTGTTTTCCATGAGACCATGTATTTGGTCAAGTCAGTTGCATTGCCATGGTCTGAGATCTAGAAATTAGTGGAGTGTGTTCAGTATTCTAATTATAGAAATCATGGTGCAAAATTAATATACTGGGTCACAAATTATTTCAACTATTAATGAGTGTTTGTCATGAAGGCTCCTTTTCTACTGGTCTCAGAACCTCAAGCCAAGGGTATGTGATTTTCCAAGTCCAGAAGAACAAAAGCCATGATTCCGAAGGGAGTGCAGAGTTCTGGAGGTGGCTCGTTGCTTTAGAAGGATCCCGACTGCCCAATGAACAATGGATATTATGAAACAGTAATCACTTAAGTAGGGCTCAGTGAGAGGGTTTACCTTTGGAACAAAGGAGCACAGAGCGTCTCAGAGGAGGGAGGAGTGTAGGAAAACAGCTGTGGATCCGTGTGGAAAGCAGTGGAATGGTGGAATGGGAGCTCCAGATAAAGCAGTGAATGCAGCTCTGGAGTTTCTAGGTGGTAAATAAGGGGATTTTGCTTCTCTGGTAGCACAAGAGTAGAAATTTTCCCATTCAGGATCCTGCACTTGTTGGAGGGCTTTAAAAAGATCTGATGACTGGAGAGGGTACAGAAAAGTGTCAGGAAAAGTTCTGCACGTGAAATAATGAATTTTGAAAAGTGAAACCTTAGCGAAGTTTGAGTGGTGAAACCCAAAAGCTCAGGGCTTGGGAGAACTGGAGCTGCTGCTCCAGGGACGTATTGTGAGGAGCAACATTGATGGAAATGTTGTTCAAACCTCTTAAGAGTCTGTTCAAGCTGCTCACTCAGGTGGTTGCTTGATTTATTTCAATTTTTATGGAGAAAAAGAAAACGCAAACCAAAAAACCAATTGACTTTTTGGAGCAGCTTGCTTGAGGGCGCTGACAGTCTCCTGGTCCACTGCTAAAACAGGAATTAATGCAGAGAATTGAGATATTTTGAAACAGAAAGCTGATGGTGGTGATGCCTCAGGTTTGATAATACAGAGAGTCTCATCCAGTTGGTTTTATCAAAAAGAAAACAGGAGGAAAACTCAGTTGCACCACATAAGTGAGCTCCTGAGGAGAAACCAGAGGTGCTGTGGCCTCAGTCCTGGTGAGCTGTGCCTGAGCCCTGGGGTCCTGCTCAGTGTGGGCCAGGCTCAGCTGGGTCAGGTAACAGGGCCTTTCTGACTGTGAGAGGATCAGCTGGTAGGGGAGGGTGAAGGAAGGCGGTGAATTTGGCACTTTGGGGTCGAGAATTGATGGGGTTTCAGGGAGGAGGAGGTGGTTTAGTGCTGAGGTTTCTGTTCCCATGCTATTAAACTTGTGAAGAACAATAGGTCAGTCACTGAAGGTGCTTTAAATGAAGAACTTGTCACATTCATCACAGAGGTTGTACTGTGGAATTAGGTGAATTCAGAGGAGGTTATTTACTGGTGTCTGTCTTTAATTAGCAAGAAAACATGCAAAAGGAGTATTATTTTAATTTCTTATTTATTTTACTAGTGGCAGTGACTGCAGAGTTGCTGTGGTCACCATGGGGTGGTCTCTTCAGAAACACCAAAATGTTGGGGCGTGCTTAAACAATGGTGAGAGTTTCCTGTCCTTGCCTCAGTCTCTTCCAGTGAGGGCTTTTCAGCCCTCACTCTGTTCAGCTCGTTGAAAATTTAGAATGAAACAATTTAGCCTGTAACTTTCTACGTAGGGCAAGAACAGCGTAGGTAGAATTTCTGTAGGTTTTTGTTTAACTTGAGATAGTCAGTTCGCTAAAAGATGGAACTGGAGTTTGAAACTAAGCACAGCTCCTTTCCCCAGCACTGAAACCAAATCTGCCAGTGATGGAACCAATCCATGCCTGTGTATCCATTAGAAGGTGCTCCCTCCCAAGCTCAGGACTGGGTTATTATGTGGGATATGCTGGGGAGGAATGCTGTGTCCGTGTCCAGGAGACCAGGTTAAGCATTTTCTAAAAGTCAGGGAGAACTTATGAGATCTTCCAGCCTGCTGTCCTTAGGAATGTCTGAGTGAATGGTCTTCATGGGCAGCAGGTGCTTTAGCAGGGACAATGGATCTGAGCAGCTGGAAGGGAGGATGCTTTGGAGAGCCAGGGCAGTGGGTGGTGGGAATCCCTGGGCAGCCAAAGCTCCAGGGCTGCTGGTGGGTGAAGCCAGCAGAGCTGTCTGTAGCTGTTCTGCTTCTGTTCTGGGTGGCTAGGAAATTGAGGTAGTTTCTTAATCCCAGTTGCACTGGGAGGAGAGTCCACGTTTGACAGCTGCCAGTTCCAGCTCTGGAGAGGGCACAGACCTACTCCAAGGCTGTGATGGGACAGCCCCAGGAACAGTCTGTGCTGTCTGTGCCAGGCACACACGCTGTGGGAACGTACTGGGGGATCAGAACAAAGGCCTGTCCACTGTGTCCTGTACCTTGAGGGGAGGTGGCAGCAGCTTTTGGGCCCTGATGCCTTTGAACACCCACGGTTGGGTCTGGATCTAGTCTTGGTGGATGCTCTACTTCAAGGTCTTGGTCAGCACTCTGAAGTGAATTTGGGATCTGGGATTTGCTGATCCCAACGCCCCATCCATCCCTGGCTGTTCCTGCAGTGCTGCCTGTACATTGCTGGGTGCTGCTGGAGCCTCTGCACCCATTCCTGGTGTGCAGGTGCCTCCATGCAGAGGAGCCTGGCATCCCCTGTGTGTGAGCCTGGCTACCCCTTGTGTTTTGAGGTTCAAACCCTGCGTGCAGTTTCCATCCTCTCTCTGCCTTTGGGTCCTGAGGAGCAGCTGGCCCTGATGCTTGAGAATCCTCTCCAGCTCACCTTGGCCTTTATTGCTCTCCAAGTGGAGCTGGCACCGAAACACTGGGATCTAGAGAAGTGATTCCCACTGCACACTTGTCCTTGGCTGCAGTTCTTGGATGGGAAGGATTTGTGGCTGTCTGTTCTGCAACACATACAACAGAGCCCACTTTTCTCTAAACTAATAAATAGTCCACCAGGTTTGTTATTGGAGAGTTCTGTGTGTAAAGGTGTGTTACTGCACCCAGTGTCCCTCCTTGGCAAGGAGGAATTCAGGGGTTTTGTTGGAAAAATCACCTCCACTCAAAATGGCCAGGGAAGGACTGTTCACCACAAACTGGGTTAGCTGATGATTGGAGTTCCCAACTAATGTTAGCCTTTAACAGGGTCAGAGAGGGATTAGTTCCCGTTAGAGGGGAGCTTTGTGGCTGACCCACAGCTGGGCGCTAATGGGTTTGTGTGGATTCTGCCATCTGAGCTCCGAGGGTGTTTTTAATGTAGTCATAAAACCAGGAGCCTGAAAGGGACCTCCTGAGTCACCGAGCGTGCTCCCTCCCCTCTCGGAGGCAGCAATGGTGGAACACCTTTGCCAAGGCAAGATTGTAGATGTGGGAACAAAGAATGTAGGTCAGGCTCGCAGGGTGGGCATCCTGGGAAGCAGGGAGTCGCTGCAGTTCACTGAATGAATGTGTTTCTCTGGCAAGAATCGCTAAGATATTCCTTTGGATCTTACTACGAGCTGCTGTCTGGCAAAATAATGAAAGCGATGTCTTTTTTGTGTGTCTGACACAGGAGAGATGGCAAGTACAACACTCCTTGCAGTTTTCAAAAGATGTTGAAAAAAATAGGAGGCTTCAGAAAAAAAAAAAAAAAAAGCCTGAGGGGAAAAAAAAAATAAAAAAAATCTTTATTTGCAGGACTGGAAAGCTGGTTCTGTAAAGAGAAGCAAAAAGGTATTTGTTTATGGAGAAATGTCTTGAAACGTTGCTTCCAGGAAGGGTTCAGGAATAGCTGCTTGTGCAGCCAGCAGACGAGGGATTTGGTTAAAAAGGAGATGAGGATAAGGGAGGAAGAAAAGCTGAAGCTAACTAACTTGTAGAACAGCTTAGCAGGGACATTTCTCGTTCCCTGGAATTCACAGGGGCGAGGGTGGTTAAATTTTAATTAGTAAATTTGGATGAGGCGCAGGGTTTGCCAGCTGAAATGCTCTGAAGCCTGACATCCCTGGAACAGCTCAGCTGGGAGCAGGAGTATGGAAATCCCACAGAAATAGTTCTGTTGACCCTTTGTAGTTTGTGTTACTGCTTGAAATATTAGTATGATCCTTAAAGGGTGCCTTCTGCACAGCTGGATTTGCCCCCACAGCTTATAGAAAAGTTTGAAATTGTGAAGTCAGTCTCATTTTTGCCTGGATGTGTTGCCAGGTTTATAATAAGTGCAGGCTAAGGTGGGAACAGGATTTTCTCCTTTGCAGGGTTGGACAAAACAACACAACACAACAGAGTCATTTCAGATGAAGAGTCCTGGTGGTGTAAAAACTCCTGACATTTTAGGAAATGGATGTTTTCCTGCCTTCTGTGTATACTCAGTCTTAGCACTCAGCATGGCTGTCGGAAGACACTTAAATTGAGCTTTTTAAAATTGTTTTCTAAAACAGGGAAATCCAGACCAGTTCCCTTGAGGAGCTGGATGGAGAGGGCGAGGCTCAGATTCCCAGGGATGAGCTTAAGGCGAGTGGGCCTGGAGGGTTGGGGTGTGTGTGCTCTTCCCTTCCCCAGCAAAGCTCCTCATGTGGCTCAGCAGCTTTGCAAATGAGTCCTGCACCACAAAGCTCCCTCTCGTGGTGCTGCTGCCTTTCCAAGGTGCATAAAGACATTTCTGTCACACACAAATGTTCCTTAATGCTCCTTCGAGTGATCATCATGTTTGTCTGGGTAAGTTATGCTTCAAAATGTGCCCAGGATTCTTGTTGAGTAAGTAATATATTTATTAAAGAAGAGTTGAAAGCATCTTGTTTAGGACATGAGGAACTTGGCATAGTGTGGAATAGAGGAAGATAAATATTATCCTTATTGGTTATATCAACTCTGAGTAATTTGGATGCTTCAAAATAAACTGTGACTTTAAAATGACTCGGTGACAGTCAGGATGGACTGTTTGCTACATGCTGTCATTTCTCCAGATGGTGAATGCCTGTGGGTCTGTGACAGTGTCATCTGACACAGTTTGTGTTCAATGGGACGTGCTGTAGTGTATTTGTAAAGTCAAAAAGTGATTTTATAATAATCTAATCTGACATATTATAAATAGCATTCATTTCCTTCAGCTCTGTGTGCACTGGTACGGCCTCACCTTGAGCCCTGTGTGCAGTTTTAGGCACCACAATATAGAAAAGACATTAAGCTATGAGAGAGCACCCAGAGGAGGAGGCCATGAGGAGGGGAAACCCCTTATGAGGAGAGGCTGAGGATGCTTGGTTTGTTCAGCCTGGAGAAGAGGAGCCTCTCTGCAGGCTGAACAGGATGTTGAGACACCTCATGAGGGGCAGCACTGATCCCTTCACTGTCATGACCAGTGACAGGACTTGAGGAAATGGCGTGAAGCTGAGAGGGGAGGTTTAGGTTGGATGTTAGGAAAAGGTTTTTCACCCAGAGAGTGCTTGGGCGTTGAACAGGCTCCCCAGGGTTTGGTCACAGCCTCAAACTTGCCAGAGCTCAAGGAGCATTTGGACAACGCTCTCAGAGACATGGTGGGGTTGTTGGGGTGTCTGTGCAGGGCCAGGAGTTGGACCCAGTGGGTCCCTTCCAGCTCAGCAGATTCTGTGATTCTGTGATACCTGCTTAAAAATCAGAGTCAATCCAGTATTCCTTCTCATTAAGCACATTTACCACCTCACAGCAGAAGCTCTTGCAATGACTTGCTCCTTGCTACAGTTTTAAGACTGTTAAATGTCTCTTTCTGGCTGATGAACCCATCTGCCTGGCAGGCTGAAAAGTCACCTACTGAAAGTGCTGTATTTAATAAATGGAGCTCCCAGAGCTTATCTTTGGCAAACAGCTGATGTGCTATCGGGGCATCCTGGTGTGTGTGTTGGGCGTTCAGTATCAGTAAACTTAAAAACTGCAGCTGTGGGAAAGGCCTGCTGTGGCAGCTCGTGTTGTCTGGAGTCACGTTACTCTCCCAGTGCAGTAAGTAAGTGTGTTTGGCCAAACAGGAAAAAATGTCCTCAGACATGCACCAGTCAGTAATAAGTAGGAGATCACAGAGATAATCAGCTAATTCTGGAGCAGGTTGTTTCGGGTGCCGTGCTGTGAACGAGGTGTTTCTGCAAGATCACGCACATAAATTCCCTCATTTGCTTCCCCAAGCAGAGAGGACCAGCCTGCTCTGTGCTGTCTGCCATGGGCTGGGCCTGTGTCTGCCCTGGGCACCCTTGGAGCTGGATTTGTTTAGTCTGAGCATGAGCTGGAACCTGCAGGAACAGGTTGACATCCTGTTCCTCCTGTTGTGCCCAGTGGCATGCAGGCATCCCTCGGGGCTCTGCCCAGAGCAGCAGGCTGTGCCAGGGGGTACGTGGTCTCACCAGAAGAGTCTCCTGAGCTCTGCCCTCCCTGCCTTGGCTTCCCTGATGTGCTGCCAGCACAGTAACTGCAGGGGATGGCCCTGAAGGGCAGTGTGGGCTCAGGGACGGTGTCAGGGGCAGTGTCATTGCCTATGTGAGCTCAATTCTTGCCCCTGTTCACTTTATTCCTGTTTCTGGACCTCTGCAGAGCCTTATTGGAGGATCTGATTCAGGGTAATGCACAGCCCACCTGGGACTTGGCTCACTGCTTAGCCAAGCAGTGAGACAGCACAGCCCCCTTGGTTTCATTTACTCTCAGTCTAAGCAAAGCTCTCAGGACCCTGCAGTTCTCCCATGGGCAATTTAATTTGGTCCACAGCATGTCTCAAGGGTCCTGAGTGTGCCATCACCACTGTGTCCCCTCCTGGGCTGGCTGCCTGTCTCCTGTCTCCCTCTTTTTGGTACAGAGCAAACTCCAGAGTTGTCACTAATGATGTAAACAGTTGGCTCAGCTTGGGAGTCAGATTTGTCCTGCTGAAGTACAACACTTCAAATCCTGCCCAACTGTTCCCAGTTGTGCTTCTCATCTTACAGCTTGAGGGCCACCAATGATTCATCAGGTAGCAGGATATTAGAAAAGAATATCAAAC
Organism: Scytalopus superciliaris; assembly: GCA_013400415.1. NCBI lineage: Eukaryota > Metazoa > Chordata > Aves > Passeriformes > Rhinocryptidae > Scytalopus > Scytalopus superciliaris. The sequence goes on along the minus strand of VXBX01009836.1, from coordinate 342,100 downwards.
GTTCTCTTTGTCAGACTTCCTGGTTTCATTGCATTTGGTGTTCTGGCAAAGAAAACAGGCAGTAAAAGAAGGGTTAATGATACTGAATTGTTTAAGAACTTGTCGTTGGACATCTGGCTTAGTCTTGGGGTTAAAAGCAGAACAGTTGAGAAACGTGTCCTGCTGGTCGAGGTTTGAGTGTCCTCTTGGTAATTTGTCGTCCTGACCCCCTACCATTGTCTAATTTCCGATTCAAATTTTAATTGCAGCTGGCTTTGTCAAGTCTTGATGTGCTGCAAGTGCCTTTAGGATCAGAAAGCTTTTATTATGAAGTTTGAGGTCTGGATTAGGCCACCCAAGCTTGACAAAGCTTGTGGATTGTCCCCTTGCTCTTCAGGTTCTCCATTTATTATGTAAGACAGTTGCTTTGCAAACCATTGATGGTTGGTTTTAATGCTGGTTTTCATATTCTCTGTGACTGCTAAAACTATAAATACTCTGTTTATGGTGCTACTCTTACTTCAGTTGCCACCAACATAGAGGAATTCTCCTTTTCCTGGTGAAAAACTCTTGTCTTACTTCATTATCAGTAGCTCTCTTGTGTGTTATCTTCATTCTGTAATTAGTGATAATAAGATATCGTTATATGCGATAAATTCCTGTCAAGTTTAAATCAAATTAATTTGGTTTTGTGAATGTGTGTATTGCCAAATCAAGCATGTGCGATGGATGTCAGAGATCTAAAAGATAAAATGGCTTTATAGCTGTGTTTATAAATAACACTGCCAGTTGCAGGTATTTTATCAAAGTAATAATAGTCTTTTTTTAAAAATTGGTCATATTCCAGCTCTTTCTTGAATGTTTGCAGCCAAGCTAATTATCAGGCATTGGCACAGGCTGCCCAGGGAGTCACCAGCCCTGGGCATGTTCAAAAGATGTGTGGATGTGGCACTTGGGGACGTGGTGTGGTGCTGGCCACGGTGGTGCTGCTGCTTCGGGGCTGCACTCGGTGATCTTTTAAAGGGCTTTTCCAACCTCAGCCATTCCAGGACTCGCTGGAGGCTCACAGTGCAGCACAGATCTTTAGTTCCAAAATGTCACCGATTTTCTGGTTCTGTTACCTATTTTAAAGGCACAGGGAAATGTTTTGAGGTGTAGACAGCAACACTGGCTTGATGTATCTCACTCTTCCTGCTCTCTGGTCTTGCTCCCCGTGAAGGCACTTGGATGCTGATGGGTCAGGGTCCATCTGCCGTGCTCCCACCATGTGCTGGAGGGGCTCCAGAGGCTTTGGGGGCCACGGGAGCCTCCTGCATGCTTCAGGCCCACCTGGCATTTGACTGTCACAGAGAGGTGTCCTTCCTTTTCCCGGTCTTTTGATGGAACTCCTCTGTTTTCCAGGACTGGCAGCCTCCGTTTGCGTGCGATGTTGACAAGCTTCACTTCACGCCGAGGATCCAGAGGCTCAATGAGCTGGAGGTAAACTGGGAAGCTGAGCATTGCTCCTGCTCCCAAACGTGCCCGTGTGCCTCTGAGAGAGAGGTGATGTGTGCCAGAGGATGGGCCATGAGCTGACAACACTTGGGGACCTCTGAACAGCAGTTTTTAATTAGCGCAGAAATTCATCCGCTTCAGAACCTGGTTAAAAACATCCCGAGCATAAAAAGTGAAGTTAATGCTCATTAAAGGAGCATCATTCAGGCCTTTTCCACACAAAAGTGCTTCTGAGTGGTTAAACTGGAACTCTCCAGTGCTGTAGATCTCTGTTTTGCACACATACAGCATCTTTCAAAAGAAGAAGAGATGAAACACTTGGAGTGCTTTAAAAATAACCAGCCTTTTGGAAGAAAAAATTGTGAAATCTGGATTCAGTTGGTGGAAATTTGCTGTTCACCAGCACTTTCATTCACTGCTTCCCTGAACTGAGACTGGAAAGGGAGCATGAGGAGCCCAGGCTGGCTCAGTGCTGGTACCAGTTGGGATGATAATGACTCTGTGCCTGATTTTTCTCCTGATTCTGGCTCTCTGAATTCCTGACACGGCCACGTGAAATGCCAGGGAAGGGCTCAGACACCAGGGTGGGATGCTGAGGGAGGGATTTGTGTGACCACAAGCCGTTCAGAACTCCCTGGAGTTTACAGACAAGCTACAGACAAACATGGCTGGTTTTTTGCTTCAAGAATAGAAAATGTGCTGCAAATAAAATGTGTCCAAATTTAAGTTACTGCTCTTCAACACGCCAACATTGCAGTGATCTTACCGTGGGAATTGCTCTGCAACCAGCCAGACTTGTTTTATTATGCTCTGACCCGTTTGTATCATTAAAGGTGAAACAAATACAGTTGGGAGTGAGAAGGGATAACAGAAAAAAAACATCTGAAATGTATATATTTTTTAAAATACCGATTTATTTTTGGTTTCTTACAAATTCCAAATTGTAATTGAATATTGCAATAATTAATGTAACACATGCAGTAAATCCTGACGACGCAGCTGGTTTAGGGAGTTTTTAGCATTGCTTGGCTGTTCTCAGCTCAGCAAAAAGTAACAAAAAGTGACTTGAGAAAAGACACAGAATTTCTTTTTCTGTTCAGATGATGAGAGGGAGAAAAGCAAATGTCCTTTGCAGAGGGCCAGGCCAGGCAGGCTTGTAACTCTGGGGTATCTCTGCCTGCAGCATGCAGCTCACTGGTTTGTTGGTTTGTTTGTTTGTTTTCAGGCCCAAACTCGGGTAAAGCTGAATTTTCTGGACCAGATTGCAAAGTTTTGGGAGCTTCAAGGATGCACCCTGAAAATTCCGCATGTGGAGAGGAAGATCTTGGATTTGTTTCAGCTTAATAGAGTAAGACCATTAGGGAGGAACTCAAAAGGTGCTGGGATACCTCAGTTCCTGGGGTGGTGTCACTGTCAGGGGAGATTTTGGGCTATATCCAAGCTGGGATAAGTATTGCTTTTTTCAAATTAACATTGCTAATGTGACAGTAAGGCTAAAAATACAAGTAATACCCTATCATGGAAGTTTTCATGTGAGCTGGGAGATCATGTTAAATTTCCAGCTCTTCTTTAAAGCTGAACTTTGGTATAAACTGGTCAAGAATAAATTTAGGCTTAACTGGAGAAAGTTCCTGAGCAATGACAGCAGGGAGAGAAAATTTTTTCTATTAGAAATACACAAGAAAAAAGTCCAGTTACTTTTAAGATGAAGCTTGTTAAATATCTGGAGAAGTTCATGTATTCTGATAGCAAGAGACCCCAAGGATATGTTCCCTCTGTTTTCTTTATGCTTAGGGGAGTTTTTATTAGGTTATTTTGAGCTTATTTCGTAGCACTTGTTCCAGTGAGAACTGAGTGTCCTGTGCTAGAAAGTCGTGTTGGGATACAAAGTGACAAATTGCAGCCAAATAAATTCCCAGAGTAGGCTGAATAACTGCACATTGAGCACAGGTGCTGACTTGTTTGTGGATTATGTGTTGTATATTCCAGTTACGGCCTTAAAACAACTTTGATGCATTGTGAGGCTTTTTTAAGATCTGTATTTTTCTGGTTTAAAATGTCAATTGCAGTGCTGTCCTGCCTTTGTCCTTAAACACTGATAACTTCATTATTAAACACATAAGCATTAAATACATGAGCACTTTGTTTTCACTTTTTAGCTAGTTGCAGAACAAGGAGGATTTGATGTGGTTTGCAAGGAGAGAAAATGGACCAAAATAGCCACGAGGATGGGATTTGCTCCTGGCAAAGCCGTGGGCTCACACATCCGGGCACACTACGAGCGAATCCTCTACCCCTACAACCTCTTCCAGTCTGGAGCCAGTCTCTTGGTAAGCTACACTGGAGCTAATTTGGCAGCCAGTCTCTTGGGGTTCTTCAGTTCCTGGAGCCTTTGTGAAGCTGCATTTCGGGCTTGGTGTCGTGCAGGTGACCAGATGCATCGTGTGGTGGTGGTGGTGGTGGAGGCAGTTCACTAAGCCGTGGGCAAATACTTAATTAAAAGTAAAGTTTTTAGCATTAGTCTTCCAGGTAAGCTCTTACTCCTGCTTTGAACACCACCTGTTTGTATTCTCCTCTCTGCAGTTTACAGTTTCAGGCTCCCTGTAGTGGTTTCTGTAATGCCAAGTGCTGCCAGTCCATGGAACATTCCAGGTCCATGTCTCTGCCAGAACAGGGGCTGTGGGTCTGTGTCACCATGGCAGTGCTGGGGCACTGCCTCATCTCACATTCACCGAGGGGGGCAGGTTGAAGAACATTTCCTGACCCTTGCAGTGGGGCCAGGAGTGTGGCTTGTGACTTTTTCCAAGCTTAAATCTTCATCCTTCCTGGGTCAGTCATCAAATCCTCGATGGATTTGGCCATTAAACCAAAACTCAGGGTTGGCTGAGAGTGGAAGCCACATGATCTCTGATGAGGAGTAGGCCTTCTCTTTTGGAGCAGTAGTCATTCATTTGGAAAACCAAGAGAGAGGTTGCAACTGCCAACACCCACTTTCATTTCTTTGCAATGCTCTTTCCATGATGATCTTTGAAAGACAGGAGTGTTGACCTTTTTTAAGCAATAAAGCCCTAATCCTGTTACAAGCATGTTCCTGTGTACAGAAATCAACACAGGCCTTTACACAAAGCTACAGAAATAAGGGAGGGATTTGATATAAATCCAGAGAGGTTAGAATTAGACTTTTTATTTAGGCAGTGACAATCAATTCTCAGTGAAAAACAGCTAAATTCTGCAGGCCCTACACAAAAAGGGGTCTTTTGCAAACAGAGGATAAGAACAAAATAGAACAAAATATAAAAATCTTTGTGCTGAGGAAACTGCTGGATCAAAAATATTTTGGCTTCCCTCAAACACATTCATGTTAAGCAGTGGCAAGCAGCACCATTTTCTGAGGGCATTTCATTGAAAACTTGGCATTTGACTTTTGTTTCCTTCCTGACAACGTTGCCTTCCAAGTGAGTTCGTTTTGCAATAACACATATTTTGAGGAAGAACCTTAGATGAGATTCTTTCTGGCTCCCTTCCAGGTGCTCTGAGTAAGTGATGCTCTCCCAGGTGCTCCTTGTGTAGGTGTCCATTGCTGTGTGTCTGCTCAGTGTTCTGCTGGGGGTGGAAGCACCTGAGCTGTGTTTCTGGCTGTTGCATGTGACAGCTGTCAGTTGGAGATGCTTCAACAGCCTTTTGAGAGAAGCCCTTCACGCAGCTCGGGTGATCATCCAGACAAGATCAGTGCTTGCATTCACTGATTCCTTTGATTTGTTTTTCTTTCTTTATTTGGTAGTACTTGAAATATTCATTGACTTTTTTTCCTGCAAAAGCGAAGAATATTGAATGGTGTAGTTTCCACTGTGCCATAAATTAAATCTCATCCAGATCTGAGTGTAGCATTAACTCTTTGTGTGGCTTAAATACATTTTAATCTGGCTTCAGGAGTTATTTTGACAGATAACCCAGCTGGAGGTATTTTATCTACATACTGAAACAGTAAACTCTATGGAGCTGTTCAGAGGGGGGTCGTCGGGAATAATATGTTTTTATTAAAGCTCTTGTTCAGTCCAACAGCAAAAACTCCTTAAATCAGCCAATTTCTAATACTCAAAGCAACTCTCCACAGGGGGGGTGTTTATTTTCTTATCTTGAAACACTGGATTAGACAGGCCTTGGGTGTTTGTCTCCAGAGTAGTTGCAGTGAAGGGGCTGGTACTGGTTCTGTACCTCCCATTCCTACCTGCAGAAACCATCCACGTGCTAGTGCAGAGTCACACTGTGCCCACAGGGATAATTGTCCCCCTGCCTGAGCTGAGGTGTCTGGAATCTCCTGTCAGTGCATCTTCTGTGGTGCATTGCCCAGATGTTTGATTATTTAAACAATCATCTACAGCTGCAGTCTGGGGGGCTCGAGATGGTCTTAAGTTTCACATGAGGACACAATTCAAGGAACCAGATTTTATAGAAGTTCATTTCTGTTCTCTCACTTTTATCGCTTTTCTACTCATCTTTTCTGCTTGTCCATTTTCTGTTCCGAGAAGTTATTATTTTTTTACTTTCTTCCACTGATGTTGATGTGAAGTGATTCACATTATCTCCTTTCATCTTTGGTAGGTGCCTCCTCTCTGGAAACATTCAAGGCCAGGTTGGGTGGGGATCAGCCTGGTCCAGCAGAAGGTGTCCTTGCCCATGGCAGGAGCTTAGGACGAGGTGGTCTTTCAGGTCCCTCCCAACCCAGACCAGTCTGTGATCCTGTGATTCATGTTCAGTATGAGCTCTAAGTCTGGGCTTGAAGGCAGTGCAAAAGAAAGCAGCAGTTCTGGAGGTTTCTTCGGGCTGTGCTGTGGACTGTCTGTGGGTGATGGTTAATCACATCCTGCTGCCCATGACTGATACTGCCTTTTTGTTAAATACATAATTCTTTCAGCATAGACTTTTCTTCTAAAATAACCCCTTTTCCTTCCTTTTCCATCCCCCCTTCTGGCTGTCATTTGTTCCTGAAAGTCTGATTTCCGTGCTGTCTATAGAACATCATCATCCTCACACCACTGCAGTGGTTCTTTACTGTTCTCTCTTGCTGAGAAAATGCTTGTGATGGGAACAGGGGAAATGTGGATCCAGCAATTCCTGTGAATTACTTCCTGACAACGTGAGGCTTTTTTTTCTTTCTGTAGGATTTGTTGTTTACTCATTAAAAACTGTTACATTTTGTCTGCTGTTACTGAGTGTTGTGTGGCTTGACAAATGGGGAATTGTCAATAATTATTCTGTTCCTTGCCAAAAATGTGCACAGTTTTCAGCAATTAAATGTGTTCATTCAGCAACTTGAAAGAACTAAACCTGTTTTTGCATCTTTTCCCTTCTGCTCTTAATTCATGGAGCAGTTGTCCTCTCCAAAGCATGGAAAAAGGGACCTTCTGTGATGTCCACTGGACAAGGCTGTATTTCAGTTCGGACAGGGATGTTTGATAGGCTGTAATTTACTTTTATATTGCTCTGTTAACATCACAGCAATGCAACCTGAGGGCACTGCAGCAGCACCAGAGTGCTGGGGATCCAGTCTGCAAAAACCCATTCTGGTAGAAGGGTTGGGTTGGGATTTCACACAGAGAAATGTTTGGTGCTCATAACAAATACTCCAAGGATGACTTCAGCTTTATTTGAGATCCTTTACTGTGGTTATTGCAGCCACTAAATGGGCAGGAAAAAGTGACTTTTTGTGACTTGTGCAAGTTGGTAATGTTACCATTGTCATCCATGCTGTTTTATTAACTCAGCACAGTAATTATTAGAGCCCCGTCTCTGTTCTTTCCCACGACCCACAGAATTCGTGTTGGAAGCGGAGGCAGAAATTAGATAACCAAATTGTGTCTCTTTAGTGCTTGCAGAAACCAGATCTGAGCAGTGACACGAAGGACAAGGAGTACAAGCCCCACGACATCCCCCAGAGACAGTCGGTGCCGCCGTCGGAGACCTGCCCGCCCGCGCGCCGCGCCAAGCGCCTGACGGCCGAGGTGAGGGGCAGGGCCCTCTGGGCACACTCTGGCTGGCTGTGTGTGTGTGTGTGGTGACAGCTGCTGCACAGGAGACCTTAACTTGGCCATTGGTAAACTTTTACAAATGCATAAACCAGAAACAGGAGGGTAAGAGTTGTGTGGGGTGTTAAAAGTCGCGTTACCGGGGTTTGGGCGGCTGTTCGGGAGTGTGCACAGCAGGGAAAGGGGTTTGGCATCCTTGTAAATACTGTGGGGCTCTCAGGCTGAAATACAGGTGATAAATACTGGAAATGGAGCAGCTTTGATCTGTTGCTCTCAGCTGGTGAGCTGCAGTTATTCTTTAAATGTGCTGGGGTTTTCTGTGCTTCTTTCATGAGCTGGAGCCAGCTGTTGCAGCAGGGAGGGTTTTCGTTATAACAAGAGCATCGTTGTATTTAATTTTTCACTCTTGAATTCTATCAATTTTTGATAATTTACCCATGCAATATAAGGAAAAAATGCGTAACATGAAGGCATTGTGATTTAGTGCAGTCCTGGATGTGCTTAAGAAATAGTATTTATTTGGATAAATAAATGAAATGTATTGATTATATCTCAGTGTCTTCTGTGAAGACTTATTTTAGGAGCTCATGATGTGTCTCCCTTGTTGCTGGAAAACAGTAATACTGTGGCTCCAGCCTTTCCAGCCTGATGATCCTGTCTCCAGAGAGTTCCTATTTCTTTTGTTTGAGCCGATGAAGAGAAGGGGAGGATATTCCCAGGAGAGGGTCTGATTAGTGGTGACATCATGAGTTAGGAAGGTCACGGTTCGTTTCAGACTCTTATTAACTCCCATTGTTCTGGTCTTGGTCTTTATTAGTACCAATAGTACAGCTTAGTTGTTGCAAATTCTGCCTGTAATTATGCTTAGTTAATGAGTTACAATTAAGGTTTCTAAAGCTTTTCCACTCAAATACCTGGTTACAAGGGGATTTATAATTCTGAGCAGACCTCGGTAGCTGGGGCTGAAACTTTCCATTTGGAGTGTCTGCTGTGCTTGCAGGATGCTTCTTCTCATGGATCCCTCAAGGATTAACAGCAGGACAAATATACACTAAAATTCCAGCTGTTTCTCTGGCAGTGGTGTCAGATGACACTAACAAAGGGAACACTTTTTTGTCATTTCAGTGGAAACCAACTGCTCATCTTTAGCCAAAAGGCAAGGCTGCCCTTTCAGCTTTTTCCCCAAGCAACACTGATGCCATGCACCTAATTTTTGTGGAAAAAAATACCCTTGATTAAGGGTGGAATTGGAACACCCAATGCTAAGGCTCAGTTGAGCAGCAGGGACTGACTTGCTTAGCAAGGAGCTGCAGTGTTTTAAGACAATAATTTCCACAAGGTTTGTTAATGTGAATGTTTCTGTTCCATTTCAGTGCAGTCAGCCACGGTGATTAAATCCTTTTAATTCAACACTGAAGATCCAAGCAGTTGGCATTTGCACTGATCTGGTTGCAGAGGAGTAGTGTTTGGTTCATGTGGCCCAACTTCTTGAGATATACAAGGATTTGTCAGTGTCTTAAACTGCAAATCTTAAGTTCATTCTCATGTCTGCCAGTTTGACGTTTCCTGCTTTTGAAGGGCTGACCATAAACCTTTTAAAGAAGTGAACCACAGGGAAGCACTGCGAGTGATTATGGCCTGTAGGATAAGTGTTGGTTTGCAGTTGTGAGACACACACAGAGTTTTACCTTGCCCTTTCCTACCTGGTGAGTAAACAGTCAGGAGAAAGTGTTCACAAGAAAGGAAAAGGGCAGTGACTGTCACAGGCTGGCTTTGAAATGCTTGATGTAGGAAAGTTCAGTGTGAAAGACCACAACAATGCTGGGGAAGTGAAAGTGAGATGAATTGATGTGATAAAAGGCTCTGGCTGAAAACAAGAGCTGCTCTTGTGACACTGAAGCCCAGAATCAGACACAGAGGAGCTGGGGGTCTGTCCCTGTGTTGCTGCAGGCTCAGGGCACGCTGGCCCTGAGGCAGAACTGCTGCATGCAGTGAACTGCTGCTTTTTTTGCATAGCTTGAGCAAAGTGACCTCTGTCTGGTCTGATGGAGACATTTGGACAAAGAGAACACAAAAAGTGATGGGGAAATAATGTCAAAACCGGCTCTGTAATAATCCAAATCAACCAACCAAAGCCTAGAGAAAATCCCAAACTGAACAGCAGCCCCCACCCCTCAGAGCACCTGGGGCTGGGTTCAGTCCTGCCTTAGACCTGGCCCATCATTTGGGCCTCAGGGAGTGGCTGATAACGACTGACTTGTTGCATGACCTCATCTCCTTAAGGAATTAAGCCTAAAAAATACAGCGTTGGAGAAATCTCTCGTAATGCTGAGGGATTTGAGAATTGTTCTCCCACAGTCTCAAAACTTGAGGGAAGAAATGTAAGAACTAAGTGGAAAAACATTATTCTGTGTTGAAAGCTCCACAGTGCACCGAGGTCCCTGCTTTGGAGACTGGAGCATGTTCTGCCTCTCAGGAGCCCAGGAGAATCTGTGAAAGCCCAGAGTTCCTTGTTCCTTTACTCCTTATTGGGTCCCCCTGAAAGCAGAGCCAAAGCTGGGTGTCATTATTGGCATGGACTTTGGTAGGGTTTGCTTTCAAATCTCCCACGTGTTCCCTGTGTTATTTCTCTCTGAACTGTTTGTAAATAACTGAAGACGGGTGTTTCAGAACTTCAGGTGTCTCTTTAGATTTATTGTTTTGTAATTATTGAATGGTTCTGTGTTTAAGTGAAATCATCAGAGTCTCTCTCCGAGTCCCCCCTGCCTTGGCTTCTTCCTGGAAGGGAGCAGGTTACAGGTGGTACCTCAGTGGGCTGTTTGTGTCTCACACCAGGGAGCTGTGCCATGGCTGGGATTGGGAGGGACCTTCAAAGACATTCAGCTGGGACTCGGTGTTGGGGCCACCTGGGGGTTCCAGAGTCGTGGCTCTGTGCTTGGGCAGGCAGCTGGGAGATGAGCTGACAGTGAACACCTTCCCAAGTGCAAGTGCCAAACCAAAGTGGCACTTTGATGAGGATGTTACTCCTTTCTTTTTTTCTCCTTTTTTTTTTTAAGGCAACCAATATTAAAACTGAGTCTGACCCTCCAGAAGCCAGAACTCACAATCTGAGGCGCAGGATGGGATGTGCCCCCCCAAAGAGTGACAGTGGTGAGTGAGACACAAGGGCAAGGCACCTTCTGTTACTTTGTACAAACACGTTTTAAAACCAGTTAAATTCAACAGTTGGAGCTGTTCAAAGTATTTAAAAAAAGAAATCCCAACCTTCTGATAACTTGATTTTAAAATTGGGTTTTATAGTAAAAGTTCTTTTATGGGTTGGAAGTATATTTTGGCTTTCTTGTACAAGAAACTTGGGTGTCCCTTCTGGAGCAATCAGAAATGAGATTGGAGCCATATTTCTGTTTTGTGTTTGTAGTTTAAATAACATCAGTCCATGAGCTTTGAATAGAGGAAACTCTTTTAAGAACCTAGAATTCAGACACTTTTGGGAAAGGGTTTGGATTTGATACCAGAAAATGAAACTCATGAAGACAAAAGATGTTTTGAGCTTAAAGTTCTCAGAATGTGCTTAAATTGCTGCTATCAACAATCCTGAGTCTGTTGTTATCTGTCCTTAAGTACAATCATTTCAGACTGAGAAGCAATATTTAATGCCATCAAACAGAAGAATAAGCTTGTTGACAAATAATTTGGCCAGATAAATATAGGGATCATTTACAACTATGCAATAGTTTAAATTACCTGAGCAGTCTGTCAGTCTCCTTTGTTCATTCAAAATCTCTTTTTCAAGAATTTGTGTAGATTTGTGGTGTTTTGTAACTCAGTTTTTTTTCTTCAAGCAGTCTAAGCTTTAACCTTCCCCCCTTCCCAAGAGGAGAAGGAAAAAGCTCTTGACAACATTTGTTAACACCACATGGAAACAAAATCTTAGCTTATGAAGCTGCCCATAATTTAATTTAAATTAATTGAAATGGGATTTAAAATACTCAAACACTGTGGGCTCTGACAGTCAGTGCTGGCTGTTGGTATTGTGCTTGGATTTTCAGGTAACACCGACTTCTGGGGGCACTGCAGACGTTCAAACCTTGCCTTACACTGACTGAAACAAGTAATGGAGCAATAACTTGTTGTGGTGCAGCCTAACTAGTAATAAATGAAACAAATAATAACGAGGAATGCTGAGCATTGAAATGTTTTGTGATAATCTCATTTTTTCCAGACAAGGAAATGCGCAGCCTGGTGAAGCTTCCTGAGAAGAAAGAACTTCCTGGGGAACCAGAGAAGGACAAATCCAAAGTCAGGTCTAAAAAACCCACCAATGCTGTGAGTACCCCCTGCCTTCCTGCTGCTGTTTTGGGGTCTCTCTGGGTGGGCAGTGAAACCTCCTGTCCTTTCTGCCACGCTGAGGCCTCTCCTGTTCTTCCTGGAGCTGTGTGGCTGAAGCACAGCAGTGTCTGCTCCTGCTGGAGTATCCATGTTGCTAAAGCTCCTGGCTTTACAAAGCTGGAAATAACAGGATAGTCGAGTTTCACTGTCTATAATAAAGTAACTTGGTTTTTGTCTCCAAGGTACGGTGTCAAAATGCACATTTTGAAAGCCTAGTCCAGTGGAAGTGGTTTTTGTGTCCTGATCTCTCCCCCTTGCTCTTTAACTTCAGGGGAGCTCAGTGCAGGCTGTGGCACTACCACAGACCTACCCCAAGTCCACAATTTCAGCACTAAACTGGAAGCTTTGTTGTTCAAATGCATCTTGAAAAAACAACCCTGTCCCTGCTCCAGCTCTCCACACACCACCAACCCCCCTCCAGAAACCCCCAACCTGAAAGCAATGTTAGTTGTCTCACTTTTGAGATGATTTTGAGAGATTCTTTTCTGCCCACACCACTACTTGGGTCCCTCCTAAAACAAACATGTTCTCATTTAGTCCACACCTGTAGCTGAGAATGAAGAGTGCAAATACCTGACACCACCAACCCCCCAAACCAAAAAGGAACACATGGAAAGGCTTGAAGCTCTTGTGGCCATTTCTTAAACCACAGGGAGGGCTGTTTAAACTTTTATGTGAATATTTGGTGTTTGGTTGTGTGCTTTCCACTGCAGAGATAAAGTAAAAATATACTTTGGGAAACATCACAGATGAGAGTCACCTTCAGTGCTCACATTCCTTCCCACTGTGGAATTCTGTGTTCCAGGTGGATCTGTACGTGTGTCTCCTGTGTGGCAGTGGCAATGACGAGGACAGGCTCCTGCTGTGTGATGGCTGTGATGACAGCTACCACACCTTCTGTCTCATTCCACCCCTCCACGATGTTCCCAAGGGGGACTGGAGGTGTCCCCAGTGTCTGGCTCAGGTAAGCTGACAAACCAGTGCACTTAGGAGAGCTTTTTTGAATTGATCACAGGATTTGAAAAGGAAATTTGTTGTATTGTATCACAAGGTGATGGAGGTAAAGCTAAAATGAGGGCTGAGTGTGCTTCAAATTGGAAAGCTGTCCCCTAATGCCAAAAATTGGTGTGCCTTGGAAGAACACTTTGTGTTTTAATTGGTGTTTTTCCTCTGAGATGAAAATTGGAGTCTCACCGGGTGCTTCAGGGTGGTGCTCTGTGGATCTTGTTCTGCTTAGCTCCACTAGAGAAATGAGGCATATGAATTCATTAATGGTTATGCAGGGTTACAAACAAACAAACAAAGAAATAAATAAATAAGTACTGTGATTTGGTGAATCAAGCAGAGATTCTTCTTCTGACTGCACTTTGGGGCAGCCATTTCATTCCAGTGAGGTGCCTCTTCACCCCTCACAGTAGCCCATTGGTGTAAAATCTGAGCAGAGGGTTATACGAACACATTATAGAAATGATGACCTTTTCAATTGCAGGAGTGCAACAAGCCCCAGGAAGCCTTTGGGTTTGAACAAGCAGCACGAGACTACACCCTGCGCACGTTTGGAGAAATGGCTGATGCCTTCAAGTCAGACTATTTCAACATGCCAGTACATGTATGTGCCTGCCCCACCCCGGTGCTGTCGTGTAGAGTTCATTTTGTGCTCCTGGTTAAAATAGATGACTTTGGAGAGGGAAGGAGGAATTCTGGCTTTGAACGGGATGAATTCCCAAATCAGGCGCTCTCATTTACGTCAGTGAATCCTGGTTCTTGCTGATGTCGTGGTTTCTTGTTCCACCAGCTGCCTGTGCTCTTTTGTTTGTTTCTCCCTGCTTTTGAAGAAGTGTCTATAGGGAAGAGAACTCTGCCACCCATTCCTGAGAGCACAGAGCAGCAGCATCTCCTGGACTCACATTTCTGCTGCAGTTCTTTTTCCTCTCGTTGAAACAGTTTTGAAATGGGGAAAGGCTTCAAGCTCATGGAGCTTTGATGCACATGCTTCTTCTCTACTGATTCCTCAGTACAGACCCCTTTTTCTTCTTCTCATACATAGATGGTCCCCACTGAGCTGGTTGAAAAAGAATTCTGGAGGCTGGTCAGTACCATTGAAGAGGATGTGACAGTGGAATATGGAGCTGACATTGCTTCGAAGGAGTTTGGCAGTGGCTTCCCAGTTAGGGGTGGGAAGTTTAAAGTTAGACCAGAAGAAGAGGTAGGTTTCTGAGTTCACTGGGAATGTTTTTATTGCAGTTTTTCGTTAAATAAGTGTCCTTAGTTCAAAAGCACAGTAATGGAACTGGTTTGCTTTGTGTGTCTGGCAGAATATTTGAAGAGGAGAATTATATCAGAGTGTTGAATAAATAAAACTTGCTGTGACCAGACATTCAACACCACAGGTTTATGCTAGCAGTTAATAAATCACTTCCAAACCGAATAAAACCAAATAAAAAAGGTCTCATTTTATCAAAGCAGGTCAGGTGAGGGTTGGGGAAAGGGCAGAGACAGTGATGGATTCAGTCTTTGATTCATTGACCTGTTTCTTACATTCCTCAGTTGTGAAGGATCCTTCTGTTGCTCTTTAGCAGTTTTCTCTTCTTGGGCTTTTTACTTGCTGTTGTATAAACCTGAAACTGTTCTGTTCCATTTTCAGGAATACCTTGATAGTGGCTGGAATTTAAACAACATGCCTGTGATGGAGCAGTCTGTGCTTGCTCACATCACAGCAGACATCTGTGGGATGAAATTGCCCTGGCTGTACGTAGGAATGTGCTTTTCCTCATTTTGTTGGCATATAGAAGACCACTGGAGCTATTCCATTAACTATCTGCATTGGTGAGTTTGAGGAGTAAACCCAGTCTGGGAAACAATCTCCCTTTCCATTCCCCTTCTCAATTAGTGGACTAAAACTAGATTCATAGAGCTCAGCCAGAGGAACCATTGCTGTCCTGTCACAGCAGGGTTAAATTTGACAGTGTAATTCCTACACTGATTTACTTTTGTACAAGAGGTCATATTTTGGAAAGAGACATCCATTCCCAGTTTTAAAAATCCATGAGAGATGCAGCAGATATTCCATCAAGTGTTTTATTATGCTCAATGTAAACTAAAAACCATGTGAGTTTTTTTTTAAGAATCATCTAAACTTCAGCTAACTCCTCAAATCCAGCATGTTTTGTCTGTTAAATGGCTCATGCTGTCATAAATCCTCTCATCAAGCCAACACTTGTCAAGTGTAATCAGGACAGATCTTTGCTATCTCTTTGATATTCTAAATAGACTGAACTTCTTGAACTTCCCACCTTACAACAACTTTTCTACAGTCTGGATTATTCCTGTTGCTCTTCCTGAAACCTGTCAAGCTCTTGCCTTTTTCTTGTTCACATGAGTATTCCAGCAGGATGGTGAAACCACATCCCAGCTGCTCTTCAGTGGGTTGGTTATTCAGTTGCTGCTCCTTGAAATAGCTGCTGCTGTAGGGCAGCCCAGGAGTCAGTGACTTCATTCACTTGCTTTCGTGGTACTTCCTAAAACAAATGTTTGAATGAGGGCAAGTAAAGGAGTGACAGGATTACGTGGTAGAAAGGATCTTCCCTGTCCTGTGTTGCTGCTTGTTTTTTGCCTTTGTCTGGCTCTTCAGTCAGGCTGAAAACTGTGGGTGGGAGAGGAGTTTGTTTGCAGTACAAACTTCATTTCATCTAGGAGAGCTTCACTCACTGTTGTTTGAATGGCTTTATGTTCTCCAGGATGTGCCCCAAATTATGTTAGTGGTTGCAGGGAGGCCAGAAAGCTACTTTAGTGTGTACCACATGGATGTGATACATTCAGACACATGTGAAAGTTACCTGACCTGCTTTCAGTTTATTTATTCTCCAGCAGGAAAGTCCTTGACGTATTTTCTTTTCATTTTCAGATGTTCTTCTTTATTTCCCTTCAGTGTAGAGTTTTGTGTCTGGGGTTTTAGCCTATGGGAGAGAAGTGTGCAGTTGAGGTTAAAGCTGTTCTTGGCTGGAGCAGTCAATCTGAACAACCTGCTGCTGCAGAGACAATGCTCCAAACTCTGGAGACACTCCAAAAGGCAGGGAAATCAGAGGGCTGGTGTGTCCATCCTCAGTGTTCCCACATGCCAAGGAGGAGTCGTGTCCTGGTGCAGCACTGGGACCCAGGCTGCAGCAGCAGAGCTTTCCCAGGGTTCAAGGCAACAGTCCTCCTGCTGGCCTCTGAGTTTTATGTTAGTTCTAGAAACGGTAAAAGGAGAAAAAGCCCAAATCTCTGCTTATAAAGATGCTTGAAAACTAATAAATAAGGTGTAGGTCCTGGCTAGAGGAAGAATTACCATCGTTGCTGCTGGTATTTCTACAGGCAGGATGTGGAGCAGTGCAGAAGGAACTGTCACCTCCCTCCACCTTCAGTGTGCTGCTCCCTAGGGCTGGCACCTCAACACCTCCAGCAGAGTTGTCTCTCTCTGTTACCTGTTCTCCTGAAGTCTGGAGACCCTTGGTTCCAGTATCCTGGTTCCAGTTTAGCACAGTTCATTTCTGCTGTCACCCATTCCTTGGTGCTGGCACATATCAAGGAGCAGAACTAACTCTTGACTCGCCCAGTGTTGGATCTGGACATGGGATGGTTTTTAGTGGCTTCTGTGGCTGGTCTTCATGAACTAGAGTTGTTTTGGAACAACTCAGGTCCAAAGCTGCAGAGTTATTCCAGGATGATGACCAAGTCCAAGCTGCATATTCCTTTAACACCCCACAGTGCCTCTCCCTGTGATACCAGTGTAAGTGCCCTCTCCACAGTCTGTCCTGCTGCCTGTCCTCTGCCCCCTGGCACATGTTCTGTGGGAGCACAGGGATAAGCTCCTAGGGATGAGGGGTAGGCTTCTGGATTCACACTATGGAATCCTCCCAATTGCTTCATGATTTATGGAAAAAAAGAACACTGTTGGGTCAGTTTTACTCTGCCAGCTCCTCAGGAGTCTTTTTTAAGACCTTTCCTAACCTTGTTCTCTCTAAGGCACTGAAGGCATTTTCATCTTGGTGCTGCAGTGAGCCAGTGTCAGTGTGAGCCTGAAACAGCATCTGCTGTAACACATCTGCAGCACCTTAATTCTCTCAGCTGGCTTGCATTGGGTTAAGTTGGTGCTAAAAGTTCTTTGTTCCTCCTCTGGATACGGATTTTTTTTTTTTCTCCTTGAAGTCTTTTGCATAATTTGGAAGTTTGGTTTCTACTTCCTCAACGTTGCTTCTGTGGCAGTTAAGCACAAAGACAGAAAGAACTGGCTTTGGTTGTTAAACCCAAGAGGGAGTTTGTGTTCATGGGAAAAGACAAGCAGCTTATGTTTTGAAGTTGTGCTGAAATCAGCAGAACTTCACTGAGACCTTCCTCAGACTTTTCCCCCCTACCCCAGAATATTTGAAGTACCTGCTCAGAGGTGTAGGCAGTTAAAACCAGATCTGTGTAAAATGTGAAGGTTCAGGAAGGTACTGAACCTTTGCATTCCTTCCTGGTGATATGCCCTCCTTTTGAACGTGGTGTGTTTTAAAGCAGAAGACTGAAAATGTAACTGAAAGATTGCTTACATTTAACTGTTTTTAATAATCTTGCAGGGGGGAGCCTAAAACGTGGTATGGAGCCCCAGGGTACGCAGCTGAGCAGCTGGAGGATGTAATGAAGAAACTTGCTCCAGAGCTATTTGAGTCCCAGCCAGATCTCTTGCACCAACTTGTCACCATAATGAACCCGAACACTTTGATGGCCCACGGGGTGCCTGTATGTGTCGGACTCCTGTGCTACTCCCCAAACCCAACCCTCTTTGATGGGAACTCTGCTTAAAGCTGATAATTGAAGCCACTTTTATTGCAGAGATGGTGTGGTGGTTTCCATGTGTGTTGCATCTTCCTTATCCAGTATAACATGCCAGTGTGAACAGATGGGCAATGGAATCATTGCCTTTGGAATCAACTGGCAGACTCTTCTCTGGAGATCCATCTTGGATGTTTCTGTGTCTCAGCTGGAAGGTTTAGGCTCAACCTTTGGAACAATGGCAGGAGCTCTTGTATGTCTGTTCAATCAGACACCATTTTTTTTTTGGCATAGAGTTTCTGTCAAGGGCCCAAACCCCATTCTTCCTTTATTTGTCATCCACATCCTCTTATTTTTCCTGGATAAGTCCTTAGGTATTTAAAAAACATTTTTTCATCAGTTTCCATCTTATTCCATACTAGATTATTCATGGGAATTATGTCCCTTTACAACTTAATTGGCTTTCGACGAGCTGACCTTGGGACTTAAAGGAAAATCTGGAAAAAGTAGCAAAATTTGTAGTGTCTCCTATGCTTTGGTAGCCTCCAAAATGGAAAGATGCAGGAAGACCTAACTGCTTGCATGCTGACTGTGTAGCCCCAGCAGTATCAGATTTACAGCAGTATGAACTTGAAGGTTCCCAATTTCTCTTCCCCTTCAGCTGATGTTGGAGAGAGCTGGAGCTGTGCTCACCCCACCCCTGAGGCAGTGAGGTGCACGGGGCCCAGACAGAGCTGTTCACATGGGGGTGTGGCTGAATAGGGTTTGCCATGGCCTGTTAACCAAGTGCCAGTTGTAATTCTTGGCCTTATGGTTTCAAACTCTCCAGAGTCCTCCCAGAAGTCACTGGGAGTTGGAAATCCGTGTTCTCCTGGCGGCTCTGGTTAGGTGTGACCTGACACTGGTCTGTCTGTCCTCCCAGGTGTACCGGACCAACCAGTGTGCTGGGGAGTTTGTGATCACCTTTCCCAGAGCTTATCACAGCGGCTTCAACCAGGGCTTCAACTTTGCTGAAGCTGTGAACTTCTGCACCGTCGACTGGGTACGTTCCAAACCAGTTTTTCCCTAAGAGAGCAGTTCCAGAGCTGTTTTCCCATTTCTGATTTACAAATCTAGGCCACAGGAGCCTGTTACTGGCAGTGTGATGTTTGCTGGAGGGGTTGCTGTCCTGCACTGAACTGTGAGCTTCCTCTGGTTCCAAAGGTTTGGTTTGGAATGGTACAGCAGGGCTGATGCAGCTTTTGCAGCAGGAGGGAGGCACAGTCCTGTGCATGCCTGAAGGTGAGACCATGCCTGAGATGCACCAGTACTGCTGGAGTCTGCTCCTTTTGTGTTCCCAAATTCCTTTTCAAATCAAAAGCTGGAATGACATCTCCCTGTTTATTGCACTGGGAATTTTTTAAGGGGTGCTTTCTGCAGCTGGAAGCCAAATCCAACTCGGGTATCTTTTTTGAGGTACCCTCTGTGATAAAATCAGACTATACATATAACACACATAAAGAGCAATTGAAGACCTTGATAGTCCTCTTGGGGAAAAAAGTAGGAATTGCTTCTGATGTGAGAGATCCTCTTGGATAGCAGAAGTGCTGTAGGTTTTTAGGGAAGAACACCCCAATGAGAAGGGGGCAGAAAGTTCTCAGGTTCAAACAGAGGGTTTACAGAGCAGCACTTTATTCCCAGTAAGCCTCACTCAGCTCCCTGAAACAGCAGAGATGGGCACACACTGCACTTACTAGGTCACAGTTATTGAATGAGTTCTTTGTCTTTTTTAAAATACATGCAAGTGGAGGAGAGTTGCTCCGAAGTTTCAAGTAATTTTTTCTTCCCAGCAGATGACTCAGACACAAAGTGTTGTCTGATCTCAGAAAGATCCTTTGAAGCTTCTGATACTCCAAATTACTTCTCTCATGATTTTTTTCCCAAAAAAGGTCTTGGCTATTTGTAAGTGCAGCCCAACTGAGAAGGTTGCTAGATTTAAAAAACATCACTTAGAAGAGGGAGATGATTTAATGCCGCAAGAAGGGTTTCTGCCTTACAACTGTGCTCATGTGACACATGGTTTGGTTTTGGTTTTTCCTCTTGTCCTTCATGAGTTTCGTTCTGGACTCGCCTGTAACCTCATTATACCCTGAGCATCACTGTCTGCCTGACCTCAAAATAAAGCTGGGAGTGACCTGCCCAGCTCATGGTGAATTGTGTGCTCTGCCTGCAGCCAATTAGGGACTCGAGTGGTGCAGAGAGTCAGCACTTTCTCCAGCTGCAGCACAGTTCACATCCTTATAAACCAGCTGTGTCAGGGGGAAGAAGGCCCAGCGTGCCCCGTACCCGCCTGGGATCGGGCATCCCTCCAGGGCAGGTGTCTGTACTTGCCCTTCTGATGCTTCTCTGGCCTCTGTGTATTTTTGTCTTGGGTCTTGCTGATCCCACTGTGGTTTAGTGATATAACTGCCCCAAATCACTGTCTCTCCAGAGAGGACACGCACCCCAGCTACACAGCTCACACCCACAGAGGCTTCTGGAAAGAACCGTGAGCATTCCTGGTGTGCACAACCCGGGGTCTTGACTTCTCTCATTTTACACTCTGAAGTAGGAATATTGTTGCAGGAAGGCTTTGTCTTGGCCTTTCCCTGGGATAGTTTTTGGCCAGTAACGTGAGGGGTTAGTACCTCAGTGTCACTTTCCAAGTGCTGCCCTGTCTGTCCCACAGCTGCCCCTGGGCCGCCAGTGCGTGGAGCATTACCGGCTGCTGAACCGCTACTGCGTGTTCTCCCACGACGAGATGATCTGCAAAATGGCCTCCAAAGCAGATGTTCTGGATGTTGTGGTGGCATCTACAGTCCAGAAGGACATGGCCATTATGATCGAAGAGGAGAAGCGGTTGCGTGAGAAGGTTGATAAACTGGTGAGTTGTAGGAAATAATGGTTGGGGTTGGAAGGGACCCAAAGGCTCGTCTCGTTCCACCCCCGTGCTGTGGGCAGGGACACTTTCCATAGACCAGCTTGCTCCAAGCCCCATCCAGCCTGGCCTTGGACACTCCCAGGGATGGGATTCATTATAATGAGTGAAGGAGCAGTTGGAACAGTGATGTGAGAACGTGCTGGTACTTGTCCTGGGGAGTCAGTGGCTTAGAGGTGCAGAGTTCCTTCCTACAGAGTTCCAGAGGACCACCTGGGTAAAGAACCAGTTATTGTGTGCCTTGTTTTAGCACCTGCCCTTTAATATTGCTCAGAACGTTGCTTTTAAAGTAGTTTTTCTTCTTCCAGTAGTGTAGTCAGAAAAACTGATTTTTCATTGACCAAAATTTCTGTCTACCTGGCTTTAATACCTTATTTCTAAACTTCATTATTCCTTTGGTAAATTCAGCTTCTGCTGCTTTAGCTTGGAACAGTCACCTCTGTAATAGTCAGCACTTTGAAGTGAGGTAACTCTGTCTTGCAGGGAGTGACTGACTCGGAGAGGGTGACGTTTGAGCTGTTCCCTGATGACGAGCGACAGTGTCTGAAGTGTAAAACCACCTGCTTCATGTCAGCAGTTTATTGTCCCTGTAAACCAGGATTGTTGGTGTGCTTGTACCACGTGGAGGACCTCTGCCCCTGTCCTACCTACAAATACAAACTGGGGTAAGCTTGAGATAGTAAACAATACCATGATCTGGAGTTGCTATTGTCTGTGTAGATCCTGTGGCTTGGTAATCTCGTGCCTGCTGTGCTGTCAGTGGGGCTGCTCTCTGTTTCTGTTTCAGTCCCTTGCAAATCCGGTGCCCCCCTAACAACAAGCCTGTTTTGTGCTCACACACAAAGCCTCTTTCTCTTCGGCACTCAGCTCTTGGTCTATAATGGCAAAAATTGCTGGCTAAGTTAGTTTGCACTTTTATTTATAGCAACAAGATCATTGTCCCCTATATCCAGTCCTTGCCAGGAAGTATTGTTTTGCTTTTCAGAGCTTTCCTTCCTGTTGTCAGCTTTCCTTTGCTGTTTGGTAGGCCTTTGTCCTATGTGAATGTAGCTTGCTCTAAGACAGTTTCACAATTCCTTAATTGTCCCGTTGAAACCGCTTTTTGAGGGAATTGCAACATTGAAATTGTCTCTGGAAGAACATGGTGTGGTTGTAGGTCTCAATTGTATAACCCTGGCTGCACAGGAGCTCATTTGTGTGTTGGATGGACCAGAATGGTTTGGGTTGGGAGGGACCGTTGAAGGTCATCCTGTTCCATCCCCTGCCACAAGCAGCCTCCCAGTAGAGCAGGTTGCTCCAAGCTCTGTCCAGCCCTTCCCTTCCACCCTCCTGCTGCCCCCCAGCTGTGCTGCAGGGTTTGAGTGAGTGCTGTGCTGCCTGCAGGTACCGCTACACCCTGGAGGAGCTGTACCCCATGATGAACGCGCTGAAGATGCGCGCCGAGTCGTACAACGAGTGGGCTTCCAACGTCAGCGAGGCTCTGGAGGCAAAGATTAACAACAAGAAAAGTCAGTGTCTTGTTATACCTGTTGTCTGCAGCACATGATTTAAAAGGGCTGATTTTTCAGTGGTTTAGTTTCTGTACCACAGCAGCTTTTTTCTTATGTGACACTCCCAAGAAATCAGATGACATTTCATGTTTTAAAGTAAATATTTTAGTTGCTGCAGTCCCAGAAATGATTCTGAGCTGTCTCTGTATGATGAGACTGTAAATCATTTTGACATGAAATATAACTGAAGTGGAAACATAAACACATTTAATGTGTTGCGTTTCTAAGCCTTACCATGGAAAATCCGTCGCAAAGGGAGACTTCTTAACTTGATGTCTTTCCCAACAGGTCTCGTAAGTTTTAAGGCTTTGATAGAAGAATCAGAGATGAAAAAGTTCCCAGACAACGACCTGCTGCGCCACCTCCGGCTGGTGACGCAGGACGCGGACAAATGTGCCTCAGTGGCCCAGCAGCTGCTGAACGGCAAGAGGCAAACCAGGTGGGTGTCACTGTGTGTCTGCAGCAAAACTGAGGCCCCAGAGCAGGGTGTCAGTGGCCAGGGATGGAGGCCAGGAGTTAAAAATGAGGGGAATCTCTCTGGCTCCTCAAGAGAGCCGTCTTTGAGAGGGAGATTCGCCTTTACTGCATGTAGTAAGTTAAACATCCTGAGCTTTCAGATCTCCTCCTCCTCTGTGTTTGACAGTTGGGCAGTAAATTCATCGCAGTGTTCTCTAAAAAATGGTGTGTGGTATGTCCAGACAAAGTAACACCCAGCAAGATACAGTCCCCCTTGTCCTTGTGCCACGGGGACTGTAAATCTGTCCATATTGCAGGTGTAGTTGTATTCATTACTGTCTGTATTGTGGGAAAATGAAGTGCCTTAGCTCTCTGAGCTGCTGCTGGTAGGAATGCAGTAGGAAAACTCTGAAAAATACCTGCTCTTTATATTAAATCTTTTAGACAGGTTATTTGCTCCAGAGATTGGAAGGTAGGGCAGTGTTGGAGTAACATGTTCTTTGTGAGCTTCTGCTTGCCCCTGCTGGCATTTCCCTGTCTGAAAGGAGTTGAAAAGAGCCAGAAGGCCAAGGCCACATCTCCTCTTTGCATGAATCCAGTTGTGCCTGTATTGGTGTAAAAGCCTTTCTCTCAGGATTCACAAATTACCATCTTCTGCTGTGCATTCTCCACCCACAGAATCTCACACTGGTTTGGGTTAGAAAGGACCTTAAAGCTCATCTTGTTCCACCACTTGCTGTGGGTGGGGACACCTTCCACTAGCCCAGGTTGCTCCAAGCCCCATCCAGTCTGGCCTTGGACACTTCCAGGGGTGGGGTAGCCACAGCTTCTCTGGGCAACCTGTGCCAGGGCCTTGGTGTGACCCTCGTTCTGCTGGCACTGAAAGAGAACTGTGTTTCTGCCCTGCTGACATAAAGGGATGTTCTCCCTGCCCATCCCTTTCCCTCTCTAGGCCTCAGGAAACTTGTTCTGCTCTTTAGTCTCCAAGAGTTTGGAGACGTTTTGCTTGGAGATCTTTGTGATTAATAACCATGGGCTTGGCTTCTGTCAATGCTTTTTCTTTGGCTCATGTATTTTCTGTTATCAAGAATGTACATGTATTTCATGTTATGAAAAATGTCTTGTGACATTTAGGTATGTGTGTGTAAATAAATATTTATGTGTTTCAATACTTGTGCCTTTCCCTGGAAGATACTGTAGAGTTTCCACAAGCTGTAAAGAAACCTGTGTTGTACCTGAGGCTTTGAGTTAATGTTATTGTTCAGCTGACCGTGGGGTTTGGGGCTCCCAGCGTGATCCTGTGTGTCCTTTAAAAATACCTATTTTTAACCCAGAATAGTAAATTAAAATGAATTTTATAGTGTTCACATTCCAGCCATATCCAGGCATATCCTGCTGGGCTGTTGTTCTGTGGATTCAGTTTGAGCCAGCATTGTAAGGGATCTCTTTCCTTTTCTGTTCAGGGTTCTCAGACCTCGTTAATATTAGCTTGAGTTTAGAGAGGTTTTTAATATTGGCCAGTTTGTTAACACTTACAAGCCACTCATTTGATACAAAGCTTTTAGATAAAAATAAAAATGCTGATTTCAGCCTAGAGAGGATTTTTCAGAAGTGCCTACATGACCTGTCAGTATAAAACCCATTCAGAACTGGGATTTGTTCTCTTTTGGTGTGGGCATGAGCAGAGCTGACTACAATAGCTATTGCAACATAACTGAATAGTTTATCCACAGTTGCTTTGTATTCTGGAAAAAAGCCTAATTTTATTCCATAATAACCGGTGCCCTTCCAAGGCTGAGTAGTTGTTCCAGAATCCCATTTAATATGAAAGAGTATTTCAACAATAGCTCATTCTGCAGTGGCAGGCTGAGGTTTCCCATGTATGTGAGCCCCGGACTGCTTGTGTGCTTGTGAATATTCTGTTATTCCTGAGTAAGGCCTGACTGACATGAAATCATAAGCAGATTTTCAGGAATCAAAAAAAATCCCAGGATGTTTTGGGTTGGATGGGTTTAAAGCTCATCTCATTCCACCCCCTGCCATGGGCAGGTACACCTTCCATAGACCAGGCTGCTCCAGGCCCTGTCCAACCTGGCCTCGGAGTTGAGGTGTTTTATTTCCACCTTCCCAGTGGTGACAGGAAAGCTGAAGGTGTCCTTTGTTGCAGGTACCGCTCCGGAGGAGGGAAGTGCCAGAACCAGCTGACAGTGAACGAGCTGCGGCTGTTCGTGAGGCAGCTCTACGCCCTGCCCTGCGTCCTCAGCCAGACACCCCTGCTGAAGGTAACCTGGCAAGGCTGAGGGAAGAGAACATGGGCATCTGCAGGGATGGACTGGCACTGCTCATCTCCTGTCTCGCTGTTTGCTCCAGGAATTCATCCCTGTGCACGGGCGGGCCGGGGGAAACTTGTGCACGGGGAACGTGAGGAACGGAGCTCTGACCTGCTGGTGTGCAGGGCAGCAGGTTTTTATCCTACACAGGCAAATCAGAGTGTTAATGTTGTGTGAAGGAGTGCAGGAAAAGCAGCAGGATGACCTGGACAACTACTGGTTAGAAGTTTGGGGTCAGTTAACTGGTCTGCTCTTAGAGAGAAACCAGGTTACTGTGAGAACATCAAAACCACACAGTGAACTGAGGGAACCTTCTTGTTCTTATCACCTTCCTTCTTTGTCAGTCCAAAATCAGCTTTCTCATAATCTTGCAATTAGATCCTTCCTCATGCTCTCTACCCACATTCCAGGAAACCCCCCCAGATAATTGCAGCCAAACCTAGCCCAAGGCTGCCCTGGCAGAGAAGGTGCTGCCATCAGGGGCTCAGGTCACTGTGTCTCCCACAGAGCTGGTGCTGGTTCTGTGCTCCCCAGCCCTCAGACAAGCTGAAACTAATTAAAATTTCTCTTCAGAATTTGCCGAAATGTTTTATATCGCACGGAGGGGCAAATAACAAAAGGAAAATAAATTCTAGGCAGCCAAAATTCCTGTCTTGAAGGAGAAAGGCTTTGCATTTTTGTGACACTTGGAACCAGGAGATGCCATGCCCAGCTCCTGAACTGTCCATTAAGTGTTCGCCCAGAGAGATCAGACAGTGTAGTGGAACTGAATAGAAATAGACCAGTTCAGCTCAGCTTCCACTGCTGCCTCAGAAGCTTTATCAGCTTCATAAGTGTGTGGATCAGATTTGGTACAAGCCTATTTACAGTTATTTGTTTATAGAACTGGAGCTGTGAAATTCTCTTGCTGGTTGAAAAGCAGAAGTTCGGAAATTCCAGACATGCAAACAGTTCCTCTCCATCTGGCATTCCTGAACAGGGAAATAGCAAACACATATGGTCAGGGTGTTCCTTTCTATCATCCTCAACAAGCCTCAATTACATGTAGTCATGCAAATTATGCTGTTAATATAAAGGACCAACAGAGAGGGGTTCACAGTTTAATCTGTCTCTGAAAAAGGCTTTATTCCATGCTGGGGGAGGTTGTCCAACCTGGGAAACAGCCTTGCTGGCAGGATGCCAAGGTGTCAGCTGGGAGGGAAGAACTTCCTGCAGGAACAGCATTTCAGGGAGCACTGGGCAGGATGCTCCATGCAGAGTAACTCCAGCCTTGGCAATGGGATTGCTCTGGGTGACTGTCCCTTATCCTGGGGGAAATGAGTGTATGGAGAGAGAGAAGGTGTTGCAGAGCACGAGAGAGTAAAATGCCTGGGGCTTGCTGGCACTGTGGGGTGCAGCTCAAAAACGTTAACAGTGCAGCAGAAATCAATCCCAGAACATCTGTGCTCCTCCCAACATTCTTTCAAAGCCTGCACAGTCCTCACCTGGCTGTTCCATTCCAGAACAAAGCCAAACAGCAGCACTCGTGGAACACTCAATTTCCCTTTAGGCTGTTCTTCCAAGCCCTCTTTGACACCTGTCTCAGCTCACGGGAGTTGGGAGTGGAATTTCCTTGTCTGGGATTCTCATACTCGTGGCCACCTTATGTATGAGGAGGTGCTGGTACATTCACTGTGTTGCCTGAAATCTGAGGAAAAACTTCCAAGGCAGGGTGAAGGCGAAAAAAGTTCTTTTACTAAAGTTTGGCTAAAAGCTTTTAGCAATCAGAATGCAATGACGCGCACACGTGGCATACAGAAATCTACAGATTTATATCCCTATTTAATTATCCTATCTAGGAAACATATCTAATGTCTAATTTGCTCATCCTACAAACCACCCCCTTGACACGCCCCTTCTAGAACTGAGTCAGAGGTCTTAAGACCTCCCTTTCCTCATTTACCCTCATCTTCATTGCATTATGGCTTCTATTTGGAGGTTTTCCAGCACCCTTAACCTCTCTTTATACTATGACTAAACAATATCGTATTTTGACTATAACATGTTCTAGCAGCTATCAGAATACAATGTAGTATCTCTCGCTTAGCACAGAAGCAAGCTTCAAAATGTGACACAGGGGTTAACTTAAGCTGAACTATTTGGTATGGGGGTTACAAGCTATTTTTCAGATGCAAAAAGACTATATAACTATATGAAAATCTACAGCCGTATTAAGGCAAGAAGTGACTCAATGGCGGGTTTTCCTCGGATTCACTGTCGCATCTCCCTGTTTCAGGATCTCCTGGACCGGGTGGAAGCCTTCCAGCAGCAGAGCCAGAAGCTCCTTTCCGAGGAGACGCCGCGGGCCGCGGAGCTGCAGGAGCTGCTGGACGTCAGCTTCGAGTTCGACGTGGAGCTGCCGCAGCTGGCGGAGCTGCGGACGCGGCTGGAGCAGGCGCGCTGGCTGGAGGACGTGCAGCTCGCCTGCTCCGAGCACGGCTCCCTCACCCTGGACGACATGAGGCGCCTCATCGACTCGGGCGTGGGGCTCGCGCCCTACCCGGCCGTGGAGAAGGCCATGGCCAAGCTGCAGGAGCTCCTCACCGTGTCCGAGCACTGGGATGACAAAGCCAGGAACCTGATAAAGGCCAGGTAGAGCTCAGTCTCGGTTCGCAGTTCCGTGAGCTGTTTCAGGTGGGAATGCCACGGCTCCTGAAGGGGCTCCCCGTGGTTCACCCGGTTCACAGCCAGAAGGGACGGGGCTGGAGAAGGAGGATGAGGGATGGAGTGATTCTGGGTGCTGGGGTTGCCTTCCAGTGTTTATGCTGCTCCACCATCGTTATGCAAAGTCTCCTTTTACCATTTAAAAGGAGTTTAAGATATTTCTTCCTTCTTTTTCACCTTCTTCCCCCACCTAGCATCAGACTGGAGGACACATGTGCAGGTGGAGCTCAGATATGTGACACTAACTACATTTTATAGTCCATGTAGGTCCATGGAGGACTATTTCTAACTAACAAGGGGATTTTTCTCATATTGGTTGGTGCAGAGGAGAAGAAAATAAGCCAAATACATCCTTACTAAGAGAAACATTCCTGCTTGTTGTTTTGACCTCCTGATTTATAAAGTAAAATGGGGGAGAGCAGTGTATTAAAATTTAGGGAGGTGCCACAAACGTGTGTGCCAGATTTCTTCCCTCAAGATTCCTGACTTTTCCTTTTTTTACTACTTTTTTCTTTTTTTTAAATTTTGCCCCAGCCTCATACTTCTGAAAGCATGTGAGTGTTTCTTACCCACTACTACCCACATCATTTTAAAATAACTTCATAGAGCACAGAGCTGACTAAGCTTGGGTTTAACCTCCTGTATTGAGCTGTGTTGTGTTTGTACCTTTCTAAAACTACAGAATCAAACTGGGAAATGGTAAAAAGACAAATGTCAGGGTTTTAACCTTCTAAAGCAGAATCTTTCAGCTGGTGCTGGTTGGGGCTTTGGTGGGTGTTGAGAATCCATACTTCTGTCATTCAAAAGTTAAAGGTAAATCTTACTTAAGTCCAAATGTGAGAATATTTCTAGTGGGAGTCTGGAGTGACTGAACAGACACTTCTGGAGCTGCCCTGCATTCCTGGTGCCCCTGCTGTGCTGGTGCAGCCCAAGGCTGGACATAACACCATCATCTGGTGTGACCCCGTGATTTTAATAGCCTGAAGGAGGAGAAGAGGCCGTGGTGTGATGCAGCATCTCACAGCTGAGCCGTTGTGTTCCCCAGGCCCCGGCAGTCCCTGAGCAGCCTGGCAGCAGCAGTGAAGGAGCTGGAGGAGATCCCAGCCTACCTCCCCAACGGAGCGGCGCTCAAGGACGCCGTGCAGAGGGCCAAGGACTGGCTGCAGGAGGTGGAGGCTCTGCAGGTACATGAACTGTGCTCGTGGCTGCTGGGGAGGGACAGTGACCCTGCTCAGGTCACCAGAGCCACCCTCTGCCCCCCCTGGGTGTGCTCTGGGGCTGCAATGTCTGTGCCGTCTCTTCCCCGGGCCATGGGGCTGTTACACTCACTGCCCTGCCTTTTGCTTATTCCTGCTCCTGGTTTGCACTCCTTCACCCTCACAACTACCTGCAGTAAGATGTATAAAGGAGCTGTTAACAAAAATCTAAAGTTAAAAAGATACTGTATTATGGAGGTCAGTTTTGCTCGGTAGCAACTGAGGTGCAGTCTGGTGGTACAGAAATGGTTCCTGCTCAGTCTTGGGCCAGGCGTCAGTGGGACTGCCTGGGTCAGGCCAGGGTGGTACTGGGATGGCCCTTATTTCATGTTTTGATATAAATTATCAAGTATTTTTTAATGTTTTTGTGTCCCTGTGTTTTTTCCATAAAGCGAGCTCTGATCTGACTTAGGGGTATTTTCAGGCCTCTTTAGCCTAAACTGAGCTTTTTATAAAAACTTCTTTGAGGCTTAAATATTTTGAAGGAATAAAGTTCATGTAATACTACCTTTCCTTTGAGGGCTTTCTGGAGAGGGCTAAAATGAATTATTTTTGGCATTTGCAGATTTCTTGCTCTGGACTCTGAAATTTTGCCTCCTGAATATGGAAAAATGTGTCTATTCATGCCAAGAATTTTTGCTTCACTTCTGTGAAGGTTTTAGTAAATGTCTGCAGTCACTGTGACTTGCAGGAAGCTCTTGGGGTATCAGGAGGTTGGTAACTTGGAGGTTGCTGCTAGAGGTGTTGGAGTTGTTTTGGGGGAATAATTCTCCAGTCCCACATCACTGCCTGTTCCAGAAATTACCTCTGGAATTACCTCTTGGTGCCAGTTTACTTCTGGGTGTGTTCTGTGATTTCAGAACTATTTCCATTTTCTGCTGTGAATGCGGAGTGTGAGGTTGTTTATATTGTTGGCAGTCTCTGGTTTTGGGGTTTTTTTTGTTCCTTTTAAAAATGTCACTTGGGAAGTGTGTTCTTCCTTCCACCCCGACATGCAGTGTTAGTTTTGTCTGTGCAATCTGACTCACCACAAGCAGCACAAATATCGCACTAACGGCTGTAGAGGTGACTGAGGTGTCTGAGCAGTAAATTCACTTTTCCAAGCTCTGCCTTCACCTCGGGTGCGTGCTGGGATGGGCAGTGCCCTGGCCTGGGCACACCCAGCATGTCCCACGTTACACCCTGGCAGGTTGGGGGCCGTGTGCCCGTGCTGGACACGCTGGCCGAGCTCGTCACGAGGGGCCGCTCCATCCCAGTGCACCTGGATTACCTGCCGAGGCTGGAGGCCCTGGTGTCCGAAGTGCAGGCCTGGAAGGAATGTGCAGCAAACACCTTCCTCTGTGAGAACTCTCCATATTCCCTGCTGGAGGTAAGAGATCCCAGCTCCAGGGATCGGCCCCGACAGGCACACGGAGCTGCAGTGTGACCTCAGGAAGCAGCAGGAGATATTAAGTGTATTTGCAGAAATATTACTGTATTATGTAATTTTCATTAGGGAGCTATACTTTTAATGATGGTTTTAAACTTTAAAATTCTTAAGATTTAGCTGTGCTTTCTCTATTCTTCTTAATCAGTAGCTAATGAAAGCTGGCAGTGCCAGTGTCTGACATTTTCCTTATGAACATGGGAATATTGACATATCTGTGCACTGGATTTACTCCAGTGTGTCAGGCTGAGCTGCAGGTGTGCAGGTTCATACCTGCTCTGCCCTCCTCGGATTCACAGTGCCCAGGGTGAGGCTGGAGCTGCGTTCAGTGCAGCTGGAGAGGAGTGGGGGGGTATCACACTGCAATCCTTGAGCTGTCCACACTCGGCGCTGCACTGTGTCCCTCTGACCCCTCCAGCCCTTCTCTCCCATCAGGACAGATGGGAATGCAGGGCAGCCCCTGGAATCTCTGCCTTTTTCCAGGGTTTGCAGCTTCAGTCCCATGGAGGCTGTTCGGCATATCGGCTGTGTCTATGTACCACCAGTCTGGGTGAAACACAAGGGTGTTTGGGTCTGGCCATTTTATAAAACTGAAGTTTCAGCCTTCAGCTCTCTCCACCTTCCAGATAACCTCATCCTAATCCCTCAGATGGAATAACTGCAGGAACCCCAGTTCTTACTGGTCGCCTGTGGCTGCGTGAGGGCAGGATGGTGCATTAGGAGGTGTGACACTGCTGCAAGGTGTGACACTGCTGTCCTGACCCTCAGGTGCTGTGTCCCTGGTGTGACATCGGAATGCTCAGTCTGAAGAGGAAGCAGAAGAAGCTGAAGGAGCCAGTGCCCAGTGGCAAGAAGAAAAGCACTAAGCTGGAGACACTGAGTGACCTGGAGCGGGCGCTCTCCGAGAGCAAGGACACGGCGTCCGCGGTATGTGCCCACATCTTTTCAAACTGGGGTTTCTTCTGAGTCCCTTGAACCCTTGTTTATGTTTGCTCCCCATGTAGAAGTGTGGCTTCCACCCTGTTCCTCTTGCTGTGCTGCTCTGCAGGACTTCTGGGCCTGCACTTTCCTGTCCTTGCTTCTGACTTCCCAAAATTGCTCTCAGTGGAAACAACGTGTGTTGCTTTGTGCATGAAGCAGCCTCACAGTTTACCAGGCAGTGCCTGTAGCTGAGGAAAGTCCAAGAACATAAAAAATGCAAACCTGCTTTCCCCCACCATACCTGAACCTTATAAAAAGATCTTTTCAAAGAACACAGTAACCTAGCACCATTTATAATTAAAGCAAACACTCTAAATAATTAAAGAAAACCTCATGCATTATGGAGTCACTGAAACAGTGCTCTGAGTGGAGCAGGCTCAGTCACTGGTGGGGAAGGGCTTCATCCCAGCAGACCTATTGCAGAGCCTCCCCTGTGGTCAGGTAACAAAGCCCTGTGGGTGATGAGAAGCAGTGGGCTCATTGGATGGTGTTTGATTGTGATTGTCCTTTTAATGTGGGAGGTTTAAGTTTTGGCCTATGGCACCTACTTAAAACCTGTACATGCTTTGGTTTTGGCCTCCATAATCTGAAGGCCAGAGTTGTTGCTCATGCTGTGAGCACAGGCTGGTCCCCACTCACACCTGCCGCCCCTCTGTGACTCCATCACCTCTTGTTAAGGAGATCCAGGGGCTGCACCCAGGAAAGTGCAGTCATTCAGGGTGGCAGGGTTTGCTCCTGGCACACGACGGGAACCAGAACCTTCCCACAGTGAGTTTTGGGCACTCCCAGCCTGACTCAGCGTAACAATGTGCTGTGTCCAAGTCCCACATCTGTCCAGGATGGACACAGCTGTCTCCTCTTCCCAGAGCTGATTTTAGTCCAGGCATCACACTTGAAAGCCATGATGTGGGAAATAACCTTTTTGTAACCTTCTGTTATAAGTTTATATACATAATAAAATTTATAGAATTAATTACTTGCAGCTCCTATGAACAGCCTTTATGGAACTGAAATATATTACTGTCTTTATGGCTGCTAATGCTAGAGATTCCTGAAAAAAAGGATTGTGAGCAGGTGTAGAGAGGGCAAACAGCACATCCAGGGTACCCTTGGACTTTTCTTGGTATTCACAGATCAAATTCATAGGGCAGGCCCTGAGCCCTGGGCGGTGTGTGCAGAGTAGGGGATCAGAGATGCATTTGTATTTGTGAAAACTGCCCGGGCAGCTTTTATGATTATCCAGAGCATTGAGAGACATGTTCACAGAGAAGTGCCTGCAATCCAAACCTGCACTTCTCAGGATTTGAGCTGCTTTAAGGCAAGCCACGTTTTTGTAGTACAGAACAGGATAGGCTGGGACAGAGAGGAGGTTAGGAGCTGTTTTATTACAAAGGGATAAGCTTTGTGTCTCTGGGCCTCACAAGAAAATGGAAGGGAACTGAAGCCACACCACTGCACATCCCCACTGCTGCCCCTCCATCCCAGTCACTGCCCCTCCATCCCACCACGGCACATCCCCATCCCCGCTGCTGTTCAGAGGCCGAGAGCCCCGGTGGCATGAGGAGCGTTGTGTCTGCAGAGTGATGGGAGCAGAGGGCACTCTGTTTGCAACCAGCAGCCTTCCTTTGGAGGTGACATCCCTTTGAATCCCTTCCAGATGGCCACGCTGGGAGAAGCCCGGCTGAGGGAGATGGAGGCGCTGCGTGCCCTGCGAGCGGCCAACGAGGTGAAGGTGCTGTCGAGCGAGGAGGACGCCGAGCTGAAAGTGTGTCTGTGCCAGAAGGAGCCGGCTGCCCCCATGATCCAGTGTGAGCTCTGCAGGGGCTTCTTCCACACGGGCTGCGTGTCGGTGCCCGGCGCCGTGCAGGGACCCCACGTGTGGCTGTGCCCGCACTGCCACCGATCCGAAAAGCCGCCTCTGGAGAAGATCCTGCCACTTTTGGCGTCGCTGCAGCGCATCCGCGTGAGGCTGCCCGAGGGGGACGCCCTGCGGTACATGATCGAGAGGACTGTGAACTGGCAGCACAGAGCACAACAAATGTTGTATTCAGGGAATCTCAAACGCATCCAGGACAAAGTTGGCTCAGGATTACTGTACAGCCGGTGGCAGCCCTCGGCGGGCCAGCTGCCGGAGGCAAACAAGGTGAGGCTGGGCTGGGCTTCCCAGCCCTGGGAGTGCGGGATCAGCGAGGATGGGCTCAAACACTGCTCTGGGTTTGGGTTTGGTGCAGCTCCCCCTGCAAATCCCACCGAGGCAGATGGTTCGTGTCGTGCTTTCCAGCCTCAGGGAGCCCCGTCCTGCTGTGCCCCTTAGCCAGGATGTGTGTGTGTTCCAGCAGCAGCTTCGTGTTCCCTTCTGCTGGAGTCCAGGAACAATAATTCCTCCCAAAGAGCCTGTTCCCTTCTCTCCTCCTCCAGCTTCTGTGCTCTGCTGTGACACCACTAACGGCAGAGCTGCTGGAGCTATTGTTTCTGGAGTGCTCACTATTCAATTATATTCTGTTCTTACAGTATTCAAATAGAGTTTTAAGTGTTGAGAGTTACTGACAGAGGCACAAACTGTCCTGTGTGTTGCCATCTTGGCTCTCAGATGAGTTTGTTTTCAACAAAGTGTCTTCATCCCTTACTGCTCCTCTTCCCTTCACTTCCACTAGACCTCCCAGACTGAATATTCTTTAAGCATCTAAGAGGATTTTTCTGGTTATGTAGGTCTGTAAGTATCTTTTCACTAGATTAACTAGTGTAGCTGAAAAGACCTGGCCAAGATTTTGGGCATGTAAGTGTTGTTTGGGCCAGAAATGGAAACAGTGACTCTTACTAGCACAGTGGTATTAGCTCAGCATGGAACCATGAGGTTCCTCCCACCCGGGAGAGTGTAACCAGTTTTGGGGGGTCTGGAGCTTCAGTCAGTAAACCTCCCAGATCAGGTTATCTCTGGCAGAGTTAATCCAGGTCCTTGGGACTGCATTTCCCAAAACAGAGATCCCTGCAAAGCTCAGTGGAAGAGCATCCCTCCATCTGTGTCTGCCTGGGTCCCTCTCTGTGCCTGACCCTTCAGGAGCCAGCAGTGCTGTGGCAGGACAGGGAAAGCCTCCAGAGCCACCTCAGCACAGGTAGGAGCTGGAACTGAAGTTCTGATGGATTTGAGGTGGTTTTCTGGAGAATCCCGTGTCTCAGCATGGCTGGCTGTCCTGTTGGCAATTCTGTTTTCCCTGTCATCTGGGCTAATCCAACACACTCCTCCAAGAGAAGCTCTTCACAGGGTAGTGAGATACAAGATTTCAGTAAGAGAAACAAGTGTTGATTCTGTCAGTTATTCCACACTTCAAACCCCACATTTAGCAAAACTATCTGCATTTTGTTTTCTAGGTGTCCCAGACAATTGGAGCAATGTCATTCTCCATGCCTCATGACTGGGATAACAGAACCATCTATTTGCATTCTCCATTCTCTACAGGACAGCACTGCATCCCACTTCATGGTTTGTAATCTTCACTTTGATTTGGTTTGGGGTTTTTTTCCCCCCCTGTGTTTGGTGGAGGGGGGTGCATGTCCTGGTCACCAGGAAGTGGCTGAGCAGGCAGCACATGTGGTTATTCCTCCATCCCCTCAGCAACTTTGGAGCTCAGTGTTCAGTTCTGGCAGAGGGGTGCACTGCTCAAGGATACAAACTTCCCACATGTAATGAAAAGGTGTGACACAGTAGGACATGAGGTACCAGGAGAGCTGGCCCCTTCCCACATGAACAGCTCCCCACGGGCTGTGGCCCCAGCCAGGCTGCAGGAGGGGAAATGTAGGGGACAGGCCACTGGATATGTAGGAGGTGGATGGGAACAGCAGGAAGTGGTGCTGGAGGCCATGGGGTACTTAATCCACAGGACACAAATCCACATAGTCTTAGTTGCAGCACATCTGTACAGAGTCAGATTGGAGCTCCCTGGGCTGCTGTGGGGGCTGCTGTGCTGGGGTGCAGGTTCTGCACCTTCCCCACCTCAGGCTCTGTGGGTTGGACTAACACAGACACGCTGTGAATTGCATCATTTGATGACTGTAAAAGAAGTTACTAATCTTTTCTTGATGCATAATGCTCGAGGGACACAAGTCCAAGTTCTCAAGTCAGCACAGCACAGTGTTACACAGGACATTTCAGTGCAGTGTCACAGTTCACATCAAATAAGGCAGTTCGTGTGTCACCAGGTTTATTTTTCAGGCCATGTTTGACTTTTGTGTATTAAAAAAGCTGTTATTTACACAGTGATGTCAACCTCCCCAGCTGGGACTGATTCAAAGCCCTGTGTGTGAGCTTTGAAGCAGCAGCAGGCGGTGACCACAGTGCAGGATTTAGTTGCCAGGCTCATCCTCTCAGCCTTCCTTCCTCTCCCCTCTTGGCTTCACTCATGGATCTCAGTCAGTTTGTTCATCTCACCCACTCGTTATGTAGTGAGGGGATCATCACATTCCTGTAGCTCCAGAAGCAGGAGAAGTTGCCAGGAACAATGAAAATGGCTTATCCTGGAGCCAGCAGGAAAGAGGAGCATGGAGCATCACTGCTGAGCCAAAGTGCAAGCTTTCATCTCTCCTTTTAATCCTGCTGTTAAAAATGAGCAGCCAAGAGGAAGCAGATAAGAGCTGATTCATACAGTTGTAGACCTAAAGTCTTTCACCCTTTCAGAGAATTTTCATTATCTGTGCAGTTCTCATCAGAGCTGGCACTGAAGAATGCCTGTTCTGTTTCCCTCTCTCTCACACAGTTATTAGCACTGAGCTGGATGAGCTGATGATGGAGGCCCAGCTGCTGCAGGTTTCTCTGCCTGAAATCCAGGAGCTCTACCAGACCCTGTTCACAAAGCAGAGCCCTGCTCTGCCCCAGGAGCAGAGATCACCAGGAGCACCCACAAACGAAAAGGCAAGTGTCCAACAGCAGCACCAGGCTGGGTCACTCTGAGACAGGGGCTCTGCCTCAGCCTGTGAGCTTTACAGGGGTTTGTGGCTGCACTCCCAGGAAAATACATTTTCCTTGCTTAAAAGGAACCAAGAAGTTGATAACAAATTGGTTACAAATCATTGAAGACAATTTGTGGCCTAATTTATTTTTGAAATTTGGATCTGGTTTTTATGGTCACTGTAAATACATCTGTCCTGATTTTACAGAATTGCAAAATCCCAGACTGCTTTGGGTTGGAAGGACCTTAAAGCTCATCTCATTCTACCCCCTGCCATGGGCAGGGACACCTTCCACTAGACCAGATTGCTCCAAGCCTTATCCTGGCCTTGAACACTTGGCTCTTGTCCTGTGTTGAGGTTTTCCAAGGGAGCTGCCATGGAAGCTGTGGGCTCAGAGGCAGGAAAGGAGAGTAGTTTTCTTTCTGAGTTCTGTCCCCGAGACCTGACCCTGCCCTTGGCTCCCCTTACACATCCCAGGCTGCTGAAAAGGCAGCACTGTCAAACACTGCACTTGTGCTTAAGCCTATTCCAAAACTCAGGCTGTGGAATAACAGGAGTGTTAGCTCCATACTTACACAGCCTTGCCAAACTGTCTTTCCAACAGAACGAGTGTTGCCGAGGCAAAAAGGATGGGATGAGTTACATGGAGAGAAAACTGAAGCGGCGCTTTGAGAGAGAGGCCTTCTGTGGTGAGAAGAGAGCGAGAGTAAAAAAGATGAGAACACCTAAAAAGAAGAAACTGAAACTGAGTCACTCGAAGGATCTGTGCAGTAACAAACTGGAGCGAGAGCGGGAGCGGCTCCTGGAGCTGCAGCGTTCCAGTGAGAGCCACTTGCTCCCCTCAGACACGTCGTTCTCCGAGCAGGAGGACTCCGAGGATGAGGATGCCATTTGCCCAGCCCTGAACTGCCTCCAGCCCGAGGGAGAGGAGGTCAGTGCAGCCACACCCACCCTGAGGTTCCAAGAGCTGGGGTATGGGACAGGGAGCTGTCACTGGGGACACGAGGAGAGCAGGAGGTCTTGGGTAACCCATGGCAGGGTCTGTGTGGGAGAGCTGATCCCACCTGCCCCTGTGGTTGGGATGGACAGGGCTGATCCCACCTGCCCCTGTGTTTGGGATGGACAGGGCTGATCCCACCTGCCCCTGTGGTTGGGATGGACAGGGCTGATCCCACCTGCCCCTGTGACTGGGATGGGCAGGGCTGATGGCACCTGCCCCGGTGTTTGGGATGGGCAGGGCTGATCCCACCTGCCCCTGTGACTGGGATGGACAGGGCTGATCCCACCTGCCCCTGTGGTTGGGATGGGCAGGGCTGATCCCACCTGCTCTGGAACAGCTGTGCAGTATCAGGACTTTTGCATGGGATGGGAAGGGGGAGGTGGGGCTGTGCAAACACCATGTCCACTTCTGCTCTTGGGAGGCAGGTGTGGGTGGGGCAGTGCTCTGGCTCTGCAGGTCTATCCAGGATGGAAATGGAAGAGAGGGACAGCCCCGGGTGGTCTGGGAGGGCCATGGGGAAGCTGAGTCTGTGATAGCTGGGAAGGCAAGAGGGGGGATAAGGGAGGTGTGCCCTGCCCACAGCTCCAGAGAGCAATGAGCAAGGGAACAGGGTATTGCTCACTCATTTAAGCAGACCAGGAGCCCCAGAAAGACCCACAAGTGCTTGTGAGGGGCTGTTGCCTCGTCCTGCTCTGAAGCCCATGTCTGTCCTTGGCCAGGTCGATTGGGTCCAGTGCGATGGCAGCTGCAACCAGTGGTTCCACCAGGTGTGTGTGGGCATCTCACCCGAGATGGCTGAGAAGGAGGATTATATCTGCACCAGCTGCACGGGCAAGGACTCACAGTATCGGAAGTAAAACTCCCATAAACCGTTCAGGACTCGAGTTAAAGAAGGTTCCCAGTTTTCCAATTAAGCCACAGGGGCTGGTTTAAAAACCAGATTGCAAATGGTGCTACTTCTATCCTTATGGGATCATTTTCCAGAACTCAAAAGAATTTTTGACACTTTTGTATTTTCCCTTGATCTGTTTGTGGTTGTTGAGGTTTGAGATGCTGACTGTTTGCAGGGGTTTCCACCGATTTGGAAGGCATTTGACACATGCACCTTTCACTGTACAGCATTCAGTTACCTCTCTGGGATTTACCGGCGTATTTAATTCAGCTTGGTTTGGGTGCAAAGAAAAAAACCAACAAAAACAAACAAAACAACAAACAAAAAAAACCCTGCACCATGAATTTTCCAATAATCCTCTTTTGAGGAAATCCCTGTTTACTCTGTTAACTCTTTGGAGACTTTAGTTTTTTTCCACTTTGTTTTTTCGTAGACTAGGTTTATTTATCTGAGCAATAACTTCTATGTCTGGTTTCAGTGACTGGAATGACAATTGAACAGAGTGTTGCTTCTAGCATTGGTTGGTGTACAGACAGCAAATGTTAGATCCTAGTGTCACTGAGGGCCCTGTGATGTAGAAGACAGGAAAAAAAAAATCTGTAAAGTAATTGCCACAGCTGTATTTTGGCTTTCTCCTTTTTTGGGTAGCTTGTATCAAATGTTGCAGTTTATATTGTGGAATAAACCCCTGGTTATGTTATAAAATTAAATGTTGGTGTTTTTAGAGAGTTTGAAATGCAGTTTTATTTCCCTCTGGATCCACACTGATTGCATTGATGGGTTCTTTTAGCCAAGTGAAATTCATCTTCCAGAAAAGCCAAGCAGAAGTTATTTTGTTTCCTTCCCTCACTCGACTGCCCAGGTTTGGAAGGAGGAGCCAGGTCAAAATGTTACTCACATCAAAAAGCAAAAAATCAAGGCCTGCCAGAGGTGGAACTTGTGGAGCCCTGGGAGATGGGAGGGCTGGAGATCTTTGTATCAGGGAGATCTCCCTGCATACACCATCCTGTCAGCACCAGAACCGTGGTGGGGTTTGTGTTCCCTCCACTCATCACCACATGGAATTTGCTGGTAAGTTTTTCCCTCCTGGTTTCAGCCCTTTTCCCCCAGACAGGAGCATGTGGAGTCACTGGGGTAGGGCCTTGGAGTGCCTGTGGCTGATGATGCCTGGTGGGTCGGGGGGAAGGATCAGAACTCTGCAGGATTTTGGTTCTCCAGGGGTTTGGTTTGGCATTTTTTTAAACATTGTCAATTTTTAACTGTTAAAGGCTTGCCTGGCCCAAGTGATCCACCTGAAAGCACTGGGGTGAGAGAGACAACCTTGAGCCCATATACATTAGATGTGTCTGTGCTGCCAGGCTGTGACTGGCCCTGCTTATTAAAGAACCAAAAGAATCTTTTCAGATTTACTTTTTTCTGGTTTTGATTGAAAGAATCCTTGTGCAATGCTGAGATAACAGTCCAGTCTGTGGAAAAACCTGCTCTGCAGTAACCTCCTTTGAGAGGGGACAGACAGACAAACTGGAGGAGGAGCTGGAAGTGGAGCTGGCAGAGTGTCTGAAGCAGCTGAAACATTACAGATGGTTCTCTGTGTCCCCTTAATTTCTTTTTTCCATTGAAGAAGTGGCTGTTTATCAAAAAGTGCCAGAGAAAATGGGATGCAGTTCAGTTCAGTGTGATGATTCCACACAGGACCAGGGGAATGTTGTATCTGGGCATTGTGGGGGTCCCAGAAGACCTTTGGGGTTGCAACATTTATCATCAGGATTATTGGACGCAGTAGAATTGGAGTGAAAGTTTTTGGCAAGTACCACGTTGCTTGAAACTTTTCAAGAAATAGAAAACCCAGCCCAGGTTGGCTGCTGAAGGCTTGGCATCTTACTTCCTGCTGGAATTGTGCCCTCTGGAGGGGGTGGCTGGAGGGTGTCCTCAGAATCCACACTCAGCTGTTTGGAACAGCACAAAGGAGCTGGGAATGGCTCTTGTGTGAGCCTAGAAATGAGTGTGCTGTTCTGAAGGAGGGGCTGTGCTACAGCCCTCAGAGCTCCTTCAGAAGGGAACAAGCTGCATGCTGAGAGTTCTCCTCGAGGATGTGAATACATCAGTCCATGGAGGAGCAGCCCCTCACTGAGAACAGCATCAGTGGAAATAAAAGTCTGTCTGGAAGAGGAGATAAAGCAGCCACAGGAGAGTGATGGAACTGCAGGTTCAACCCTCGGCTGCTATTAGAGACAGACAAAAATGGGATCAGGGATGAGTAAAAGGATCAAATATTTTATGAAAAAGAAAAAAGCCCACGTGCTGATGTGATGTGCTGCTGCATCTAAAATTCCACCTGCTGAGAGGAAGGTTTGCTGCAAGGTGGTTGAAAAGAAACAGTGATGCACCCGAAATTCAGAGGTGCAGCTTCACAGAGGTTCCTTATGCACCTTGGCTCCTCAGGCTCTGAAAGTTTTGTCAATCCTGCTGCTTACAGCAGTGTTTTTAAAGGAATTTTTAAGGCTCTTTAATCACAATCCCAAGCCAGATTTTATGTGTGTCTGTGTGTGTGTCTGTGTGTGTGTGTGCTTGCCCCCTGAAATCTCTGCAAGTTTGGCATCTAAACGTGTAAGTAAAATCAGCAGCTCCCTGTCTGCAGAACGTGGAATTCACTCGAAGAGCCTCTCCAACATCCAGAGTAACTGAAGATAAAACTGATGTTGGAGAGTGTTTGTTGGGAGTTTGGGCTGCTTTGGGATTTTGTGTTTCGTGTTTCTGTTGCTGCCTGGAGTTAAGTTTGACCCAAGCAGGGGACAGGTTGGTCTAAAGCCTTGTAACTCAGGCTGGCCCTTTGCCTGCTACACGTGCTGCTCTGATTTTTCTTGGGGGATTGTTGCTGGTTCCAGCAGTTCCCTGCCAGCTGCACATCCCTGTGGGGTTTCCCTTGGCACAGGTCTCAGGGGAGCTCAAAGCTCGTGTGCCTTTGCCTGCAAGCTGAAACAGCACAGGAGGAAACAAGGAGTTCATCATAAAATACCATCTTTTCATGCCAAGAATATCTTTCTGTGGTGACTGAACTGTCTTCCCTAAAGCACATCAGAGGAGATGAATGCCAGAACCACTCAGCTTTGAGGCAGAACGTGCAGGGAGC
This sequence comes from Scytalopus superciliaris, assembly GCA_013400415.1. NCBI lineage: Eukaryota > Metazoa > Chordata > Aves > Passeriformes > Rhinocryptidae > Scytalopus > Scytalopus superciliaris. The sequence goes on along the minus strand of VXBX01009836.1, from coordinate 300,795 downwards.
TCCATGTGCTGGGTTTGCAGGAGCATCCCTGTGAAGAGCCCTTGCAATGTACAAACAGATGGGAATGCAAACCTGGAAAAGCCTGGAAGGTTTGAATAAATGGCATTTCTACAACTATGGAAGGATGAGTTGGTGCGTTCAGAGTGGTTATACAGTCACTCTGGCAAAAAGGATGCTGGGCCAGACATGCATTGCTCTGGGGTGTCCTCCTCTCCCTAAAATTCATCCTTGGTTTTCGCAGCATGTTTGTAAGGCAGACAAAACCATTCCTGTCATTTTTGTCCCTCCATAACAAATATTTGCAGAGGTGTGTCAGATCTGCTGTTGGCCAGGCAGCACTGAGTGCCAGTGGTAGTCTGGTGAGATGAAATCAGAGAATCTCAGAATCATTAAGGCTGGAAAAGCCCTCTAAGGTCAAGTCCAACCATTAACCAGCACTGCCATGTTCACCACTCACCCACCTCCCCAAGTGCCACATCTACAAACCTTTTGAACACCTCCAGGGATGGTGACTCCACCACTTCCCTGGCCTGGGGTGTGGCTGAAGTGTGTCTTTGTCCCCTCTACCCACAAAAATGCCAGCCTGTGGTGGTTGTGCTGTGCCTCTGGTTGGGAGTGGCCTCTGCTGTCCCAGCCTGGCTGCTGCTGCCAGGGAGGGCATGGTATGGGGTACAGGGAGTGCTGGGCATGGCCTGAGCCCACCCCCTGCTCCTGTTCACTTTAGGGGGAAATAAAACCATCAAACAGTTTAGGTTGGAAGGGACCTTAAAGATAATTCCACCTTCCACCAGCCCAGGTTGCTCCAAGCCCCATCCAACCTGACCTTGGACACTCCCAGGGATGGGGCAGCCACAGCTTCCCTGCCCAACCTGTGCCAGGGCCTGCCCACCCTCACAGGGATGAATTTCTTCCCAGTATCTAAATGATTTATACGGAGCATTTGCTTGCATTGCTCTTGGCAAGAATGTTTAAAAATATATTGGTAGGAGAGAATGTGACTGAACACATTATCCCTGAGGAACAGACACCAGCTTGGAGGGGGTTGGCAAAGCTGGCTTGGAATGTAACAAAATACACAAAAAGCACAAAGGGTGGATGGGGAAAGGATGGCTTTAGGAAAGGAACAAGAGTAGAGCTTAATGCTTTATTATTTAGGTAGCACAAGGCCAAGACTAAACCCCAAATACTCATGGTAGCACATCTGTTATAACCCTTGAGCAGCTTTCAAGCAGAAAGTGGTGTGGGAAAGGATCATTGTCTGTCACCATGACTGGAATATGGATGGGCTTTGACTGGAAAGAGATGGCTGGAGGTGCCCAAAGTGCACGATGCAGCCAGTGGCAGCACAGGGATTATTGAACAGAAAGGGTGATTAAACTTTGGAAGGGGCTGCCCAGGGAGGTTTGGAGTCCCCATCCCTGGAGGTGTCCAAGGAATGACTGGACATGGCACTCAGTGCTGGGGGACAAGGTTGGACTTGATGATCTCAGAGGTCTTTTCCCACCCAAATGATCCTGTGGATGTGGCTGCTGCCTCTGCTGTGGCTCCCAGGCTCACCCCTGGTGCTGGATTGTGTTCATAGACAAATTACAGTCCTGCTCCCGGGGACTTGATGACCAAATCACCACTGGATTCAGAATTTCCCCCCCAGCGTGTGGGAACTGCTATCCCTGTCCCAAAACACAACTCCATCCCTGTTCCTCATGCACAAAGCTCACTCTGTACCTGTCAGTAGAGCTTCCTAACACTTGTAAGGCTTTGCTAAATCGCTTATACTACAAACAGCTGTAGAAAGCACAGGTGGGCTCCCTCGAGGCTCACACTGGGTGTTCACCCCACTGATTTGCACTCAAGGCTTTTGCTGCCCTCTGGTCTGGGGGCTCCCCAAGCCCTGTTTGGGGTCCCGTGGGTGCTCTGTGGGACCCCCGTCACATCCCACCCCTGAGGGGATGGGACACCCAGGGGTCACAAAAGGGGGTCTGTCTGCCAGGGGAGTTTCATTAAGGAGGTGGCACATTTGGTGTGGAAATGGGAATGTGAGTCCCCTGAGGTGGGGGAAAGGGAAGAGAGAGGGAGGTGGATTAAAGTGGG
>VXBX01009836.1:261512-298258 GCA_013400415.1 Scytalopus superciliaris | reverse complement strand
GCCCGGTGCCGGCGCCTCACGGGGGCGGCGGGGGCGGGGGCGGCTCCCTGAGGGCTGGAGGTGCCTGCCCGGTGCCCCTCACAGAACCACAGCGTGGCTGGGGTGGGAAGGGACCTCTGGAGATCACCCAGTCCCATCCCCTGCCATTGCAGGGTCACCTGGAGCAGGCGAGGCAGGGAAAGGGCCAGGTGGGTTGGGAATGTCTCCGGAGGGGGAGACTCCACACCCTCCCTGGGCAGCTGCTCCAGGGCTCCGCTACTCCATGGAAAGAAGTTCTTCCTCGTGTTGAGGTGGAATGTCTTGTGTTTTAGTTTATGGCCATTGCTCCTCGCCCTCCACCAAAAAGAGGCTGGAACCGCCCTCTTGACACCCACCTTGGAGATACTCGTATGGATTGATGGGATCCCCTCTCAGTCTTCCCTTCTCCAGACTAACCAGGCCCAGCTCCCTCAGTGCCTCCCCCTCAGAGAGATGCTCCAGACTCTGTATCACCTTTGTGGCCCCCGCTGGACCTTCTGCAGCAGCTCCGTGTCTTTCTCTGCCCCTCCACAGGGCTCAGCGCCCTGTCCTGCCCCCGCAGGGATCCCCTGCACCCCTGGGTGTGTACCCGTGTCCTGCAGGTTGTTGTTGTCACCTGTGAATTGTGTGTTTGAGTGTGGTCAGGGTGGAGCTGTGCCCTCACCAGCGTGAAACCAGCACCAGGGCTGTCTGTGGGGAGAGCTGAGGACAGGCAAGACACCAGGCCTGGATGGGAACTGGCCTTTGGCTTTGGAAAGGGAGATCGTAGGAGAGCAAACACCCCAAATCCAAGCAGTGTCTCTCATCATTCCATTACTCCTCCAGGCTTTTTATGGTGACACTAAACTAGTTCAGGCACCTGCTGCTTTTCCTACACTTAAAAAGCTATTAGTGCTAACATTTTATTTTGCTTCAGCTTAAGTTTTATAACCTGTCCCAAATAACTGGAGTCTGCAGAAGCCACTGGGAGATTTGCTGTGACAGGAGCTGGAGAGTGCAGCACTGCAGCTGAAGCTGTGCCTGTGGCCTGGCAGCTTGAGGAGCTGGTTGGTTGTGGACCCCCCTGGAAATTTTGCCTTACTTTTGTCTGGTTGTTCCCATTCTGAAGGTGTTCTGTGAAGTGTTTTGTGAACTGTTTCTGCTCGGAAATGTTACCAGGGCAAGTTTGTGGTGCAGAGAAGGAAGGTCTAAGGGTGAGACGGGGCCAGGAGAGCTGTTATGACTGTGCTGCCCTGGGGATGAATGAAGGCAGATTGTTTGATATAAAATGTTTGTTGTCGTGCAGTGCCTTGTACCACACTCAGGTCAGCTCTTCCTTGAGGCATTGCCAGGAATTCTGTGTGTTGCCCCCACAGCTCTTGGAGTTTTAGTGAGGGATGTTATGGCATTGCAGCAGCAGAGTCTGGAAGTGCTGGGAGGGTCACCCACTGGGGAGCCTTGGCCTTCACAGCTGCTGCAGCCAGTGTGCTCTTCTGTGTGGCAGCTTTCCCCCAAACAGTCTGACCCTTCCCACAGTCTGTTGGGGTGACAGATTTCCAGAGAAGAATGATTTCTGAGGGCTCGAGGTGGTTGGTGTCCCTGAGGTCCCTTTGAGAGCCCAGGAATGCAGGAAGGTTGCATTTGGTGGATAATGTTAGGGTGAGAGGAGTGTGGTCATGTACACTGCTATTTTGTCGTGGTTTCACAACTAACCTGAAGTCCCCTGACACAAACTGAAAGAAATTGTTCCAAATGGATATAAGGAACTTCTAAGCTGGTTGTCCATAGAAGCTGTGTCGTTTCCATCCTTGAGTATCCCCAAGACTTGCCTACAAAATCTGATCAACCTGATCTGCTCTTTGGTCATGGGGGTTGGACTGGAAACCTCTTGAGTTCTCTTTCAGGGAGTTATTCTCTGCATCTCTGATTCCTCCTCTCTTGTCCTAGTCAAACAGCATGGGAGGAATAAGCTGTATTGTCTTTCTGAGCTGTCTTTGATACAGAGAAGCTTGTAAAAACCAAGAGGAGGAGCTAAAGGAATCCTCTGTGTGCCAGCACTATAATATTGAGGTAAAGAAATGTAGATCATGTGTGTCAGAAGTACTTTAAAAGAACAAAAAATGTCGTATCATTGACCAGCATGAAGAAGATGCTGAAGCAGAAGTGAGGGCAGTGGGAAAGGGCACAAGTGTTGGCACTTTTAATGCAAAACAAATGAAGGTGGGGTAAAAAGAGATTGAGGAAGAACTTGTTAAAGACATAAAAACTTACAGTGCTTTCAAATGTTGCAGAAGCAGAAGTGTTTCAGAGGTGTTGAGAGCCAGCAGGTGACTGACATGGGGAGGTGCACTCAAGTACAGAAGGACTGCAGGAGAGTCGAATTCCTTGTGCTGGTGTTGACTCTACTTGCAACATTGAGGGGCCTCTAAAGGAGACACGTTGGAGAATCCCCATCAGGTGGAAGCCTGAGCAGAAGCAGTTTCACTCACCAGTTTGCTTAAAGAGCAAGTGCTGCAGGATGGATCTCCCAGAGTTTGGAGGGACTCAAACATTCAGTTACTGTGCTGTGAGTTGGGCTGTAAAACTTACCATGTAGGCCACTTCGGGGCCAAACTCTGGACAGCCTTTAGGAAGGGCTCTCAGGTGGGGAGCAGTGGGGCTGGTACAGGTGAGTGGGTGTGGGGTTTGCAGTGCCTGTGATGGTTAAAATTATATCAGCATCTGGACTGAGGAGAGCTGGGTACACAAGATTGTTGTGGCAGCAGAACTATTTGAAGGAATCCTGGAACTCCCAGAAAGCTTTCAGAAAATTCATCTAACTGCAGCTTTTGGAAGAAACTAAACTGCTGAGCGCAGCTCTTGACTGGCAGGGACGTAATCAAAGGTCCCAGGTGAGGCTGGACTGCTCAGCACATCTGTAAATGGTGTGGAACGAAGTGAAAAGTGCTGTGACAAAGTTGCTGATAGTGCTGTTCAGTCTGGCCAGAGTGAGAATCAGGGGCAAAATTACAGGCTGATTTCAGGAGGGTGTGTTGAGGGAGGTGTAGGTCAGTGTTGGTCGGCAGAGGAGCGTTGGGGGAAGGGGAGACAGCCCAGACAACGCTGTAAAAAATTATGGGCGGCCCTGCCTTTTGTCCCGGGGAGAAGAAATCCCGTTGTCCGTGTGGAGAGTTCCCTGAAAATACCCATTCACTGCTCTGCCCGTGCTCCGAAAGCCAAATGGACCGTTAAGGAGGGAACAGAGAACAAAGCACGACATAAATTCCTCATGCTTGTGCAGCCCAGTGCTGCATGAATTTCCTGGCCTGCTGCTCTCCAGAGGGATCAAGCAGGGCAGCAAAAACGAGCACAGAGACACTCACAGAGGTGTGGAAAAGCTTCTGTTCTCAGAAGGAGCAAATCCATTGACTCTTCTGCCTTGGAAGGGGTTAGCAGAGATGGAGGCCCTGAAATTAGAAGCTACAAAGTAGATGAGTGAGGAAGGATTGTTTGTGACTTCTCATAAAGCTGAGATCACGGGATCATAGAACATCTTGTGCTGTCAGGGAGGATGAACCTCAAACAAGCAGAAGGAACTAGACTGTTACCCACAGTGTGCAAACTGAGGAACTCATCGTGGCTAGGTGTTAGAGGTAGAAATGGTTTAAAAATGGTTTAACCTTCCTGAAGGAAAAGAATTCATCAAGAGCCATTAAACACAGTGGTCAGATAAAACACCCAGTTCAGGAGGTTCCTGGAGGGGCGTTGGGGCAGCACCTGCTCTGCCCCCACCTCTTTTCCTAAGCTGCTTGCAGGTTGGGTTGTATAATGAGGTTAAGCCAATGCAGCAGTTGGCTCTTCTGTGTGATGTGTCCTGCCCCATGTAGCTCCTGCCCTCTTCCAGGCAGGTCTTAGCCAGCTCAAGGTGGTTCAGGTATTTGGAGGATGCAGTCAGGCTCCCTGGAGCAGGTTGATAGTGGATCTGGCCAGTGCTTGTACAAGAGATGGGTAGCAATGCACAGTCAGAGCCTCTGGTACAGGCTGAACTGTCCAGGAGGAGTGTCCTGTCTGACTCCAAATAGGTGTTCTGGTGGAATGTGGGATGTTTCCTCTGGATTAAGGACATGGTGGCAGTTTCTTCCTGCAAAGTCACCCTCTGGCAACTGCCAGACATGCCCTCAGCAACTCAGTGTCTTAACCTGCCTCTGCATCTTCTGTCTGCTGAACAAACAGGCACCACTTGGCAGCTTGGGGATGGGAGAAGTATTACTGTTGGTCTCTGGGAAGGTGAAAATTCACCTGCTGACCTTTGTTGTCTGTAGATTTTAATGGAACATAAATAAAAGCATTCCCTGAGACTGTGCAGGGGGGAAAGTAGAGAAATGAGAGCTCCAGGCTGTGGAGTGGTGGTGCTGTGCTCAGCTTGGCTCAGCTGCAGCATCTGCTTGTTTCTGGTCGGGTGGGGTTGGTGTTTCTGTTCCTTTGGTCCATCCAGGTAGCACCACCCACCTCCCCTGATGGTGTGAATGTGTGCACCACCACCAGTGTTATATGGCTTGAGGATAATTGCCTAATGTGGAAAAATGATCTCTTCTCTAGGTCTTATTATAGTGGAGTACATGTGTGGAGACCAAGTCACCTCCAGGAGTGTCAGAGCAGGGCCAGTGGCACTCTGAAGGAGGTTTGTGCCCAGCAGGAGGGACTGCACTTCACAGAATCCCAGAATACTGAGTTGGAAAGGACCCACAAGGATCATCGAGTCCAGCTCTTGAGTGAATGGCTTCCACACCACTGGGAGGATCATTCCTCTAAATTATGTGGATAAGGAGGTTTAATGTCAGCTTCTTAGACAGTTGGGAAACACTGCTCCCTGCTTGCCTGCTTAGATAACAGGATTGATGTTTTATGGTGACAGTATTAAGTCTCTGATCTACTGACTCGTGTGCTCTGGAAACACTGTGGTGAGAGATGAATGGCTCCAGGCTGGAGAATTGCCTTTCTTTTGCCTGCCTACATTATGTGTTTCTGTTTGCCCTTTCTGCAGGTAGAAAAGGCATTTATAAAGCTGTCTTCAGCGTGGCTTGTGCTGTGACATCTTATGGATGAAAAAGCACCTTCAGCTCAGTCTTTTGCAAAGTCATTTGTTGCCAGAAGCTGAGATGTTGAGGATGGTGCTGACCGTGGCAGATTGACTCATCTGTCATTGCTGTGTGGCTGAAGACTGTGGTAGGCAAGGGTGAGCAGATGTTGGGTGAAGTGTGGTGAGATCCATCCCCTGCAGACTGAATGTTGTTTTAGTTTGGGGGTCTTGGTGGCCACAGGGCCACCTGGATTCACCTGGACTGGCTACAGCAGCCTCTCCCTCCACCACTGCCTGTCTGCCCCCAACAGAGACAACTAAAGGGTCCTGCAGCAGCTCTGCATGGACATACTGAGCTGGACCCACTTCAACAAGGCAGGAAAGTGCAGTGATTCAGCAGCAAGTCCCACTTGTTTGTTCCTTCCTGCTTGTTTCATATAAAACTTTGCTTTGATCTGGCTTTGTTTCTCCAAAAATGGGGGGTGAAGAGGTTACACATATTGGTTACATGGTAGGTAGAGCTTGGTTGTGAAGGAGGAGAGCTTCATTTTACTGCTATAGAGGTTAATGAGAGGAGAAGCAGAACTGGGAGGAAATGTGTTTTCCAAGTGCTCTCCATGCCAGGCCCTTCATTAAAAAGCTTCTGATCTTTGGGTTTTATAGACTATACTGGGGCAAAGACTTGATATCTCTGTCTGATATCTCAAATCTAAAAAACATAGGTGGAGGAAGTGCTAATCAAGGGGCATTTGAACTGCAGTTACCCATGATAAAGATAGAAAGTTCCCAGCCAAGTGAGAAAAAAACCCAGTAATAAATCAATTCTTTGAGAAAAGAGGAGCCAGTGAGCTGTAGAAGGATCAGTTTAATTTCAGTCCCTGGAAAGATTCTTGGAGCAGCTCATTAAACAGCTTGCCAGTGTTTATAGCATAATAGGATAAATAGTTGCTACACAACTAATACTGTTGTATATGATCTGTTCTCAATAAATCCATCTAATTTTGGTTTGGTGGGAAAGCTGACTCATTGCTTGAATGAGTGCTGGGTATGAAGGATCTGAATTCAGTAGGATTCCTGGTAGGAATTTGCCACAATAGTCATTTATCAGTGAAGAAGAAACAGTTTTGTAATACTTTAAAGCAACATATTGGGCTGAAAACCTGTGTTTAGAGGGGTATCAGTGGCTCACTGTCAGTCCCAAGGGGCTTTTACAGCAGAGCTCTCAGTCACTGCAGCAGTGAGTGCATGTCTGGTGTCCCAAGGATGGCACTGCAGGCTGCTTGGGGATTGACAATGAGATGCTGAGAAACTGGAGAAACCAAACGCTGTAAATCAGGTGCAGAGCACCATATGTAAAGGGAGTAAATCAAATGCATGTGTGCAAACAAAGATTATAAAATAAGAGTAGTGAGTTGTAGCTGTGTGAAGCTGTTGCAGTTACTGTGGGTTCCTTTATGCCCATTTATACTCTTTATCCCTTTCTATTTATACTGTTTTTCCCCTTCCATCTATACCTTTTATACCCTTCCATCTATACCCTCTTTACCCTTCCCTCTATACCCTTTATACCCTTCCATTTATTCTCTAGAGGTGGGGCTGAAATGCAGTGCCACACTCAAGCATGGAAATCACAGCCAGCACATAGAATAATTACTGCTCTGGTTAAGGGAGGTATTATGTTAAGTACATATCAGGTGGAGGCTCCCTGCTTTTGCAGCAGGGATAAGAGGGTTATTTTCCTCTTTTTTAAATGCCTGACCTATGAAGAAAGGGTGAAGGAACTGGGCATGTTCACTGTGAGCTTGGGAAAGTGAGAGGCAATTATCTCTCCCGAGCAAGAAAAGCCTCTTAGCAGTGAGGTGGGTATTGGGAGACACTGGGATGTGAAGCACTCAGATATGCTGCTGAGGGAAGTTGCAGAGCTCTTCTGAGAAGACTTTTCAGTCCATTTTGGTCAGGAATGCTGTCTGCACGTTCAGCCTGGCCTCAGGTTGTGCTGGCAGGGCCTCAGGGCTTACCTTCTGCTTCTCAGTTTCTAAGAACTAAAACGTCACAAATGCAATTTTTAAGCAGACTAGTGAAATTGAATGAGGTATTTAGGACAGTTATCAGCTGCCTGAAACTTAAAATTGCAATTTTAAGCAACTGTATTGAGGCATTTGGATTTACCACACCAGAACAGCTGCTCTTCCTGGCCTTTTATTTCCTGTGCTCAGTTACTGACAGAATTGTTCCCAGCGTTTGAATTTTGCCTTTGTCACAGAGCTTGCTTGGCAACTACAAGAAAGAAGCTGTTGCTTTTCCTGGACAAATTCCTTGCTGGAGAAGGTCCCACAGCCCAAAGGATTGTCCAGGCAGCCCTGGTGTTGCTGTGCCAGGGCTGGGGCAGCTGGAGTGATGTCTCCAGATCACTCTCTGGATGAACCCAGGTTGTCCAAAAGGGACTGCTGTCTCACTCCATCCTGGGTCTTCTCCATGCACCCCTCATGCAGGAACTTAAGAGAAGATGTTACAGTCTACATAAGATTTTTGTATATATTTTTAGATTTTTAAATAATTTGCTTGTTATTAGCCTGCATTGCAAAGTTTTTGCCCACGAGAGAAGGTAATAAGATACTGAGACAATAAGTGAAGTTTCTGTGGAGAGCACAGGGGAGAATTAATGCTCATGATTCATTTGAGTAGCAGTGCTTTGGAATTGTCTTCTCCTTCCCACGTAGGAGCCATTCAATTGGTATGGTCTCTTTCTCCAAAAATCTTGATGGCTTTTGCTGTGTGGGAATAAAAGTTACAATTTGGGTCTTTTTCCTTGCAGAATTTGGTGTTCATTTAGCAGAACTGACTGTGGATCCCCAGGGAGCTCTGGCCATCCGGCAGGTGAGTTTGCCTGAACTGCAGAAAGAATTCTGATGGTAATTCCCTTGGTTTTTAAAAATATTTGTTCGTGTTTCCTGGTGAAAAACTGAAAGTAATTTTCTATTACTGTTTTCCCATTTGCTTTTAAATTTCTCTAGAGTCTTTCTCTTTTAACATTATTCAAGTGTTATACTCTTACTTCTTTGCTTTTTTGACCTAAACCTGGTGCTGAGACTTTACTGGGAATGGACACAGCTTAGGAGGTGGGTGGTAGGCATCAGCAAGCAGAGGTGTGGCTTCTCTTTGCAGAAGCTTTTCCTGCAGGTGTTTTTCTCTGTTTGAAAAGGAAATTTTGGTTCTGTATTTCCTTAGTTACTGTGTGACCCATATCTTGAGCTGCTGCCTTAGGTCTGTGCTGTGCAGGCTGTCACTGCCCAGTGGATGCCCACCGGTTCTTTTTACTGCAGTAGCTTTTTTTTTTTGTTGTTGTTGTTCATTTCATGGATTTTTTGCATTTTTGGCAAGCCCTGATGCCCCTCTAAAAGCAGCCTGGTGGGATGGGAGGCTGAGCAAACAGGTCAGGGGTGATCCTTGCCCTGCTTGCAAGATTTGTTCCTGATTCCTGACCTCTCTTCTGGTACAGCTGGCATCTGTCATTCTGAAACAGTATGTGGAAACTCACTGGTGTTCCCAGTCTGAAAAGTTTAGACCTCCAGAGACCACAGAAAGGGTAAGACTTGGTTTCATTCTATCCTGCCTTGAGACACTTTATCCATCAAGAATATTAATCTGGAAGCGGTTTAAAAAGTGCCTGTGCCCATGTGCATTTTGAGGATTAATGGCTCCAGTTAAGGTTTTTTTGACGTTTTTCACTTCAAAGATCTGTTTTCAGTTGCTTAAAACAACACTGGGCTTGAGAAACTTGGACTGATTCCTGTAGGGAAAGTTCAGCCATAATGCTTCTGTTGCTCTCAGAGCAAGACTGGAAGAAAAGTTGCTTTCTAAGTTTCACAGATACTGATTCTGGCAGTCCTTTTCTGGAGATTTGCTAAATCTTTTGTTTTCCAGCTTGGGACTTAAAAGCTGTTCTCCCATGACAAATTTTAGTTTAAAGCTCTGCTGGGTTTCATTAAAAATCTGTTCAGCAGGAGTATTTAACAGCTAAAATGGCCAGAGATTCTAGCCCTTTCCACTCTGTTGACTGGAGCATCTTTCATATCTAGGGTATGATTCATCCCATCCAGAGATAATTGCCTGAATTATGCCCCAGAAGTGGCTTTTGTTTTTTCCTGTCCCTTCAGGGATGGGTGACTGTTCTTGTTTACTGAAATCTCCCAAAGTAAGCAAACACAGTCCCTGGCACTGGAGCTGGGATTTATCTCGGCGGACTCTGGATGTCTTCCATGTGGATATGTACATCCTGTGTAGTTGCAGCTGTGAGCTATTTGCTCTGTGCTTGTCTGGTGCTCTGTGTGAGAAGATGCTGTGTTAAAATACAACATGAGTTCCCCATAAAAAAATGATGGGGTGTAGCGTGCAAGGGGGTTTTTGTCTCCTGAAGGGAGGGTGTAGCCAGGTGGGGGTTGGTCTCTTCTCCCATCAACCAGCAGTAGGACAAGAGGGCACGGGGCTTGAGCTCTGCCAGGGGAAATTGAGGTTGGATGTTGGAAAGAAACTCTTTACAGAGAGAGTGATCAGGCATTGGAATGGCCTGTCCAGAGAGGGGGTGGATTCACCATCCCTGGAGGTTTTTAAACTGAGCTTGGACGTGGCACTGAGTGCCCTGATCTGGTACTCAGAGTGGTGTTGGATCAAGGGTTGGACTTGATGATCTGGGAGGTCTTTTCCAACCCAATCAATTCTATGATATGCATTTCATAAAACCAATGTTGAATCCGTATCAGGATACAGTCGTAGGTATAGCTGGGTTTTTTTTGTATTATTGAGTTGTTTTATGACTGTGGATCTGGCTTTGTACGTTCCCTACAGGCCAAAGTTGCCATCAGGGAGCTGCTCCCCAACGGGCTGCGGGAGTCCATCAGCAAGGTGCGCTCGAGCGTCGCTTACGCCGTGTCAGCCATCGCCCACTGGGACTGGCCTGAGGCCTGGCCAGAGCTCTTCAACCTGCTCATGGAGATGCTGGTCAGTGGGGATGTGAACGCAGTGCACGGAGCCATGAGAGTTCTCACAGGTTTGTGGCTGCCAGAGCTGGGCACAGGGGGGGTAGGGAGCCATTTAGGCTTTTCCTTGGGTCAGCGTTCTGTCATGTTCCGCTCCAAACTGAAGGCATTGGAATTTGCCTCTTCTCCTGGGCCTGGTGCCCGTTGCTCACTGTGGGACTGTGTGCTCAGCAGGTGCCCTGAGAGCTGAGGAAGGAGGTTCTGTGCTGCAGGTCCTAGTTCAGCAGGGACTTTGATTGTAACACTCTGTTTTCCAGATACTTGCAGTTTTTAGTGTGGTGTTTTTCTCCTTTCCTTGGAGGATTGTCTTGGGCAGGTCAGATGACCCTGATCTAGTCGAGTACAAATCAATGTATTCCCAACACACTCAGTCTTTCCCAATGATTCTGTTGTTGATTCTTGCCTACAAATTGGATTTCTTATAAGAACTTCCCTTCTTTTTCCATTTTTTAAGAATTTACCCGGGAAGTGACAGACATACAGATGCCACTTGTTGCTCCAGTTATTCTTCCTGAGATGTACAAAATTTTCACAATGGCAGAGGTATGATCTTCATAGTGAGGTTGGTACTGGATGGAATTAGTGGGAATGTTTCTTGGAGCAGAGAAGCTTCAGACTCAGTGGATAAGCTGCACTGTTGTATGAGCTAGACTTAAAGAATTTTCTTGATGATGTGATAGTTGATGGCAGCTAATGTTTCAACAGAAACGTTGAAGCCAGTGGTAAAATACAAGAATCAAGCTAAAGCAAAGCATAAATAGAATGAAAGGAAATGTCCTGTGTAGGGAGAATCATGTGTTGCTGATGTTTGATTTAAACTTCTCTCCAGGTGTACGGGATTCGCACGAGGTCGCGTGCGGTGGAGATATTTACCACGTGTGCCCACATGATCTGTAACATGGAGGAACTGGAAAAGGCAAGAGTTTAACTTGACATATGGGATGCTTTGAATTCAAACTGAGTGAGGTTCTAAGGAATTGTTAATATGGAAATGAAAGGTTGGGAAATTATGTACTGTGTCAGCTGGAATTCCGGGGAAGAGGCTGTAATTTAATACATGTAAAGTGGCAGGTTCCCTGCTTTACATGCATGCCTTGATACTGGGACTTGGTTTCCATAATTAAGTTTAATTTGTGACTTATCAACAGGCATGGTTGTAACAGCTCAGAGAAAGGGGAGTCAGCATGGGGGGGAGGTGGTGTATCATCCCCTTGTTTGGAAATCCCTGGCTTAGCTTCCAGTTTCCAGGTGAACTTTGTGTCCCCATAATCTGCCAGGCCTTGGCCACCTGGGTTATGCTGGGAAGTTTCCTGACTCCCAGGCTCCTGGAGGTGCAGGGGACACATTGGCCCTGTGTTTCTGAAGAGGTGGGGGAAGCCAAACCCAACCCAGGTTTGGAAGAAAAGCTGTTAAGAAACAAACACCCTGGAGTTAAACAGCTTTATACAGGACTCTCCTGTTTGGCTCTAACTGAGCACACCTGCATTTTATGTGGCCTTTGAGAAGTGGGTTTTCCAGCACTCCCAGACAATAAATGCTATTTTCTAACTTTTGGGAGGGCTGAGGAGAGGGAAGAGTGACTCTCAGTCTCATGGCTGGTCATTCCTGAGGGGCTTTACATGCTATTCCCTTCCTGTTTGCACAGGGAGACTCCAGTGCAGACTTTTAGGAAGTTCTGACAATTACACCATATCTGTACTGATACATCATGCAGCTGGTACCAGTATCCAAAAGATAATAGCAACTCTCAACTTGTTCTGCAGTATACAAAACTTTTTCTATTGAAATTTGACTTGAAAAAAAGGGAATCTTTTTATAAATGGTATTTCCTAGTTGATTTGAACACTTTGCTCTTCTGGCAATGGAGTCACAGAGAATAATCTCAGCAAAATTGTTTCAGTCCAGTTTTACTTGCTCTGCCAAGAACTACTTATGGAATGCTTTGACATCTGGAAAAATACTTGTTGCATTTTCCTAGGAAGAATCATGCTGTTAATCTTCAGGCCAGCTGTTGCTACTCAGCTCACAAGGAGCTTGTTTGTGGTGGGGGAGGGCAGTGATAATTGCCAGCCCAGGGTTCAGACTAATTGTGTGTGATGGAGTCACCCCAGTCTGTTTTATGGCCTGGGGGGGCCCAACTGGTGCAGGGCAGGATTCAGCTCATCAAATGAAATGCCTTCTTAGGAGGATGAGCACTGCTCCTGGGACTCTCAGGACTGGATTATCTGGATCTCTAGGCTCAGAATGATTAGTTAAATTTAGGTGTGTGTTTTGTGGCAGCCTATGTTGTGGGGTTTTGAAGGGGTGGGGTTCAGCTGAGCTTAGTTCCCATCACGAAGAGGGAGCCCAAGTGGGATTTTTCATGTGATTTTGCACTATTCTGCAGTTGCCATGAGTCCCTCTTCTGTTTTGTACCAGAAAAGTGCAATTTCTGCTGCTTCTGGTGCCTCATCTGTGAGATGTGGGGGTTCAGTGTCTGGTGTTCACCTGTGCTTGCACTGTTTGTAACCAGGGTGCAGCCAAAGTCCTGATTTTTCCTGTGGTGCAGCAGTTCACAGAAGCCTTTGTTCAGGCCCTGCAGATGCCTGATGGACCAACATCAGACAGCGGGTTTAAGATGGAAGTCTTAAAGGTGAGTCACTTGAAACTGATTAAGTGAAGCAAGAATTGAGTATCAACACACCGTCAGATGTGCTGGAAAGCAGAACATGGCAAACCTCCTGCTCCTGGTATGAGCAGTGAAGTTATTTGGCTCCCAGCACCATTGAAATAAATCCTTCTGCCTGTATCAAAGATACCTATGATGAGATCCATGTGGATATGTCCATAAAATGATCCATAGGGATCCTAATCCATAGAAACATCTGTCCTTGTCATTTGCTGATTTAAGGCATTGTGGATGTGTCTTGGATGCCATATGTGGTAGTTAAATATCAATCTTTCCTAAAGGTGCTGCAGAATTCTGCTTCAGTGAGGCTTTAAAAACATACTGTGTGCAGGTGCTTTTCCAGACCTTCCCTGCTCTGTAGTCTGAGAAAGAGAGATGGAAAGTCTTTGTATTCTCCTGGTTTCCTGGAGAAGGAAGATTGAATTGGAGAGCTCTGTGTGCATGGGGATGAGGGCCAGGGCAGGCATGAAGAAGACCCCCTTTAACAGCTGACAAAGCACTGGAGCTGCAGGATGTGCTGCCTGCAGTATGGCAGAGCAAAGAAGAGCCAAAAGCATAAGTTGCAGGATCAAATCTAAGTCTTTTGCTTCCTTGCCCATGTGCTGGGGTGAGCAAGACTCAGATCAGTGCACAGCTTTCTGAGGATGGGCACTGAGGCCCAGGCCCCTTCAGCCATGTTCCCTGAAGAAAACAATAAGGAAGTTACTGAAGACAAGCATCAAAAGCTTTTCATAATGACTGAAGTAATCAAAATAAATGCTGGGAGGGTGCTATTTCGTTATACAAACCAGCAACTACTGAGCTCTGTGTGGTGGAACTTGTCTCAGCCCTGTTTGAGGCGGCAGTGCCTGCTCAGGACATCCTGTGGCTTCTCACTGAGGGGTTTGCAGGTATCACACACTGAACAGCTGGAGCTGTTCTTGCTGTGCAGCATCAGTGGAAGGGATGTTGGAGTAGGATGGTGGCAGGTTTTGTTGACAGTGTCTCTTGAGGTTAGTTTTTCCTTTCCTGTGGCTGTGTGCTGGGACAGTGCTGTGCGGGAGCACCAGCCATGAAAGGGACACTCTGCAGGGTGTCATCTCCATTTGAACAAGCTGCAGCTCAAGGATGTCTGAATTTCTGACTCCAGATAGTTTTCAGCCTCCCACAGAAAGCATTTGTAACTGATGGTTTCTCTCTAACCACAGGGCCAGTTCTGTTCTTGGTAAATCCATCCTTTCTGCAGCATTTTTGTTGGTTACATAACACTGGGGCTGTTTGTACTGGTATGTCAGCACTGGTCTCACCAGCAGGCTCTTGAACAACATGACAGGCTGGGAAAGTGTCTGAGGAAATGTCACCATGTTCTTATTCTGTTCCTTAACTCTGAAGGCCTCTGCTTTTGGCCTCTGCAGCACAAGAGGATTTGGATCTGAATACACTGCTGTACAGGTGGCATCGATGGCAGCAGAGAATCAGTGTGGATTGAAACAGGAAATTTGGGAGATGTGCTGCTGGCAAGTGGTTTGTAGGAGGCTCTTTGTGAAGGGATGAGTATTCTGGCTGTTGATTTAAGGCAATTCATGGTTTTGTCACTTAGGGCTTCTAAGGGGAAAGGGATTCAGGTGAAAGACCCATAAATTGCCTTTGCTTCTAGAGAAGTGGATTTTATAGTCATTGTAGTGCAGAAGTAAGAAACCTCAGGGGATTAGATGAGCCAGCTCTACAGATGAGATCATTACAGGAACCCCTTGAAAAGCTGATGCAATGGAGGAGGGAATTGAGAATTTTTTTATAGCACATTTTCAACCAGATGTGAACTCAATCCCATCTTTTTTTCCCTAATGAAGTGCTATGCAGCAAATGACAGGAACACTTCTTTTTTTTTTTTTTTCTTCCCTGTCTCAAGAGCTTTGTACTCCAGGGTTTGTGGAGTTCTTGATGGAAATCAGGGGCAGCCCTGTCCTAAACTATTGTGCTGTCCGTGTCAGAATGTTCTGCAGGACAGTGTTGAAAGCTTTAAGGAATCCTGGTTTGCAGTGATCTGCTGGGACAGTTATCCTGGTGAGGAGAGGGAGTAGGTTGGATCACAACCACTGATGGTTAATCTGTCCCCAGTCATCTCCAGTTCACAGGCAGTTAGCAACAGGAAAGTCAGGGCCTTTAATCCTTGGAGGGGATGGGAGGTTTGGCCACAACAAAATTATCCTCAGCTGTGAGGACTAGAAGGAAATGCCAGTGGTGTAATTTATTGTGCTGTTTGATAGTTCAGCATGAATTAAATTGGTGTCTCTGAGGATGAATAAGCTGCAACTGTGCAGTTCTTGAATCCTAATTCCAGTGTTGAACATGCCACTATTGATTGTTTTGAGAGGAACAGAGGGATTAAACATGACAGGTGACAGATTTAAGGCAAATTTCACAACAATGGAATACAAATATCATGTGCTTAGTGTGCAGTAATGTATCAGGAACACCAATTAACCAACAGTCTATAAAGCATCTTACAGTCTTGCTGTTGTGCTTCTTCACTTGTGCCTGGAAGCTGTTCAACACCTCTGTGTCAGAGAAATTATGCTTACACATGGAACAAATAATTAGCAAAACTAAGTAATCATACCCTCTTTGTTCTTGGGTTGAAGATGAGGTGGTAGCCATATCTTGGGGCAAATCTCCCAAGTTTTTGACCAAAGTGTATCACCTGCCCCTGCTGCATTCTGACAGTTCATTTCAGCTTGCTCTCTGGTGTGTATTTTAAATGCTTTATCCAAAGATTTGGGGATTCCTTCTCTTTTTAAAGATGTGAGTAGCAAGCAAAGTGGGTTTATGGGGCTTTCATTTACTCTCCCAGTGCTGGTTTTGGGGTGTCTGTGAGTGACTCAGGTGTGGATGTGGTTGATTAGTGCCTGGCCTGGCCATGAAACATCTGCTTGAGGAGCTGTGTGCTTTTGCCCTGCAGAGAGAAGGATAAGGGTTTCCTGGGAGGACTTAATAGGTGGTGGAGCAATACCTGGGGAGTGGTGGAGGAGGAGGAGATGTGTGAAGCAGTTCTTTGAGTTCAGACAAGCAGTGGGACTCATCAGAATGAGAGGCCAGGGGTTGAAATACAACATCTGACAGGAGAGTGCTCTGTTTTTAATGACTTGCTCTGCAGGGCTGTGGCAACCTTGCAAATGCAGCTTTCTATTGTTACAACTGCAGAGCCATTGAATTGAAGAACTCTCTCAGCACTCCAGCAGTGCTTCCTGCAAGCTTGGCTAGGCACAGAGCTTAGAAACATTAACATAGGGTTCATAATGCAGTGGCATATGGAACAAGTCTGTTTTGGTGCTCCTGTGGCCCTGGGCAGGGTGTTGAGTTTGCAGCAGTCCTGCAGATCAGGTTCACATCCTCTGTCAGCACCTGCATAATTTTTTCTTCCGGAGACTTCAGCAGGTTTTTTCCTGTAATTCTTCCTTCCAGCACCTGCCAGACTCATTCCCAGACTCAGGTATCTGGGTTATCTCTGCTGCCTGCTCATCTCTAATACTGATGTTAAATTCCTGTTGTTTTCCTGGAAGGTGAATTACTATTTTTAAAACTTCTATTAATGTAGCCAGTGCAGCAAACAAACAAACAAGCAAACTGTGGAAGTGTTTTGTATTGGGTCAGCAGGAACTGAGTGACACCAGCCAGGGAGTCTGTGAGGGGCTGATCCATAACCAGTGTAACAGAGCTGGAGCTGTGCCCCCCATGGGAGGAGATGGTGGAGTGAGAGCTCTCTGTGTCCTGGAGGATCCCAAAAGGGTTTTGGCATTTGGCAGGTGTCAGTGGAAGGGCTCCCCTAAAACCAGGGTGATCGACTTTGTGGAAATCCAGGCCCAATTCCCTGTGGAGCTGCTGAGCTGCTCCCAGAGCAGCCCCCGTGCTGGGCTGGCACAACCCTTGGTGTCTTCAGGCAAAATGGAGAAAGAATTGATCTGGGTGGGTGTTTGCTCCTGCAGCCACTCCCTAGATGTGCAAATAGATGTATTGCTTGCATGGATGTGGGAACTAGGCAGTGGTCTGGCTTTGCTTGACATTGGAATTCATTTTCTGGGACAAGTCAGCTTCCAGGTGGGAATTGTATCCAGACAGTGACATGTTTGGATTGGAGTTGTTGCCTTACCACTGGATTATGGCACTGTCTTCACTGCAGAGTGGCACATCTTGTGTTATCCCTTTGCTTCCCTGCAAAAGAGGAAACACAAAGAGTGTTGGTCAGTGTTGGTGCAGGAGAAGGGGCTGTGTGGTCAGGAGTGAGAGGAGGAGACCTTGGTGACAGGAGGACTTTGGATGATCTCAGTTAATGAAACAGCCTGTGATTTCAGTATTGGTGGCTCTTCCAGTTTTGCTTCTGACTGATGTTCTCTTTGGTTCCAGGCTGTGACAGCACTTGTGAAAAACTACCCAAAGCACATGATTTCATCAATGCAGCAGATCCTGCCCATTGTCTGGAACACCCTCACGGAAAGTGCCGCGTTATATCCTTGGGAGTGAAGAGGTTTAGCTGGACTCGAGCAAGACAAACCCAGTCTCATACTCAGTAATGACCTGAATGCTGTTGAGGAACACAATGCAGGGAGTGGTCTGCCCTGCCAGGCAGAACAGGATATTTCTGTTACTTCAGGAGGCCCCATTAGGTTTCATTTAGGTTACAAGGGAGGTTGAAACTGGATGGTCTTGAAGGTCCCTTCCAACAAAACCATTCTTTGAATCTGTGAAAGTACCAGAAGCTGTTTGTTGGCTTTTTGATGGTGTGTTTCTCCCCCTCCTGTCCTAATTCATACCATAGTCCTGCTGGCACCTGGGCTGACAGAACAGTTTATTTTCTATTTGCAAAAGGGGAGAGTCTTGTTCTTCCTTCCCTTGTATTTGCTCTGGTACTTGTTGGACCTTCAGTTCTCCATCTCCAAAGAAACCTCCTTCCTCTCTGCCCCCAGGTTAGTTTTCTGCCATTTCCCAGGGCTGGAGGCTTGTGGAGCGGCCTGGTAGGGAGCAGAGCCAGCCTGAGGTAGGATGTGGGACCACAGGGTGGCTCTTCACCCTTGGGCAGCACTGAAGTGTTGAATTGGCTCATGTCCCCTGACAAGAGTGAGTCTGATGGCTCCTGTTCTTGCAAAGTTTTAACATAAATTGAATTCTGGGTTGCCTTGGTGGGTTTGGTCTAAGTTAATCAAATGATGTGAAGGATGTGGTGTGTGAGTGGTCTTTGAACTTGGGCAATGCACAGAGCCAGGGGCTCCTTGGGGCTTGTCTTCTCTGTGAAACACAGGATTCTGCATAAAATGAAAGGTTTTTTTTAAGGAAGAAACCTCCCCTAGTTATCAGTAATTTTAAGATGGGAACAGATTAATTGCAAAATAGATGCAGTTCTTTGGAAATTTGCATTTACTTAACTCCATCCACTTATGTGAGAACAGAAGTAAATTACACAGAAGAGGTGGAGGACCCTGTGGATTCTGATGGTAAGAGCACTTTTGCCTTCTCTTTTGAACAGGAATGGGGTTACCTAAATATTTCTGTCAAAACAGTGACTGAAACACTGTGGGAGATGGTGCTTAAAGGTGCATTCATGGTGGTAGAACAGTGTCCATCACTTCCTTGCAAGTTTTTTGTTACTGTGATAAAGGAAGCTGCACAACTTAAGTTTTCTAATGGCTCAAGGGGCAAGTTCTGCAACTCAACAATTTTGAGATAAAAGTAATGGGACAAAAGAAAACCAAACAAGTTTTAGGTTGAGCTTGATAATTTTTAATGAGGGATGTGCAGTGGGAAGAGATCAGAAAGTGATGAGGTCAGAAATCCTCCTGGGACTGCTGCTGCACTTGCTAGTCCAGGAGAATGGATAAACATTGGACAGACAGGGTAACAGTTTGTAGTTACTTTGATATCCATTTGTACCTTTCTGTATGTTGACATATTCAGTCATGTTCTTTTTCCCCCCCTTTTGTTCAGGTGAAGTTTTGGGCTTTGAAAATCTGGTCTTCAGCATATTTGAATTTGTTCATGCCTTGTTGGAAAACAACAAATTTAAGAGCACAGTGAAGAAGGCTTTGCCAGAGCTGATCTATTACATCCTCCTCTACATGCAGATCACAGAGGAGCAGGTGAGCATGTTTGTGTTGTGTAGCAAGCAAAGGAAATGAGAGATTTAAACCAGCAAGTGTCCTGGGAAGAGTTTCAGTGTGTGGAAACTGCTGAAATCTCATAGGCTATTCTGTCACTTTGTTGTGGCAAACAGGGGCAATAACATCTGAAGGTTCCAAAATGGTGTAAGGTTGACAGTAAATCACAGGGTTTGGGTCAGGAGGAACCTTAAAGACCATCTCATTCCAACCCCCTGCCATGGACTGGGACACCTCCCACTAGACCAGCTTGCTCCAAGCTCTGTCCAACTTGACTTTCAATGACAGGACATTCACAACTTCTCTGGGCAACATATCCAGTGTCTCAGCACCCTCTTAGTAATGAATTTATTCTGTATGCTTAATCCAAACCTACCATCTGTTGGTTTAAAACTGTTGCCCTTGTTGTTGGCCCTGGTAAAAAGGCTTCATCTTTAAGGCAGCAGTCAGGTCTCCCTGGAACCTTCTGCAGGCTGACCAACCCCAGCTCGCTCAGGCTTTCTTCCTTCATTCCTTCATGAAGTATTATGATGATGTGAAAATGAAAAGGGTAAATTGGTTTCTGTGAGAGTGAAAACGTTATGCTAGTCAGGTGAACTAATTTGTACTGAAGTTCTGCGTGGCTCCTGACCTCTCAAGCCTGACAGCCATCATCTTTTAGTTTAGGTAGACATGCATTAAATCAGGCACTCTGTTAAAAGATTCATCTGCTTCTCCCATTCCTCATCTATAAATAAAGCTGTGTAGCATTGATTCCAGGTCAGTCATTAGTTCTGTCAAGCTCTAATCTCAGATGAGTGGCAGAAGAGCAAGATGAGCTCAGAACAAAGAGAATTTCTTCTTTTTAAAGGTTTCTCCAATGGAATAGAAGAAAAATCAGTTGAGGATGAAGAATTATGGCAGAGAAAAACTCTGAAAGTAGTTTTGCAAAACAGGTTGCTGGGAACAGCAGGGCTGCCTTTCACCCTGTGGTGTCCTGAATTCTCAGCTGCCCTATCCTTGTCTCCTTCAGATAAAAGTTTGGACTGCAAATCCCCAGCAGTTTGTGGAGGATGAAGATGATGATACGTTTTCCTACACAGTGAGGATTGCTGCACAGGACCTGTTGCTGGTATGAAATGAATCCCACATTTGGATACAACTGGAATAGTAATAACAGATAACAAACCTGGCCAGCTTTTACCAGTCCATGCAAAATAAAAGTGTTACCGTTTCCTTCTGCACAGGCTGTGGCTGCTGATTTCCAGAATGAGAGTGCAACTGCCCTGGCTGCAGCAGCTACGAGGCATCTGCAGGAGGCTGAGCAGGCCAAGAACGGCGGTGCTGAGCACTGGTGAGGGGCTGGCACTGGTGGGGGTGTGGAGCCCTCCTGCAGCAGGGTTTAATCCCCTGGCACTGCTCCTGGTGGGCAAGGATGGAAGCTGAGAGCTCTGACCAGAAGAAGTCAAAGGAAGTGCAGCAGTTCTTGAGCCACGTGGCAAAATCTTCATGTGGAATAGTTCAAGGCAATGCCCAGCCACAAGCAAGCTGTGCCCAGGGTCTCTTCCTCCAGAGCTTGTCATTCCTTAAAGCATCTCATTGGAAACAGTAATTAGTTATACAAAATCAGAAGAGAAATTTGCAATACTTTCACCTTGTGTTAATTAAGATCTAAATTTCAGAAATACATATATATTAATTTCTTTTTTTACTTGATATCAGGAAGTGAGATGGGTGCTGCATGCAGATGTATGTGTTCAATTTTAGAGCTTCAGAGTTACAGGTTTTAATGTTACATGGGGATAGAAGGACTCCATTGGAGGAGTATCTGGTTGCTGGTCTGTAATGATTCTCTCTTGGTTTTACTGGTTCAGTCTTTGTGTTCAGTTTGAACAGTAAAGTCACCACTCTGGGCAGCAACTGAATGTCCATGAAATCAGACATTCTGTCTGCCTTAAATGTGAGAAGTTGTAAAGTGGGTTCTTGGCTTCACTGATAAAACCAAGGAGAAGTGGTATTTGCACATAGCTCTGTTCCATTATAATTAACAAAATGTTAATGCAAAATTAGGCATTTTTAATCCTTTAATGTACTGGGTATCCCAGTGCTTCTGCACATAAATAATCAAGGCGTGACTGGAATACAAACCTTGATGGAAGAGGCTCATTTCTTTCTTATTATGAGAAGAAAATTGGTACAAGTAACAAGTTATTCAACCAATATTTTAGGAAGTGACTGAGAATGCTGCCTATCCTGGGGGAGTTTCCAACCCCTCATCCTGCAGTGTTTGTGAATATTCATTTATTTGAGGGCTTTTTTTTTTTTTAATTCTCTTTTGGGATCAAGAAAATAATCGTGGTAGCTCATATCAAAAAATTACTCGCAGTTTCACTTCAGAATATATTTATTTCTTGAGGTGATGATGGAGGAAAAGCCTAAAGGCATCTGAACTCTTTTGCAGGTGGAAAATACATGAAGCCTGTATGCTGGCCCTGGGCTCAGTCAAGTCTATAATTACAGACAGTGTGAAGAATGGGAGAATACACTTTGATATGCATGGCTTCCTGACAAACGTGGTCCTGGCAGACCTCAACCTTTCAGGTGTGTGGGGCCCTGAATCCCTGGGAGTAACTGCTGAGGGCCAGGCACTGGGAGCCCCTGAGGATCAGTCAGGTTGCTGTGTATGCTCGTGGTGTTGGGAAGTGCAGTTGTGCACCTTGTTCATGTGAGAGAAACAAATCTTGTGAGTTCACACGTGCTCCCAGTTCTAGTGCAAGTCCTTTATGAGTGGAACTGTGCTTTCAGCTGGAACTCTTTGCTGGCTGGGTGCTTGAGCCTGTAGGGCTTGGGGAGCTTGGTGGAAAATAACTGTTCTGTTGTGTTGTGTCTGTTCCTGGGAGAGACACCAGCAGTGTTTAACCGCCTTCAGAATTCCTGCAGCAACATATCATCCCATTTCTTTTCATGCTGTGGCTGACACTAGTTGTAGCACATGAATTCAAATAATGCTCCTGGCTAAATGGGGTTCTGTTGTTGGCAACTCAGCAGGCTGCTGCTCTCTGTGTTATCTTAGATCAGTGTGCAAGGAAGTTAAAGGAATTGGTGAAAGCCAGAGCTCCAAAGTCCTTACAGGTTAAAATTTTGGAACTTTAAGGCAATCTGAACATCATTGTTGAGTCCACACTGAGTTGTGTCAGTGCAGAAAAAACTATTTGCTGGGTGCTTTTATCAAGGAAACATTTTTTTAGCCTAATGCAAAGATGGTTTGTTTTATTTTCTTTGTGTTAATTTTGAGTGAAGAAGTAGTGTGCAAAGTGCATAGTGTGCAGTGCATGTAAAAAACCAACCCTGGTAATTTACATATATTTACATACATTTACATATGCAGCATTGGGTTGTAAATGAGCTATTGTGCTCTAGGAAGGGCTCCTGGAGTCAGGGTGTAGATGAGTCTCCCGGGATATCCATTTAATGGTCAGTAATGGTACAGACAAAGAACTCACAGATACCAACTCAGAAAACAAAGTTCTTCTCTTGCTGTACATCTTGCACAGGCTGTTTTGTGTCCTCCTCTTAAAATTAGTACTTGCAGGAGCCTAAATAATGGCAGTAAAGATACTGAGGAACAGGGAATATCATCTGTTTGAGGCTAGCTGGGATAGGTGAGGAGACTCAGCCTGAAAAGGCCACAGGGTTAAGTGTGATAAAAACACACCATACCTTAGGGAGTGTGAGCAAGTGAGTAGATAATGAGTGTCCAGTGGTTCTGTAGTACTGGTGGACGTTCTGTTCTGTAACTGCAAGGTGGTGGCTCCAAACTAGAGAAGTGACTGTGAAAAATCCCTGGGGATGTGCTCTGTTCTCTTGATTCCTCTCCCTAAGCTGCTGCTGTTTGCTGCAGTTAGGGACAGAATATTGAGCTGGGTGAATGGGAATTACTGGAAGAGCCTCTGTCCTCTTGGTTTGCTTTTGTTCACTGATGAACAAATTCAAGTGTAACTAGTTGAAGGGAGGAGGGTTTTTTATAAACAAATGAGAAATTATTCTTTGAAATAACTACGAAAATTAAACCGGATTCTGCTGATGAACAAACATTCTTTCTGTGCCTCCTGCATGCTTATCTTGTGTGTCACATCTCAGTGTTTTCCTGCTGGGATGGCAAGATTTTAAATCGTGGATGAAAGCAGCAGCTGCAATTTTCAACTCACAAAGCTTATTCTAAAACCACCGGGGTTTTTTGTTTTGCTTCAGTGTCTCCTTTCCTCCTGGGCCGGGCTCTGTGGGCTGCCAGCCGTTTCACCGTGGCCATGTCTCCAGAGCTCATCCAGCAGTTCCTGCAGGCCACTGTCAGTGGGTTACACGAAACCCAACCTCCCTCTGTCCGGATCTCTGCAGTCAGGGCCATCTGGGGGTGAGTAAACCCTGAGGAATTCCACAACCCCGGGGGCAAATCGCACTGATGAGACCCATTTGTTCAAATGTTAATGACGTTTCTGTATGGGCTGTGGAAGGTTTTGATTCGAATGAAATAGGTGGCAGCTTAAAATGTGTAAAACCAGCAGGTTCAAAATAGAATAATTCTAATGGAGTTCCAGGTTGGTGACAGTAATGGATACAGTCACAAGGAGAAGCTGCACTAGGTTGTTATGCAAAGCACAAGGGTGAAACCCAGATTGCTCCTGTTCAGTCACAAAGGTGACCAACACCCACACAGGCTTATGGAGCCAATCACACCAACAAGAAGTGTTTGGGGTTTGATTTTCTTACCCCATTTCTGTCAGAAAAAAGCTCTGCTATACCAATTCCGAAGTGAAAAAGGAACATGAGTGTAAAACCAAAGAACAACCAATCACAGAAAAATCTGTTTCCCCCCCAAAACCTTGTCTCTTATTTGCACTGAAATGTTAATGAATAAATAAAGGCAGAGTCCTATAACTTAGTTATTTCTGAAACTGCTTTATCATCCCCCAGCTCACTTGTACAACACTCTTGGATTTCTTTCCTTTTCCCCATCGATGTTCTTAGGGAGATCAAGCAGTAGTGAAGGGGAGAAGTTGCAGAGGAGTGACCTTAAGGAATAAGAACGGATAGGATGAAATAACCCCTTATCTATCATCTAGAGTTAAATATGTAAGTTGCTTCAATATATTATGAGTGTATTTTTGTATCACAAATTCCTTGTCCAGCTACTGTGACCAGCTGAAGATCTCTGAGAGCACCCACGTGTTGCAGCCTTTCCTTCCCAGCATCCTGGATGGCCTGATCCACTTGGCAACTCAGTTCAGCTCCGAGGTGCTGAACCTGGTGATGGAGACCCTGTGCATTGTGTGCACAGTGGACCCAGCCTTTACAGCCAGCATGGAGAACAAGATCTGCCCCTTCACCATTGCAATATTCCTGAAGTACAGTAACGGTAGGCATCCCAGTTTCATTCCCAAAGGATGGTTGCTTTTGCTGTTGAATCTTGCTGCTGAAAACTTAATCAATGACAATTGAATGAACATGGATTCCTGTGGGGTAAAGGTAGAGAGGGGGGAAGCTTGTTGTTTTGCCTAGTGGCAGCAAAAATTGAGATGTGCAAGTGTGTTTCAGTAAATGGTGCTTTCTCTCTCCAGATCCCGTTGTTGCTTCTCTTGCCCAGGATATTTTTAAGGAGTTAGCTCAGATAGAAGCCTGCCAGGGTCCAATGCAGATGAGGCTGATACCAACCCTTGTCAGCATCATGCAGGCCCCTGCTGACAAGATCCCTGCGGGGCTTTGTGCAGTAAGTGCTTCAGCGGGGCATGGCCTGGGCTGGAGATGTTCCTGTGCTGGGATGGGATGGGATGGCTGCTCTGCAGAGAGCAGGAAGGCTGCTTTGGACATGCTTTGGAGCAATGGCTTTGGTCACTGGGAATGGTTTCTCTGTGGAGAGAAGGCAAACTGCAGCTGGGGGGAGATGCTTCTAAAAGTTTACTTTAAACTGCTCCTCTTGCCTTCTTCCAGTCTCTGTAGTGTATCCCCAGCCATTTTGCTTTGACATTGACATCTTTCAGCAGGAACAGTCTCCCATCATTGGTGGGATGTCCTCCAGCAGGCTACATGATTATTCCTTGCAATTCTTCCTAAGGGTTTTTCTGATTTATGCACCGCATGTGTAAATTGGAGATAATTTATACAGGTGCCCTAATAAAAGGTTAAGCATTGACTGTGTTGAATGATTGTATGAAATGAAACCCATAAACATCCTTATTAATATGCATGTAATCTGCCTATTAATTGGTATGACTGTAACAATTGCTTATAGGTAATTAAAATAAATTTAAATCAATATAACCAAAATGGAACAAGTCAGCTGGAACAGTTCTCTGGCTCTTCTGATTAACATGCATCTGTTTGCCATGTTTAAGTGGTGACACTGCTTTTAATGTTGGAACTGCCGTGGGAACTTTCACAGCTCACACCAGTGATGTTTGGGTGCATGACTCCAGGGTCCTCAGATTTAAAAATGATTCTAGACTGCAAATTCAGGGTGTGATTGCAGCAGTGGCCACATCCCTGCATTTCACACCATTGATGTTTGCAGCAGGGGTGGGCAAGTGCTGGTATTTTGTGCTGTGGCTGCTGCTGTGACATTGCTTTCGTTTGTACTTTCCTTTCAGACTTCTATTGATATCCTGACCACAGTTGTAAGGAATACAAAGCCCCCTCTGTCCCAGCTCCTCATCTGCCAGGCATTTCCTGCAGTGGCACAGTGCAGCCTCAACACAGATGACAATGCTACTATGCAGGTAACACTGTGGGGAGGGTGAGGCAGGTACCAGTGTGGGGAGGGTGAGGATTCCAGGGCTCTGCAAGTCCAAGAGAGGTGACACAGCCTTTGAGGGAGCCCAGGCTGTGCTTGCCAGTTGCTGTATCAGGAGTCTCTGCCACCTCCAGTTTGCCATGAAAGTACTGTTGTTGAGGGCCTGCAGTGACTTTTCCTGGTCATTCCTGAATGTGGAGGACTAGAATGAGTAAAGCAGCATCCTGGATGGTTTTTTCTGTTTTAATACACTGGAGCTTGTGAAAATCCCAACCAAACAAAACCCATCAAAAAAAACCAAACAACCAAACAAATGCATGTTGCTTTTCTTCCCCCATAGTAACATTCATCACACTCAGGGGTGGCAGGGTCTGTCTTCAAGGGCACACACAGGCATAGGGGCAGTAAAAGACCTCCTAGCCCTCCTCTTCTTTGTCCATACAACTTTTCTGCTCTACTCATTTAGGGGGGGAAGGGAAAGGCAAACTTCTTTTTTGACTGAGCCAGGTGTTGGATGTAGGGAAAGCAGGGAATCATCTCCAGCATCAGTACTGCCTCAGCTGTGCTTGCTGGCAGACATGGCCATGGCCTGATGTCTTCGGAGTATTTAAGCAAGGAAGGAAAAGCAGGAGAGGTTAGAAGTGCAGGGAGCCTTTTCATTCCAGCTACTAGTCAGTATATGAATAGCAAAGCTGGTTACATTCCTTACTTAAAGAGTTCTGTAGTGACACAGAGCACGGAAATGGCTTTCCCTGAAGAACAGACCAGTAAGAATAGGCTGGAGACCGGCAAGGAGAGGTTCCAGACCTGCACACTGGTTGCTCTGCTGCATCTTTGTGCTAAGAAGAGTTAAAAAAGGACTGGGGCTCAGCTCTGGGTCGGGCTTTGTTCACGCCACACATCCCTGTCTTCATCTTCCGCTTGTTAGAACCTCTTTGAGTTTCTCTGAGCAACGAGACCGGCGCAAAACTGCACCTGCCTCAGCTTTTTTGTGCAGATGAGTCCTCACCTGCCTGTTGTGTCGCGCAGAACGGCGGGGAGTGCCTGCGCGCGTACGTGTCGGTGGCGCTGGAGCAGATCGCGCAGTGGCACGACGAGCAGGGCCACAACGGGCTGTGGTACGTGATGCAGGTGGTGAGCCAGCTCCTGGACCCCCGCACCTCCGAGTTCACCGCCGCCTTCGTGGGCAGGCTGGTCTCCACCCTCATCTCGAAGGCGGGGAGCGAGCTGGGGGAGAATCTGGACCAGATCCTGAGGGCTATCCTGAGCAAGATGCAGCAGGCGGAGACGCTCAGCGTGATGCAGGTGAGCGGGGTGGGCACCCGGGAGAGTGAATAGAAGCACCAGGCAAACCCGTTTTCGTAACTGTTTGTTTGTTTTGTGCCTGATTACTTGTGGCTTGTGCAATTGGTGGATCTGTGTACCCTCTTGGAGTAGTCAGGAAAATGCCTACTCTGATCATAGAACTGTGGAAGATCCTGAGTTGGAAAGGGACCCACAAGGATCAGGTCCAGCCCCTGCCAGTGCACAATGTGTCAGCATTGTCCAAACTCCCCTTGAGCTCTGGCAGTCCTGGGGCCGTGCCCACTGCCCTGGGGAGGCTGTTCCAGTGCCCAGCCACCCTCTGGGGGAAGAACCTTTTCCTAAAATCCAACCCAAACCTCCCATGACACAGCTTTATGCTGTTCCCTCGGGTCGTAAACCTTTTGTTATCAGATTACAGGGTAAGACAGGCTCGTGGGAGGAAGCTTTGCACCTTGAATAGTCCCTCGTGCCTGTGTGCTTGTGAGCAGTAATCCTTTGGAGGCACAGGAGTTGCCTCAGTAGGGATGCTGTGGCAGAGGCAGCACATGGTTTTGAGAGGGTTTGTTCTGTATTCTAAGGATAAATGCCTGGGAGTTGAGAGAAGGTGAGTTTTTGGTGGATGGGAGGTGTAGGTGGCCTCCATCAGCTGAGAGACCAGAGCACCACAATCTCTTCTAGCCTTGACCTACTTGTAATGGCACAGTTCTGTGGAGTGATTTGTATCCCCATGGTCTTCATTCTCTTGCCTTGTCTTTCTTGTCTGTGCCCTCAATGTAAAACAGCTTGTGCTGCCTGCCCTGGTTCCTCAGCAGCAGCTGGGGAAGGCATTTTCCTGGCACTGCTGAGCAAGGTCCTATCACTGCCCTCAGTGCAGCACTTGGCTGAGGCTCACTCTGCTCTAACTCTGATTTTTTAATGTGCATTTGCAGCCAGCACATGGTGTATGGTGAAGGCCATTTGGATGTCAGCACAGATCTCATCTGCTTTAAGAATTTTCCCCCCCCTCGGATACACTGCTGATTGTTAACTGGAATGGCTCTCACTTTGCTTATTTTTGGATCTAAAAAATGTGGAAGCTTAAATCTAAAGCAGTCCCATGCAGCTCCTGTAGCCAAGGGAGGAGAAATGAGCCTTTCACAGTGCTGGATTTCTTCCCTATGTTAGCCTGGAAGATGGGCCCCTGGAGGTGGGCAGCTTTTCCCTGAGGAAGGCTACAGAGATGCCCTCAGACTGGGAGACTGACATTTAGGCATGCACAGCAACTGAACTCTGCTTCTGGTGTTTAGGAGTCAGACTGTAAAACTGCATCTTGGAAAGAAACCTTTCCAAAATTTGCAATTCTTTCCCTAAAAGCATGTGTTCAAATGCACTCAGAATTGGGAAAGTGCTGCTGAGTGATGATGTGGGAGAAGCATGATCCTGTTGTGAGGGTGATGGTGGGAAATCCCTGGAGTGAAAGGGAAGAGAATGTGGGTTCTGGCTGTGAATGAATAACTGTTCTTTGACCTGATGATGGGACACGTTTCTGCTGGACATGTGCAGGTTCTAAGCTCTGTGCAGCTTCTGCTTATGGAGCAACCTGGGCATTGGCAGTGTTAGTGTTGCCATATGATGTTTTGGCGGGTCAGAATTCAACTACAGCCACCCTCTGATATTTTTTAAATGGCTTTTTAATCTTCACTTTAGGGATGTTTGTTAGTCAGGGCATGGGTGTGAGTAGATTTATTCCTGTTGGGTGTTTTTGGGGTGATTGAACACTGCTGTTGACTGTAGTAGTTTATTGCCTGTGTTTGCAGCAGTGCCTTGCAGCTGGTTGTACTTCCCCTTCCTCCTGGGGTTGGTAAGCGCAGCCTCCGCTCCTGCAGGGAACCCAGCACATTAAATATTTGATAAAACATTTCCAGCTATTAAATTATGTACTGCTAACATTGCCTTTCTCCTCCTGCAGTCCCTGATCATGGTGTTTGCTCACTTGGTTCACTCACAACTGGAGCCACTGCTGGAATTCCTGTGTAGCCTCCCCGGCCCCACGGGCAAGCCCGCCTTGGAATTCGTGATGGCTGAGTGGATGAGCCGGCAGCACCTCTTCTATGGGCAGTATGAAGGCAAAGTCAGGTGGGACCCACACACCCACTCCTGGCAGCTGCTTCCATCCATCCCACTGCCACTCAGTGCTGGGGGTAGGGAGAGGGGAGCTGCCTCACACTTGGATCACTCTGTGCCAGTGGGGCACAATGGCTTTTCCCAGCACTGTCAGCTCAGCTCAGGAGAGCTGTGGTAACTGGAGCAAGCTCTGATCTTCCTCCTCAGTGCTCCTCTTGCTGCCTGGTGCTCCTGTGCTGCAGCAGGGAGACCTGAAGGGAAAAGGGCTGTCTCCTGCAAGCCCGGGAGTGCTTTGGGGATTGTACTTCTGTGAATGGGATGAGAGCAACTTCCAGACATGGGATTGCCTTTGTAGCCTACTGTAGAGTTTTGGTTTCATAAGAGAATCTGGTGATTTCTTGTTGATTTATTGATCTTTTAAGTCAATAAAGAAATCAGTTGCAACAGTTTCCTCTCCCTTTTGCTCTGCAGCACGTTTGTGTTCCAGTGGAGACTGAGTGCTGTGCTCCAAAGCATGGAATGCTCTTTATTAATTTAAATTTTGCCACAGCTGCTGTCTTGGATTTTTTTCTATAGACATGAAGCCTCACAGACCACTCTAAGGGGTCTCACCAGCTGTTAACTCACTTCTTAGTGTGTGTTGTGTGTTACTGTTAAGGGCAATCAAATAGCATGTGAAATGAATAATGAGAAAAAGCAGGTTTAAAATGGAAGGTAGTGAATAATTGTTCAGGACAAGAGGCAGATTTGGGGATCTGGTGCTCTTTTTGGTCACACACATAAAGGAGGAGAAATGGGACAATTCTGTAATGCTTGTGCTTGGCAGAGGTGTAAAAGAAAGGGCATCTGGCTGTCTGCTGAGGTGTGTTCCCTGTTTGCAGGGCACTCTGAAAGGCAGACAGCTCAGGGAAGTTCTGATGTGTGATTTTCCTCTTCCTTGCTCCCCAGCTCTGTAGCATTGTGTAAGCTCCTGCAGTATGGCATCAACACAGATGACAAGCGACTTCAGGACATCAGGGTGAAGGGAGAGGAAATATTTAATATGGATGAGGGAATTCGGACACGATCCAAGTCGGCCAAGAGTAAGTAATCACTTTGCTGCTTTCAACAGCTTTATTTGTCTGTAAGTAGATGCTGTGAAAGGCCTTAAGTAGGTCTGGCAGATCCCACAGCACTGTGAGAGATAGTTCCTGCAGAACAGGTGCATGTTGGCTTTTAGAGCTCATCCATACATCATATACTTAATATATGTTATCTGCCTTAATTCTGCCAAAGACTGATTTGGAAGACCCTTGATATCTGATTTAATGTAAATGGATGAGGTGGTTATGGGTTTTGAAGAACTGTTCACTGCTGTTTTGCATCATGAGAGAGAATTGATAGTTCCCTGATGCCTGGTAGCTTCTCTGAGAGGAAAGTGGTTTTGGTGCCTGCAGAGATTTTCAAACAAAGGGGCATCTTTTTCAGTGAGACACTTTAACAAATAACAGCAGGGATTCAACAAGTTAGAGATGCTTTTAAGAAAAGCTTGGTCAGTCTCCATTGTCCATTTTTAATTGGCCAAACCCAGAATCTTTGACTGGACATTACTGTTGAGAAATTCATCTTCTGTGAATGGAGAGGGCAGAGCTCTGGGCAGTTTTTGCTGAGGACTGAGCTCCAGAGGGAGGGCACTGGGAAACTGCTGTCCTCAGCTGTCATTCACACCTTGATCCTGCTGCTTGGTGTGTGACCAGCTGTGGGATGGGCTGTGGGGGCTGTGCAGATCCAAACTGGGAGCCCATCATGGCAGTCAGTGCTCCTCAAGCCTTTGTCTGCCACAGGCTTGGCATTTGGAGTGATGCAGGGCCAGGGAAGGACTAAGGTGACAACTATAAGGAGATGAACAGGGGCAAGCCCTAGGAGTGTAAGAAATAAATGGTGGTCACAAAGCACTTGCTGCCTAATTATTCTTGGCTTAAAAAAACTCTGCTCTCTGGTCAGACAGAAGAATGGTAACTGCCAGCATTTGAGTTAAACAATTATTAATGTTAATACCAGTAAGAGCTAAAACTGGTGCTCCCAGTTTCTTTGTTTGATAGGATCTTCACTTTTGTAACTAAGGGCAAATACACTGTCTGACTATCCCTATGGAATAGTTAAGCCCTGCAGGAACACTGGTGAGGAAAAGATGGAGCTTACAGTGCCTCAGAAAGGGCAGAGCCATGCCTGGGGTTGTTTGGGTTGTTGCACTGCCCATTTACATGAAAGCACTGGTGGGCATGTAAATGTACTTCAGGAAAGCAAGTGCTTCCCTGAAAGCAAGTTCCAGATGACTCCCGTTAAGCAGCCTGAAGGAGCAGAGTCAAACAGTCCTTCAGCTGTGAAGGCTTTCCCCTGCCTTCTCTGCACTCAGAATATGCAAGATTGATATTGGGAATGTAGCTGTGAGGATGTATGGAAAGAATGTCTGGAGGGTTTGTGTCAGTTGTTTTTTGATTTGAGCCTCCCAAAC
Organism: Scytalopus superciliaris; assembly: GCA_013400415.1. NCBI lineage: Eukaryota > Metazoa > Chordata > Aves > Passeriformes > Rhinocryptidae > Scytalopus > Scytalopus superciliaris. The sequence goes on along the minus strand of VXBX01009836.1, from coordinate 266,708 downwards.
AAGAAAAAGCTCACCTCAACAAAAAAAAAAAAAAAGGTGTGTTTTTTTACAACATTTTATTAAAAGCAAAGTGAATATGTCTTTTTTCTTTTTCCTTATAGATCCTGAGCGCTGGACAAACATTCCTTTGTTAGTAAAAATCTTAAAATTAATAATAAATGAACTATCTAATGCAATGGAAGCAAATGCATCTAGACAGACAACTGCAGATTGGAGCCAAGGTGAAATACTGGGTTTGCTTTTCCCCTTTCTGTGGCTTGAATCTACTTTGTCTTCTCTTGAGAAGTGTTCTGTAGTTAAGAAACAACAGTAAATCATGAACCTGTAATTACAGAGGCTTGAATAGTGATACAAAGGATAGGCTCATAGAATCAGAGAATCCCAGACTGGTTTGGATTGGAAGGGACCTTAACACCCACCTCCCTGACCATGGGCAGGGACACCTTCCACCAGCCCAGGTTGCTCCAAGCCCTGTCCAACCTGTCCTTGGACACTTCCAGGGATGGGGCAGCCACAGCTTCTCTGCCCAACCTGTGCCAATAAAATTATCCCTTCATGGGGTATCTGGTTTGTCTTCCTCCCTACCTCAGGCATCCATTCTTGCTGCTGCTTTTTGCTTGACTCCAGTTCTGGAATCATTCCAAAAGGATAGGGAAGTTTGCAGGTGTTTTCCTTCATCCACCCACACATGCAGGGATGTTTTTGCCTGCAGGCTCCAGTCCCCTTTAGAGTGATCACAGACTGGACCTCTTGGATTTGCATTATTTCTAGAATACTGTTTTTTCTAAACAGATGATTCAAATGACATGTGGGAGGATCAGGAAGAGGATGAGGATGAAGATGAAGGCTTAGCAGGACAGTTCCTATCAGATATTCTTTCCACAAACAAGTATGGTGAGTAACAGCTTTCAAATCCTTACTCAAAGCAAAAACAGAGTAGGTGACACCCTAGTCAAAGTTTCCTTCCCTTGCCAGCAGCAAAACAGAGGCTGCAGACACGGGGAAGGAATTCTGCTCTGGGATTGCAAATAAGGACCTTCTGGAGAGGGCCATGGCTTTGATTAACACAGTAATTAAATCACAGCACTATAAAAAGCATCACCTGGGAGTTCACAGGCTTCACATTGCTGTGGGGCTCCTGCAGGTATTTCTTGTAAAGAGAAAATTGATGCTCAGAGGAGTAGAGGTGACCTTGGAATGGTGGTGTCCTAGCAGTGGGTGAGCTTGTTCGTGGGGTGACCTCGAGCAGTAACTGCTGCATAAAGAGATAACACGGGGGCATCATCTCTCCAGTGTGCATGTAACCTCCGAAGGGAGAGCCTCACAGGGAAGCACAGTGAGTGATGCTGCTCTGGATTAGCTCAGAACTGGCAAAGTGTCACCCCGACATGGGATTAAGGCAGAAGATTGTGGTGCAGGGAACTCCCAGAGCTGCCTGTCGTGTGCTCAGCTCAGCTGCGTGTCCCTCGAGCCCCCACTGACCTTGGTCTGGGGTTTAGTGGTTTCTGTCAGTGAATATTCTGGAGACAGTTCTTTTTCCCCCCAAGCACTGATGAAACTACTTCTGGATCCTTGGGTTTCAGGAGTCTAATAGAAAGCTTCTGAGGTGTTTTGCTTTGTTTGATGTTAAAACCTGCTGGTTTGCTTCTGACAGATGAGGATTACTATGAAGATGATGAAGAGGACGATCCAGATGCATTAAAGGACCCTCTTTACCAAATAGATCTCCAGGTGATGCTCTAGATTGAGCAGTTTTATCAGATTCTAATTGTTCTTTATAAATTTTATTATTTTTAATGTTGTGTTTTATCAAATCTGTAAGCACTGGAAACACCAGCTATTGATTTTTACCCTGAAGGGATGCAGTTAACTGAAATTTCTCTGGAAAGGGCCAAGTATTCCAAGAATTTCTGGAGCTGTTTTTTCCATATGATCAATATCTGTAAGTTGGAAATGTAAACGAACAAAACTCACTGAACAGAGGGAGATAAGACTTTTCTACCCATGAGCTTCAGAGCTACTTGCAGAAGTCAGGAGTGGATTGGAGAGTGAACATGACAGAATTTCATACTCCACTTGAAGATGCTCCCACCCAGTCAGCCCCTCTGTGACACTTTGCTCCTGCTTTTCCCACCACCTGCAGCTGTTGATGAGCCCTTCCCTCTGCTCCCACCCTTCCCTCTGCTTCCACTCCTCCTCCTCCTGCACCGCTCCTCTCTGTTCCTTTCAACCCCGGGGTCTTGTTTGGTGCCTGTTGAGATATCTCTCTCTCGACACGTGGAAGCAGCAGGATTTCCAAGGAGCTGTGGTGCTGACCAGGTGTTTCTGTCCCTTCCAGGCCTATCTCACTGAATTCCTGTGCCAGTTTGCCCAGCAGCCATGCTATGCCATGTTCTCCGACCACCTCAACGACAACGAGAAGCGAGTGCTGCAGGCCATTGGGATATAGACCCACTCCAGAGACCAGACCCGTCATACCTGAACAATAGGTTATCTTTGGCTAATTCCACGTTTTATGATTGAGCATAAAACATTTTCCAGTGTCTGCCTGCCTGTTCCAGGTGGACGATGGCCTCGTTGCGATGTATTGAGCCTCATCTTAACACGAGTCTGCTGAGGGAGGGAATCCTGAGAAAGCAGCAAGGACATTGCACATCTGTCTCACCATGGGAGCACTTTCATTTTCCACAGTAACTTTCCAGGAAGTTCTTAAAGATAAAAAAAACAAAAAGGTGTCCTTAATATTTTTTGAAAGCAAACTGTCTCTGCCTGTGAAGAGGCACTTAACTGAGTTTCCCACAGCACAGTTGGACCGAGAAAGGAACTGGGTCACTTATGGATTGCTTGGATGTACCTTGAGAAACAGGAAGGTTGTTCCTCCTGGCACTCACGTAACACAGGGTAAAAATCTTGATCCTACAACATGACTTCTTTTGTAGAACCACAGACTCTAATCAGAGCTGCCTGGATGGGATGGAGCCTGTCCAGGGGAGTTTGGAGGGGGAGCTGAGCCAATAAACCCGAGTGCATATCCTCCCTCCTGGTGTGGATGGGGCTCTGTCACTCACAGCTGCTCTCCACTCCCGTGGGAACAGTTCTTTGCTAACACTTGTGTGTGTGCACATGCTCAGAGGAAGCCACCACTTAAATTTCTGTTCCTGTGGCATGTGGCTACGAAAGACTGGTTTTCTGGAACACAAAGAGCCACGATTTTTAGGGGGGAAAAAAAACTGATTGTATTTAACATATTTGCTCCATGACAGCCACTCTGAACTCCTCTGCTTCTTTCACACTCCTGTGTGTATTTTTATAGAGTGGTAAAATAGCATTTGCAAATTGATTTCCCCATAAGAACAGCGTGATGTATCTCACAACACCTCTCTGCCTTTGGTTCCCTTTTGGGGAAAGTGAAAATAAAACTATTAAAATGTACATTGGTATCCTTCTTATAAAACAGATTTAAAAGGAACTTGCGCTTGTTTCCTGAAGTCACTTTTTAAAGACATATTTCTTCTTAGGACACTTTCTGGATGTGCTGCTGAAGGATGTTAGGGGTCACCTGGACAGAAAGAGAGTCCTGTGCTGGATACATCTGCTGCTTAAAACAACAAGCTGAGCCGTTATAGAGTTTCCTTTCTTAAGAAAGGTACTTGCTGTTCCTTTGTGGAATAATTTGCTTCGACGTTGTATCAAAACAACTCCGTAAGCTGGAGTCATTCTGTATCTTGCTGGTCTCATGTTGTGCCCAAGAATGGGCAGAGCTTGGGGGGATCCCCCACTCCCTGCAGACTCCTGTGAGGCGTCCTCGAGTTCTCAGTGTCTCTCTGTGTGCCTGACTAACTCTATGAGAAGCAGAGTTTGAAGCCTGGTTTTCATGTGTCTAATAAGGTACAAGCTCTTTCCATGCAGTTGTGTCATAGTGTCTTTCTTCGCTGTGGATTCTCTGTTCTCTAAGAATATCTGATTAAACTTGGTGCCCTGGCTGTCCCCTCACACAGTCTATCAGGAGTTTTGTTCTGGGGCCTTTGTCTCTTTTACAGCTTTCCCTGGAAAGGTTAAACAGTGCAGTATCTCTCTGAAACCCCCCGAGAGGCTGATGGCTGCAGTGGGGTGTCCTGATAGCTGTGCAGGAACATCTGGAAACCTCAAGGTGTCTATTTCAGGCTGTCAGGAGTAAACAGAGCTCATTGAAGGCTGGTTTGCTCTGGTGGGAGCTGCAGCTGGAACTGGAGCTGCCTGTTCTGTGCCTCAGAGGGGCTTTAGCCAGGTCAGAGGGTGGGTTTAAGCAAGACCATGAAGAATGAGACTGACACAGCAGTACTAACACTGAATTGAGACATCAGGTCTCTGATTTTAGGGTCCAAATGGTGGGTGGGCCAGTGTCATGGTCCTGCTGGACTCAGCAGTGTGTTGGGAGAAGCTGCTTTGGTTTGTTAGGAGTGTGAGAAGGGGAAGGAGGGGGGGAGATAAGTGGCTTTTGGGGACTGGTTCTCTGTGCTCTCCCTCCTGGAGCCTCAGCTGCAGCCTGGGCAGGCTGGGCACGCTGTCACTGTGCAGGGGCTGGACTTTGGGACCAGCCCTGGAGTCGGTTCTGACTCCAGCACAGGCACAGCAAGAATTACTCTGCCTGAAGCATTCCCCTAGAAGAGACCAGACAGGGTGTGGGAGAAGGTGCTCGAGGGAGATGGTTTGAGGGACCTCATCAAGGCCCTGATGGTGCTCATGGCTTTGTTGCCTTCTTTCCTTTCCCACTGTCCTCTTTGCTAACAAAGTTAGGAATGCTCCACGATGTGCCCGTTAAACAAGGATGGTGTTTGCAGCAGGAATTCTGCCAAACCGGGTGATGGCTCAGGATGTGGAAGCTGCAAACAGCCCAGCTCCGACCCCGGGGGGAAACTTAACGCGTATTGATGAGTCTTGGTTTGTTTGTTAGGGGTTTTTTTTGTGTGTGTGTTAACAAATAAACTTCCCATGTCTAATCCCACCTGCCTTCCCGGTGCCACCGCGGGTCTCGAACTCGCGACCTTAAGCCCCGTTCCCCCTCCTTCGCCGGGCGCGGTGCATGCTGGGGGCTGTAGTCCAGCGACGGGCCACCCCTGGGGCAGCGCTCCTCCCGCGCGGGGCACGCCGGGAGTTGTAGTCCGGCGGCGCGGCGGAAGCGGGCGCGGCGCGGGGCACGCCGGGGGCTGTAGTGCG
>VXBX01009836.1:219698-261289 GCA_013400415.1 Scytalopus superciliaris | reverse complement strand
GGGACTGTGGGGAGTGGGATTTGAGGGGAATGGGGTGTGAGGGGCAGTGTTACTGAGGGGAGAGGGGTGTGAGGGTCTGTGGCCATCCCTGCCGACCCCTGGCCCGGCTCAGCCGCCTCTCCCCCATTCCTCCCCACAGGAAGACGATGCTGAACGACCTGCTGCGCTTCGACGTGAAGGACTGCTCGTGGTGCAGGTGGGCAGCACAGCTGGGGCCCGCCACACCCTTCCTCTGCACCTCCAGTAACAGTTCGTGGCTCTGCCACAGCGTCTGAGAGGAAGTGTCACCCCCAGGCAGCAGTCACAGCTGGCCCCTGCCAGCCTGCTGAGTGCTGGGATGTCGGGGGGATTACTGATCCTGTGGATAGTCTGTCTTGTCTCACCTGGGCCCCACTTTCCAGCTCTGCCAAGCAGATTTAAGCAGCAGTGTGTTTGTAATCACTAATGCTGTGTCATAAAATCCCGGTGTAACCAAGAACCCAAAACCAGTGAAACGCTCAGGAACAGTGGGATGAGTCCTGGCGATTGTTTCTCTTCTGAATCTGCACAGTATCTTTGAGTGCCTGAAGCACAGCCAGGGTGTTTGACTGCTGGTGTTCTGACTTCTGCAGGGCTTTCACGACTGGGACCCCGCCAGCACCACGGTACCACCACTCTGCTGTGGTCTATGGGAGCAGCATGTTTGTGTTTGGTAAGGCCAGCAGCAGGTTTACAGCTCTGCTTGGAGTGGTAAATGTGGTGGTGTTTTGGTTTGAAAACAGAACAGGAGATTTTTAGGAAGCGTCAGAAGATCTCGTTCAGTAGCAAATCCAGTATTTTTCATGGCTGTGATTTCAGCTTTAGCTTGGAAATATTTCTTCTGTTTTGTTTGAAGTAAAAAAGACTTGAAACTCATTACCAGAGTGATTCTGTAGAAGATGGGGAAGATAAGTGTCCCACCTGTAGTAGTCCATTAGCCAGATGCCCTCTCTTTGTGCAATCTGAAGCTTCTCCTAATGCAATGCCCACAAAATGTGTGTGCTCCACTGCCTTGGAGTCTAATGGAATTCTTGTTGCCCAGGTGGTTACACGGGAGACATTTATTCCAATTCCAACCTGAAGAATAAAAACGACCTCTTTGAATATAAGTTTGCAACTGGACAGTGGACAGAGTGGAAGACTGAGGGAAGGTAAGAGCTGGGGTCCCTTCCAGGGACTGAGCATAACTCGATGTTTCACATGGCACACTCAGGGCTAGTTACAGTGCTGATGTTAGGGCTGCAGGATGATTGCTGCTCTACTTTCTCAATTAAGTTTTCTGAAAATTATCTTTGGCTCTAAAGGAGTTTTTTTGCAAGGCCTCTACTCCAGAATGCACTATAATGGAAATGTGCCCCAAATCCACTCTTCATGTTTTATGTCTGTGACAGAAGGGATGGGAGCAAAGGAAGTTTTTTTCTTTTGAATTGTTTCAAGGTTAGCATGGGATTCGTTGTTTCCTCAGGAGCAGGCTCCTTAGATTCAGCATTCCAAGGAAAATGAAAACCAGTAACATTACTTCCTCAAGTTGACTCCGTGCACATTTCAGAATGCTATTTCTGACACTGATTGTGATCTAATTACTTAGTGTATTTTTCAAGGGCCTGACAGGGAATTAGTTGGGATTTTTTTCCTTATTTTTTCCTGCCTGTATTAAGGTGGTTTCTCTCCAGTGAAGGCAGCAGAGTGCAAGACTAACCTGTGCCCCTCAGAGGCTTGTTCAGTGTTTGGAGTGTGTATGGCAGAAGCAGTCTTGTGTAGGGCACTTTTCTTCTTCCATGTGCATTTCAGCTGTAATGCAGATCCTTCTGCAGCCCCTCTGCAGCTGAGATAAGTTATTTTTCATGCATTTTCCTCCTTGCAGGTTGCCAGTGGCCAGGTCAGCTCATGGTGCAACAGTGTACAGTGACAAGCTGTGGATCTTCGCTGGATACGATGGCAACGCACGGTATGGGGTGGGATCATCCTCCCCTTGGGTGCTTTTGTGAAACCCCAGCCCCTCAGTTTCCACCTCTGCAGAGACAGTTCCATGTCCCAAGGGGTTTAAACACACAACTGGAGCTTTGCAAACCCAGCCTGTTGTTGAGCATTGCACTTCTGCAATTCACCGGTTCACATCCAAATAAGTAGGTGCTTAAAACCTCCAAATCTGGTCCCTCAGAGTGGCTGTGCCTGTGTAATTTGACAGCCTGCCTGGTTGCAAGTGTGAGAAATGATCTTGGGAATTTGGCAAGTGCACGTTTCTCAAAAGATCCTCAGCACAGGGTGGCTGATGTTGCTGAAGGCTTAGAGAGCAAAGCCTGGATTTGCTGTGAAGTGATCTGACAGAACTAAGAGCAATGTGTCAGCTTTTTCTCTGAAAGTCTCTGAAAATAAGGGGTATTTAGGTTGAAGGGAGATGGGATTTTGGTGGGGAAAGACTGGAAATGAGTGGTACAGAGAAGTTAAAGAGAGCCTGGTGCTTTGTCCCACATCATCTTGTGTTTGCTGTTGGCCCATTAGGGAAGAGTCAATCCTGAGCATGTAATTTTTTTTCTGTTTTGATGAACTTGAGGAGTAATTTATGTTGAAGTAGAGTATTTGCATCATGAGAGCACACAGATATTGTCACCTACAAGGAGCTGGGTTGCCTCCTCTTCTGAGAACCTGTAGAAAAGTTTCCAGCTCCTCAAACTCTCCAGGAGAACTGCTGTTAATTGGGAAAACAGATGGGATCTCTCTGTTATTTCTGGAGGAGGAATTGGTGTAAGATGCATGACTCTCTGGGATTGCTCAGTGCCAGCTTAGGCCCCGAGGGCCTTGGGTAGCTGGAAGGAGGGAGTGGGTGAGAGGAGCTGTCTAATTCATGTTCAGTATGTCTAATCACGTTAAAAAATGTCTTTTTGTGGAACTTGAACCTCCAGGCAAACCTGAACAAAGGAAACATCTGTAGTTACAGTGAGTAACTTGTCCTGGGAGCAGCACAGTCAGAGATGTGCCAGATTACCTGCTTCGTCCTCCTTTGTGTATTTAAGGAAGGACTTGGCCACATGAATAATTGCTGTGGTCAGTCTCAGGAGTTAGGAGGGATGAGCAGAAGGAGGCAGGGTAATAAGGGGTATTTCTTTAAAAATACTGAAGATTAAGTAGCTCAAATCCTTAATCTCCAGGCTGAGTCACTGTGTGGAGCTGTTAACTGCAGTGTACTCGTAACCAGAAAGATGCTGAAGCAAGCTGGGGTGAGGCTGTAAAATTTAGGTACAGGGCAAAAAGATTCTAGTAGTTGTTCTTCTGTCAGTGGAAGCAGGAGATTCTTCCTGTGCAGAAGGAATGTTGATTAAATGGGGTTTTCGTTCTTTCAATGCCATTACTGAAAATGAACTATTTCAAATCAAGCATCTTTTGTTTTATGGCACAGATTAAATGACATGTGGACAATTGGCTTGCAGGACAGAGAACTGACCTGCTGGGAAGAGGTAAGGAGCTTGAATTTCAACTAACACAGAATTCTCTTTTTTGGTTTTCATACACAATTATTTAAAATTTCCCACACTAGACTGCAGTGCTCTCTCTCCAGAATGTGTTTTTGACCCACAGTGAAAAGAAACAGTTCAAATTTGATTTGGTTTGGGTATTTGGAAAACCAAGTGTATATGAAAGGGTGATTTTTGTCTTGTGAATCTATGAACAGAGCCTGGACTAGCCATGTGGATTTGCTCTGCCCCCTGTGAACACCACTGCATTCCCACTCTGACCACTGCATTCCCAGTCAGACCACTGCCATGGACTGGGAGCTTGGCTGGCTGGCTGGCTGATCAGAGTCCTGATCCTTCCTAGTACAGGGGGCTTTAGAAACGTGTCCTCCCAACCTTTTTATCCATGGAAAACCAGTCTGTGCGGACCTGTAAGCACCAGCTTTACAGGGCCCAGTGTCTGCACACAGAGCTGCGTGTGCTTGGTCTGGCTGTGCCTGCATCCCATGGCCCTGCAGCACCCTCAGTGTGTGGAGCTGTGCACTGTAATAATGCATTTCCAATTTTGAACTTAATTATCTTTCAGATTGAACAAAGTGGTGAAATTCCTCCCTCATGCTGTAATTTTCCTGTGGCGGTGTGCAAAGACAAGATGTTTGTTTTCTCTGGCCAGAGTGGAGCAAAGATTACCAATAATCTCTTCCAGTTTGAATTCAAGGAAAAGATGTAAGTATAGACAGTTAAGTCATGCAAAATCTACATAATCCTTGACTGCTTGAGTTGAGAAATGCAAATACTTAAGGGTATTGAACAAGGTTGCTGCATCTTCTGACAAAGAAGGGTAGATAAGAAAAAATATGGACTGTTTTCATGAGACTTTGTCATTTGCCATGTGTGTCAGATGGGTCTTTTTCAGCAGCTGAAGAGAAAATTTAGTAGATTCACTTTAAACAGAAAGTGTGAATCTCAGTGTGCTCAGAATGGGATGCCAGATACTATCTTTCTAGAAGTTGTGTGATGCCATGGTTAAAACCAGACGTCCTATGAAAAACCAGCTCATACTGGAGTCACTGGGAAATGTAAAATGACAAGTGCTTTTTAAAATCTTCAGTATTTAGTCTGAGACATTTGATGTGACTTGCCCTGAAAATGTGGCCCATCTGATGGGATAAAAATGCCAAGAAGTGGGAATACAGATGCACTGGTGTGTTCTGACAGCCTGGTCTAGTTTCTGGCTGAAGTGGAACCACAACTGAAACAGCCCATGTCTGAAATCGTGCTGGCAAAGTGAGTGATTCCTTCTCCAAATGGGATGTGGCATCGAAATGGTGCCCTCAGAAGGGTTAACTGTTAAAATGTGTGAAAATAGATCACCTATTCCTGCCCAGACTGTGGTCTTTGAGCCGCTGGGGTTCACACAAACCCATCAGGCTTCACGTGAGCACACTGGGCTGCTGGGGTTCACATAAACTGCATTGGCTTTGTCACATTCTTAGAAGTCCAGCAAGATGGAGCTGGTGCGGATCTCAGCTCTCTGCGGCGTGCCATCCGTTCTCATGTGTGTGTGTGTGGTAGCTGCTGTAACAGAGCTCCTCTGTGCTTATAACCCGAGAGCTAGGAAATTGAAAAGGATTGTAAAAAAATAACCCTGTTTCCTGTTGCCTGTCCCAGCTGGACACGGATCCCCACCGAGCACCTGCTGCGGGGCTCGCCCCCTCCTCCCCAGCGGCGATACGGGCACACGATGGTCGCCTTCGACCGGCACCTCTACGTGTTTGGGGGGGCTGCAGACAACACACTGCCCAACGAGCTCCACTGCTATGATGTGGACTCCCAGACCTGGGAGGTCATCCAGCCCAGCCCAGACAGCGAGGTAAAAAAACCTTGTGTTTTTCTCTCCTTACGCTTTGTCTTTTTCTGACTCGTTTTTTCTCTGCGCGTTTTTTTTGACAAGGACATCGACTTTCAGCTAAATAGTAACAACTTCCCACGGATGGTTAATCAGCTCAAATATTGTGGGCAACAGTCCTTTGAAATTACTCAGTGTTGACACATTTAAAAACTTTACTTTGCACTGTTTAAAGAAATACCACGAAACACTTGTAATTCAATTTATGAGTCAATCATTATTTGGGAAGATTTAATAATGAATTCACTGCGTACCAGTGGTTCTGTGGTTGGCTGTGTGGTGCTCTTGAAGCAGAATTCAAAGCTAGACAAGGTTTGATTTTGTCACTGTAATAATGCTTGTGTGTGTATAGTCTTACACATTCTGATTATACAAAATAGCATTTTCCTTCTAGGTCAAGTGTAAAGTATCTGCTTATAAAGATGTGGCTGGAAAATAGTAAAAGGGAGGCTCAGAAAGGGTTTTTTGAACATACTTGCATTAGTAAGAGATTAAAATGTCAGTTTTTTACATGGACATCAGCATGGACATCAAAAGGCTGTAGACCACCAAGGGCCAAGGAAACACTCCAAATGAGAAAATACTAAAAAAATAAAGATAGTGACTATATTAATGTGTTTCTTTTGGGCTACTCATTCCAAGGCAGTGATTGTGTGATAAAATGTCAGTTTTTTCCCCATAGCACATCCACGGATCCTGTCTGGGATCAGCTGATACTCCAGGTGGAAGTGCTGAGGGTTTGCCTGGCTTCAGTGCATGTCTCAGGTCACATTTCAGTAAATGTGGTTCCAGTGGCCTCTGTAATTTCATCCCAGAGTGCACAAGCAGTTGGTTTCCTGGAGTCCATACCAGTGTGTGAGATTCCTGGTTTTGGCAGGGAGGCCTTCACTGCGTCTGTTCATTTGAACAGAGTTTACCTTAAGCCACATTAAAATAGTGCACTGATGTGACAGCAGGTCTGGAGTGTGTGAGCTGCTCTGTGGGAGGAGGTGCTGGGTGTGTGTGCTGTACATGGGACTGCAGGGGCTGAGAGAGCTGAGCAATGCAGGAATTAGGGTCAAGTGCAGAGTTACTAATTTAGCATTGGTGTGGCAGGGCTCACCCCCTGCACTGTGTATTTAGTGTGTTTTGGTGTGTTTTAGTGTGTTTGCAGAGACGTGTCACAGCACTGGATGAGTCAGAGAATCCCACGCACACACTTGCCCTTAATTAACCATGCACATGGGCCTCATGTGGAAGTTATTTGACCCGAGTTTGTCACAGTAGTCTATTCAAAGCTTTACAAAGCTGGTTTATTGTCATATGAAATTAATAAAGCTGCTTCTTCAACTTTCTAAGGCCGCAGTTGCCTTCAGGGTTGTAGATCCTGTTCTGTTCCTGCCAGCGTTGCCATTGGACCTGTGAGGCTTGGGCAGGGGTTGGTTCTCAGGCACACAACTGATTATTGCTTCCAGCGTTATTCCCTGATTTATCCCTTCCTAAAACTTCCTTTCAGATTTCAGAGCTCTTTTCCTGGGCTGTCAGTAGTCCCAGACAGGGATCTGTCTGTTAGTTGCTTGTGTTGTATTTTGAAGTTTCCTTCTCTGTTACCATATCTAGAGATTTTGTAGAAACGGGAGGTGAGATTGAGGTGCTGTTGAAACATGTGATAAATTTTCCTAAAAGACTGATTACCTGCAAAATCTGGGAGACTTCTGGCATTTTAAGTAAGTTTTAAATGATTTTTTTATCTTCTGGAGTGCTAACTAGATAATCTCTCAGAATCATTTTCCTAAAGTTTCTGTGAGCTTTTGGCAAAGGCTTCCAACTGTGGCAATGAATCTCTAATGCCACTCTGTTCCCAGGACACTCTGAGCTGGGATTTTCCTTGTTTATTCATCTCTGTGAACAAAGTGATTCACATTAAGCTGAAACAATGTAGAAGTCGATAAGTGTAATGAGTTCTCAGCACTTGAGGGTTTCTGCTGTGTGAAGTGTGTGTGAAGTGATGGTGACCTCTGTTACTGTGCAGCAGAATGATCTATCTTGACTTAGTGAGTTGGTTTTTTCCCCTCTTTCCAGTGGGTGCATTACAGAGTTTACATTCTGCTTGTACTGCATTATGTGATATGATCTTAGAAATGCTGCATTACAACTTAACTGCACCGTAGCAGGGTCACTTTCTTACTTATGGTCATGTCATGCATATCCTTAATTCTTTCTTTTGGGTGTTTAGCATGGAGTGGATAAAGTCTCTGGAGTCCAAAATAAGTAGGTTTGGTGCTGATTGAGCTGTAATTCAGTGGTGACTTTCACAGTGCTTGACAAAAGAGGTATCTTACGCTGAAGGAGACTGACTACTGTGTTTCCAGTCTTGTTCTCTGAACTAAGCCAGTCCTGAGGAGGTTTTCAGAGTGATCCAGAGAGTAATTTGGACTTTCCAGACCTGTCCATGCCAGTAACAGGAACAGTCTGTCAGGGGGAAGTGGTATTTCCCCTGCTACCCTGTTGTGGGCAACATGGAAGGTGACAAGTCACGAGACCGAAGCATCTTGTGGTTGTTACCTGGAGAAGGTGGCACAATTTGGACATTAATCACAGCAAAGCAGGGAAGTCCAGGGAGTTCCAGGAAGATCCTAGAGGCAGTTCTTGAGCACAGGCAGCAGTCATGTGTCAGATGCTGCAGGTGCCCTGAGACAGTCTGGCATTTTCTGCATTTTGGGTGAACAGGTAGAACAAACCTGGGAACAGGTCTGGCAATGGACCTGTTCTGGCTCTCTGCCCAGGACCCTCAGAATTCTTGACAGTGCCTTGCTGTGGGATGGAGGATGGGAAATAGCTTAATGGGTAGAAGAGGGTAAACTGAAATGGAACAGGTTAGTGCTTCAAAAATAAACCAGAAGCTGCCACTTTATGCCTTTAGAATGTCTCCAAAAAGCGTATCGCTGAGCTGCACAGTTGCAGTCTGTAGCTCCTCAGACCTATATATATGTGCATATATATTTTACAGAGCTATTCTCCATCTTCAGTGTTAGATAATCTTCACAGTTGGGGGTTCTACTTTTCTAAGGCAGCCACAGGAATATCTTGTCTGAGTCCTTGCCTGCCTGTGTAACACTGCCAGAGCTTCCTGGGGTGCTGAATTTGCTTTATACGGACTATCAGAGGATTTAAAAAATAAGAAACAGATTTTTTTTATTTGCCTCGAGTTTTCCTATGGAATTCAATGTATTCTTGACTTTCTGAAGAAGGTTGGAGCAGCATGTTTGTGGACACAGACCCACAGACTCCAAGGTGATGTTTGGAGCAGCCACTGCCTCATAGAGGACTAGGTGGTGTATCAGGAGAAAGAGAATTCTGCTTCCTCACAGTTCTCATCACCTCCCCATGGCTGCAGGGACTGGCAAACCATCCTGAGGTTACAAGGGAAATCTCTAAAACTTGACCTTTGAAACATTTCAGTCTCACAATTAGGCCTTTCAAAGCCAAGAGCAGTAAAAATTTTTGACTTTCAAAGCTCTTAATTTTTCTTTTAGTAAGCCAAAAGGGAGGTTAATATGCTGGTAACCTTCTTGGGCTTACTTGGAGGCTCAGTTCTGGAGTTTTTCAAATGGATTACAGTGACGTGGTTTGTGGGCAGCTGAGGAAGATTAAAAGGACTTACTCATCCTCCTGTGGCTGAGTCTGCCCCAGTCTCCCTGTGCAGAGATCACTTGCACCCCTCGAGGTATCTTTATGGAAAAGAAACATGTTATGGTGTGCTCAAACCCCTGAATTCCTGCAGCAAGGCCCCTGACAGGATCTGCCTCTCAGGTGGGCAGGGGAGTTGTATTCTGCTGGGAGAGCTAAAATTGAGCATTTCACAGTCCAGAGAGAGGACTGATACTTTTGATGTCTATAAATAATATATGGTGCTCGGGCTTACATCCTTTTTAGAAAACCTGTTTTAAAAATGCAGTAGCTGCCCTTTGCAGGTCTGTGCTCAGTGAGCTGGAGAGACATATCTTGAAAATGTTAGTATTTATAAGAAACTGGGTACCAGAGTAACTGTAACACTGAGAGTAACTAACACTATTGCACAGCTCGATTTCTGCTTGTCAATTCTACCCTTTCTGAGTGGTGTTTATAACATGCTTTTATAGGATTCTCCCAGAGAAAGCAAAATACTAGTGGGTGTAGATGATTAGGTGGGAGTATTTCTGTAGCTCACTCACCAGTAAGGAATTGGAACAACACATGGTTCGTGTTGAAGGGGTGTAAAATTGGGTAATGGAAAGATCTGAAATGTGGTTTTGAATGAGGAGCAGTTACTCTGGGTAAACTTTTGTCAACAGCCTTGAAAGACAACAGAAAATCGCAGAAAATCCCCTAATTGTCCAGAGTTTTGCCAATTACTGATTACAGTAACAGTCCACGCAGGGGTTTGGATTTCTTCTCCAGGTGGGCACAGACTGTGTTGCAGTCTGGCTGTAGGATACATCTAGAAGAGGGTGTATGGTCTGGGCTTCATGGTTTGCCTTAGAGCATCCCTGGAAACAATGACTTAAATCCCCAGCTCTTGTGGGGAGCTGAGATGAGCTCCCTGTGGTGTGAAATGGCTGGGAGTGCTGTGATAGTCTTGGCTCCAGAAGCTGACACGGTGTAGTGTCAGAAAGTAACATAAATACATCATCCTTGTGTTTATTAGGTAGATCTTCCAGTATAAATTTCTCCCCATGTTGTGCTCACAAATCAAGGAGGTTTTTCAGAGGAGAAATCAGAAGATGATTGAAAATGGGAAGCCCAGTGACCAGCTGTGAAGAGAGGTCTCTTTGAGGTGTAGGAAATTAATTCTTCCCTGGCTTATCTGGGGAACAGAGTTTGTTTAACCTGTTGGTGAAAGAGAAACATCCAGTGGCTTCAAGCTGGGACTAGAAACATCCAGGCTGGAAAATAAAAGGAAATAAAAGTTTACAAATTGTAGAGAATGAGGGTAATGGTTCATTGGAACATTTTATCAGAGTTTTTTGGTAGAGTCTTCATTGTTTAAACCAGGATTTGGTATTTTCTGAAAAGAAAGTTTTCTGCAAAGAAAGGCTCCCCTTCAGTACCTCTTCAAGAAAGTCTGGTAGGTTGGTTTATGCAGGAGGAAGGATTAAGATTCCTAAAGTACTGTTGAGGTTATTGGATTTTTGAATCCACACCATGTGCCAAAGAGAAGCAAATGGTCGGTCACTGGATTTTTGTCAGCTATTGTCAGGTTTCAATGTATGATCTTTTGTGACATACTCATTGGGTTTGGCAATACTTGCTCTTCAGACTGTGCCTTATCCTCTGATGAATTATGCATTGACATTGCTTTTTACATTTGCAACTGATATACTCAAATGAATTTAAAGGAAATAGCATTTACTATTATTATTACAGCTGTAAATAAGATACAGATGGTCTCAAACTCTGACCTTTGTGGTTACACTGGCACGTGTTTGGATGTCACTGTTAATGAATTACCCTTCCTGGTTCCATCCCGTGCTCTCCAGTGAATGCCAGATGGAAAAACCTGTCACCATAACCAGAGCTGATACCACAACAAGCTTTGGTTACTGTGACTTTGCTTCTGTATCTGGTGATTTAACCCAGAACCCCCCCATGTGCTGGGCCCATCCCACAGCCTGGACAGCAGGTGATGGGGGGATTCATAGAATCATAGAGTCGATCGGGTTGGAAAAGACCTTGGAGATCATCAAGTCCAACCCTTGGTCCAAATTCAGTCCTTTACTCGATGATGGCACTCAGTGCCACGTCCACTCTCTGTTTAAAAACCTCGAGGGATGGTGAATCCACCACCTCTCTGGGCAGGCCACATTCTGCCACATTGTTTTTCTACAGAGCTGTTTTTGAAACAGACAGTCCTCAGCCTGTATCATTGCAAGGAATTATTCTCTCCCAGGGCCAGGACTTGGCAGAACTTCCTAAGATGCCCATCGGCTCATTTATCCAGCCTGGATAAGTCATTTGGAATATCAACCTTCAGCATTTAACCACTCCAGACAATTTGGGATCAAGCACAGACTCACTGAGAATGCAGTGCCCTTCTGTAACCCAGGAGCATTTTGAAGGGGATAATCAGGTTAGTCAGGAAAAGTTTGCCTTTGGTAAATCCTTGCTGGCTGGTCTGAGTCACCCCCTTCATGTGGTGGAAGCAGCTTCCAGGAGGATTTGCTCCATAACTTTCTTGGGATGGTGGTGTGGTTGCCTGGCTCATGGTTAGCTGGACTCTCCTCCTTATAGGTGACAGAAGCCTGTGCCCAAGCTGTGTTCCCAGGTCCATACCAGACCAGATTTTTAAACTAATTAGATGCTTCTTGGGCACTTTGTTTACTCTTGGGTACCTACAAGCAATAAGCAGGGATAGATGAGGCCATTGCCAAGATCTGAAAGGAATGAGAGCCCATGAAAAGGCCCAATAAAGGAATAACAGCCTAAGGAAAGACCCAATAAAGGAATGACAGCCAGTGGAAAGGCCCAGTAAAACCCTTCAGCACTTGCCTGCTCCTCTTCATTTGCAGAGCTGCATGTCTTGAAGTTTGCTCTAACATGTGTCTGCTCCAATTTTGTCTGAAAGCAGAGATTGTCTGCACCAAGCATGGGAAAACATTTTAAATCCTTAAACCTCCTTGAACTTAAGGACTATCCAAAGCTCTGTCTGCCCATCTGTTTGAGTTTGGTGCTGTTGCCTGGTGTGACAGTGTGGAAGCATCTTGAGTATCAACAGCTCCCAGTAGTGACAGCTTGCTTGGACCTGTTGTAGTTGGTCTTCTTTCAGTTTCAGACAAAAATAGGTACTTTTTTGCCTTTTATGTTACCTTTTTGTTTATGTTGGTTTGTTGGTGGCTTTCAGTATTTTTATTTCATTTTGGCTTTGAATTTTTAGTGGTACTGAAAGGATAGAGAGGCTCATTGACATTCATGGGTTGTGAAAGAGATCTGAGCACATTGTTACTGGCTTTGGAGTTCAGTGCAACAGTCAGCCTCCATAATACCTGCTCATTCATAGCTCACTGTGAGGAGAGTTAACATTTACACAGTTATAAATCTATTCTGTAAATATAAAAAAGCTTCTGAGAAGCTGGGAGTGAGAAACAAGAGCCTTGAAACAACTGCAGAGGATTTGATTTTAGCTATTTCCTAGTATTGCCCATAATGTTGAAGCTTCAATCTAATAAGCCCTGAAACATGTTAAAATGCTTTGAGAAAAGAGTCAGAGAGATAAGCCCTGCAAGAGCACAAGCACTCATAGCCTGCAGAAATAGCATAGCTAATGCTTTCCTCACAGCCAGGAGGATGACTCTCCTACAAGAAAGCTACATTTTTGTCCCTGCCCCAGTTCTGCCAGTGGCACAGAAGGGCTGGGCTGGGCCATGGACAGGGCAGGTGAAGCTGTGAGTGCTGCCCTGCTGGAATCTGGCAGCTCAGAAAAGGTTTTACTTCATTCTCCTCCCATGTGTTGGTCAGCTTTGGCACAAAGCACGGGTTGTCACTTTGGAGTGATCCATCTGCCCTGTTTTTTCATCAGCCCCAAATGTGGGAAGGTTGTCTCAGGCTGGGAAAAGCTGATGGATATTCCCTCTTCCCCATCTTTATGATCTGTGTTCCACCTGCTTGTGGTGAGCAAACCCCTCAGCTTCTCATCTCATCCCTGGAAGGGTCCAAGGCCAGGTTGGACAGGGCTTGGAACAAGCTGGTCTGGTGGAAGGTGTCCCTGCCCGTGGCAGGGGGTGGGCTGAGAGCTTTAGGGTCCCTTCCAGTCCAAACCAGTCTGGGATTCTGTGATCCATGAAGAGCATTGGGAGGAAGAGGGCAGACAAAAGCACTTAGTGCAAAGGATTTTGTTGCTGGGTGCCTCTGTCACTGCACAGACTGTAAGAAATCCACACAGCTAGTTTGTTAAATGGCTCGGTCACAGTGATGGGCCCCAAACAAGGCCGTGGAGCTTTCTCTGGACTGACCTGGCGTGTTCTGGGTACACAGGGACAATCTTCTGGAGCTTCAGGTCTCTCATGCCTCCCATCTATACTTGTACACGCTGGGTTTTTTGCCTCTTGTAACCAGGTGTCCTACCCAGCAGTGGCTGAGAGAGCGTCTGCCCCAGGGGAAACTCCGTCCCTGCCCTGGGGAGGACAGGGTTTAAAAGAATCTCAGCATAACATTTCAGCATAACAACAGTTAAACAAGCACCTACAGCAGACTCAGAGGTAAATAAAGAAACATTTGGAAGTGAAGAAGACTTCAAAAATGGAAATGAAATTTATTCCAGGAGAGAGAAATTCCAGCCTGGTATATGCCTTTCCTTCTCTGCTCTCTTTTTTTCCTTGCAATTTATCTTCAGCTATTTCAGCTTAAACTGTAATCCAAGAACTATTTAAGCCTTGACTCTGGACATGCAAGTTGTAAATTGCAAGGAGTGGACTAATATTGGCCCCCAAGTGGAAATGATTCATTTTACTTTTTTAACCATTTAATTTTACGTTGCTTCAACTTAATTTATTAAGGACTTTAAATGAAGCTGAATGTGTTCCTGGTGATGAGGTCAAAATTTAAATCAGTGGATTTATGTAGGGGTTTGCACAGGCTTAACTGAGTTTATTTTAGAGTATGTGTGCTCAGCCCCCGAGCTGATGCTCAGGGCTGTAATCAAGGCAGTTTGAATGATTGCTGGGTGCTCTGGCATAGGGAGAGGCAACAGCTTTGGGAGTCAAATCAGAACCCTAATAAGCAGCACAGGATAAACTCCATTTGTGCTGGCTAGGCAGGGTACAGGGTGAGTCTGAGCACAAGAAATGAGGAAAAAAAGACTTGTGAAATACTTGTATTTTGAAAATGATGGCTCGAGTCATGCCAGCAGTGTGGAAGGGGGTACTGAAAGGGAAGCAAAGGTGACTGATGAGATCTGCTTTTGAAAGCAAAGATTCCAGCTTGGAAAAAGCCTCAGATGCAAATCTCATTAACCTTAAATAGAGAAACCACTCCAACAGATGAAACATGGTGGTGTAGCTCAGAGAGGGGTGCCAGGCCCCATCACAGGAGGTGTCAGGATGGAATCCAGAATTCCTTTTGTCAGCCACTGCTAATAAAGTAAGGAGATCATGCTGATGGAGTGGTAAGCACAGGATCTAGAGCTGACAAATGCATTCAGACTGGCAGTGCCTCTTAGTCTGTGAGTTTTAGCATTCCTGTTTGCACTGGGAATGAGGACAAATCCTTTTGGATGCACACACGACCATCTGGAGTTGTGCCAGCAGATGAAATTGAAATCAGAGCATCATAGAATCATTATGGTTGGAAAAGACTCCTAAGATCATCAAAACCAACCATCCACCCAGCACTGCCATATTCACCACTAACCCATGTCCCTGAGTGCCACATCCACCCACCTTCTGAACACTTTCAAGGATGGTCACTCCACCACTGCCCTGTGCAGCCTCTTCCAATGCTTACAACCCTCTCTGTGAGAAACTGCTTCCTAATGTCCAGCCCAAACCTGCCCTGCTGCAGCTCGAGGCTGTTTCCTCTTGTCCTTTCTGACTGTCCTGGGTGACAAAATAGATGGTATTTTGTAGCTGTTCCTTATAAACTCTACCTGGTTTGAGGGTATTCAGCAGCTGGATTTGGCAGCTTGTCAGGTCTCCCAGTAAAAAAGTCAAGATAGGGCAGGTTCTGAGAGTCTGGTACTGGTGGCTGAGGGACATGGGGAGTAGCATGTCTCTTCAGGTGTTTATGTTTCTCCAGCTGTTTGTGCTCCTGAGCTCTATTAACCCTTTTTTCCCCTGAATGTTTTCTTGAGGACCCAGCTTCCCTGCTTTGCACTGGGACAAAGTTTTCCTCTTGCCAAATCCTTGGTCCTGGGAGAGCTGAGTGTTTTTCCCCACGTGGGTGGCATCAAAATGTCACCACGGGCAGGGTTGTCATCTCCATGTGGGGGTTTGTGCTGGCCTGAATTCTGCTGTTCTGATTCAGCAAAACAAACAGCCTGAAAACCCTCAGCTGCACAATGTTTTGATGAACTGGACATGGCCTTCCTTGTTCTGAGCTGTCCTTCCATGTTTTACGTTTCTCTCTTTAAAAATGTGGTCTGTGTATTTAGAAAGTGGAGTTGTTTGATTGCTTGAGTCATTAGTAAGTGCAGAGCTCTGGTTCCTTGGCCAGTACCAACCATTACAAATGAAAAATCATTGTCACAATGTTCCATGCAGATTACTGGAGTTGAACATGATGTGACAGGCAACTATGGTCTTGCTTGGTTAAATATTCAGGTGGTTCATGTTTGTTTTCTGGCACCAGTTGTTGCAAGGCTCTAAGGCTTTTTGACTGAAAAAAAGGTGGTTGTTAAATACAAAGGCAGCTTTTAAAAACCAAATACTAAGGAATTTTGAGAATCATTTTAATTAAAACCAAAGCTAAAATATTATTTATTAAAAAAAACAAAGAAAGAGACACAGAAAATGACCTGAATGAGTCTAAACCAGGTGAGCTGCTTTTGAGCTCTGACAGAATAGTTCTGTTTTGTTTGCTTTTGGTGGCTGTTATTTTGAGAAAGACGTTACAGTGCAGCTGATACCTGCCTGCCTAGCTGTGTGGGAATAGGTGTGAGCAAGCAAACTTCTTATTTTGGGGTAAGGCTGGAGCTCCAGTTGATAAAGGTGACAGATGTATTTTTAATCCACTATAATATGGTTGATTATTTCAATCAGTACATTTTATTTCGTTAATGAGATCACTGCTAAGAACAAGCGGAGACCATAGAAAACAGATGATATTTGGCAGTAATCTCATCCTCTTTTGGAGAGGTATCCAACAGGGGCCAGGCAGGAATGTACTAACAGATCAATGTTATTCCATAATCTTCCCATCACGGCATTTATTAGCACTGACTCTGAAGTTTCTTTGATAAAGTATACATGAAACATGCTGGAGACAGAAGGCATCTTGTATATCCAGAGGAATCCAGATGGTTTGTTTAACTGGCACAGGAAAATGTGCTTTTTAAGGTGAGCAAATATGTGGTTTGTACATCTGAGAAAAACACCCCCGTTCTACTTACTGGCTGGGGGACTGTCTCCTTAAAAGCTGCAGTTTGAGGAAAAGAACAAGTCATGGAAAGTGTGGTGAGTAACAGGCTAAATGAGGCCGTTGTGTGGTGCTGTGGTGAGAGGGGTGAGCTGGTGGGAATGGGAACTGCCAGTCAGCACAGTTTCCTGGAAATTCTGCCTCTCCAGATAAACATAATCTTGTTTCACGTCTAAGTTTACTTGAGTGGTGTCTATAAATATGTACAAGAAGCAAAGATTTCTTATACCAGAGGGCCTTTTATTCTGTAGGCATAGATTTAATCAGGTTTACTGCCTGGAAGACAAAACAAGCCTGATGAAACTAAGGGGGGGGGAAAGAAGCTTCTCTCACCACTTGCAGCCTTTCTGTGAGCTCTCAGTGAGATGTGCTGATGTGATCACATACCTTTGTGTAACCTCAGAAGAAACGGGTGAAAGTGCTGTGGTCTGTCCTCTGCAGGAGGGTCATGGCAGCTTCAGCTTGCACTGACTCTTCCCATGTCAAAAATCACCCGATGCTGCAGCTCCAGGGTGGGGTGTGTTGCAGGGATGGTGCCATCCCTCAGCCCTATAAATAGCTGCAGTGTGGGGGCTTTGCTTTCTGTGGAGCTGGCAGGATGGAGACAGAAGCCATGGCTGCGAGGTGCCAGCTCTGCCAACAGCTCCAGCCTTGGGCTCCTGTTTGGAACTGGGCTTTGCTGGGGGGCCTGAGCCAGATGGTTCAGCCCTTCAAGCTGTGGGGGAGGTGGGCACTCACAGGCCTGGAGTTCAGCCCTGCTGAGGTAGATGATCATTTACCTTTCAAATTTCTGACAATATTTGGAATAGGCTCTGAGTTTGTGCAAGGATCACTTTTGCAGAATCTGCTTGTTTCTAGAAGTGTGTTTTATTTTTTTATGTGAAAGTTGACACTGAGTTTAATTTTGTAAATGATATATTTTGTAACTGTCATGACACGTGGAGCCCGATGTGGGTACCATTCTAATTAGAAGGTGCAGGGAATGGGTGCTCTTAAATCTGACTAGAAAATATGTTCCAGACACACCAGGAAACAATCCTGAAATATAATAAATGTGAATCTCAGGGTGCAAGTGTGTGTATGACCTCAGACTACATCAATTTGGTGAGAACATCGTGCTGATAACACTGAAGTTTGATCCCCATAAGGGCCTTTTGCTTAAGAGTTGGACTCGATGGTTCTTCTGGGTCCCTTCCAACTCAGAATGAGTTGTGATCCTGCGATTTCCCTTCTCACTGTTGATCTGTTAAGGGCAGATCCTGGCAGAAGAATAGCGTATGATTTATTCCCTTGCCTATTTTGCCCTTTTCTTATTGTTTATTCCCTGTTTTCTCTCCCCAGTTACCCAGTGGCAGACTCTTCCACGCAGCAGCAGTTATCTCAGATGCCATGTACATCTTTGGTGGCACAGTGGACAATAACATCAGAAGTGGAGAGATGTACAGGTTCCAGGTAATTGGCTGATAAACATACTCACATCCACAGCAATTCCATGTGAATCCTTCTGGCTCTGGCTGTGGAGTGTCTGGTTTGGCTCACCATGAGCTCCATGACTTTTGTTCCATGTCCTTCCTGCAGGCAGCCACTGAATTTCAGATTCAGCTGCCAAAGGTCAATGTGTGACTTTAAAAACTTCTGAGAAATGTTGTCTGGGTAGACATTTTGGTAAGGCCAAGCCCTTCAGTGCCTTCTAAAGTCCTACAGAGATCATGACAGCTTACTCTGGCAAATCGTTGGGAAGTTTAGCAGATGGGATTTGCCAGGTTGTTTCCCTGAAAACTGACTGTTCCTCTCCATGTGCTGTCCTGTTCAGGGCTCTGGGGCAGGGTGTGTTTTATTGAGTTTTTATCTCCATGAAGCACTCCTGGCCCCCAGGAACCATGGGAACTGAAAATTTTAAGTTCAAGGTGCTCACACCAAGTCAAATCCCACCTACACTCAAGTTTATTTTTATTGCATGGGACCTTTAGACAAGTCCTGAGAGAAGGAGAGACTCCCAGCCTCCAAATCCTCATACCTGGAAGCTGTGAGGAGACATGATTCTTCCATGTTACCCTGTGTTGTCTGTCCTTGCCCTCACCGTGGAGGAAGCCCATGTGTGTGTTTGATTTTTTTGTTCCATTCTACTTTGTGTGCTACACTGAGGTAGAGTTAATAAGAAAATCCAGTGATTGTAGAGGTAACCTCAGGACTTTTTGTTTTAGAATCATGGAATAACCTGAACCGGAAGGGACCCACAGGGGTCGTCGAGTCCGGCTCCTGGCCCTGCACAGACACCCCAACTATCCCACCCTATCCTTGGGAGCATTTTCCAAATGTTCCTTGAGCTCTGACAGCCTTGGGGAGGCTGTTCCAGGGCCCAACCACCCTGTGGGGGAAGAGCCTGTTCCTGATATCCAACCTAGCCCTCCTCTGACACAGCTCCAGCTGCTCCCTTGGGTCCTGGTCACACAGCAGAGATTGGTGCTGCCCCTCGTGAGGAAGCTGCAGACCCCAATGAGGTCTGACCTCAGGCTCCTCTTCTCCAGGGTGATTTGAGATTGGAAGTTTATATAGCCATTTAAACTAATTCTGTCTTTTGTGGGGTTTTATTTTTTCAGTTTTCTTGTTACCCTAAATGCACTCTCCATGAAGACTATGGAAGGCTGTGGGAAAACAGGCAGTTCAGTGACTTGGAGTTTGTTTTGGGAGAGGTGAGTAGAATTTATTGGAAAGGTGCCACTGGGGGTGTTACTGTGTGTGCAGTGTTTGCTGGGAAAAAGCAAACTGTGCAATGATTGTGCCAGAAACTCTGGGAAGTTTTAAGAGCAGCATCAGTGGTGAACTGTCTGTCTGGTTTAGTGAGTTGCACTAATCCAGATAAATTTTTAAAGCTGCAAAGGAGAGGAAACTTTTAAACTGAGAAGATCTGTGGGTCACTGACTTAACCTGAGTTTATCAGAGCATGGTGTGTAGAGTTGCAATATGAAAATACACCAACGACCTCTGTACTCCCAGGTCTCAGTTGCCTCCTGGGAAGAGCAGGTCAGTGGTTTGCAGACTCATCATCATTTCAAGAGCCATGAAACAAAGAGGAAAAAGTAGCACAGGGGAGTGATTCTCTAGTAATGAAAACTGTTAAAAAATTTTACAAAGAGCAGGTTTTCTGAGGAAAAATATGAGAAATTTGAATTTAACTGCATTCCTTTTGCAAAAACAAACAAAAAAAGAAATTAGAAAAAGCTTTGCAGATCTCAGGGAACAGATCCTCAACAACAGGGGGAGTAGACTGTGAAGAACAATAGCAAAAACCCTACTGTTATTTTGAAAAGGGAAAATTAAACCAAAAACCAGATGCAAGAATAGGAAGCAGTGTCTGTGATGCTGAACCCACAGAACCTTCCACTCAGTGAACGTGACACAGGCCCTTCCCAAATGGTGTTTGCCATTAGCATTTGGGGAAATAGGTGTTGAATTTCATCTGTATGTGCAGAGCAGATGCAAGGCTGCCTTTGATTCTGACTTTAAATGTATTGCAACCTGGGGTTCAGCCCAGGTTTCCAAAACTTCTGCCATCTGCCACCACCATGTGATTTGGGGATGGAAGTTGAGTGTGTTTTGTGCCTTTGGCAGAAGGAGGAGCGAGTCCGAGGGCACACTGCGATCGTCACCGCTCGCTGCAAGTGGCTGAAAAAGAAGATCATACAGGCCAGGGAGAGGGTGAAACAGGTGAGTGTTTTGGAAAAGTAACCCTGTGGCAAGGCAAGGCTTGTTCTGCCCAGGTTTGGGAGTAAGGTTGCTGGGGAAAAAGTAGTATCTGCTGAGCCAGCTGTAGGACTGAAGCAGCATCTGATGCTGAGGTGCTCTTGAGCAAGTAAAATAAAGAGGATCTGTTAGTATTAACAGAAGCTACTGGATGTGTGTCAGGAGTGTAATGTGGAGGAGCCAGAGTTAATCCAGTTATCTGGATTTGGCAGTGTGGTTCTTGGAAGCTCTTGTAGCTGTCTGAGGTCTAATCTTGTGGAATACCCCAGGGAGGTGTGTGTACCCTTCCCTCTGGGGAGGTAAGAGCTGCGTGTCATGGGGGTGGCCCACAAGATCAGACAGATTAGGGGGAAGGAAGGCAGTGCCAAGGATTTGAGCTGCCTCTGTTCCCTTTAACCTTTGCATTTCCTGATTTTTTCCAGAGCTGAACGTCTGCTGCCTCTGATCAATGTCTATTAATTTTAACTACTCCCAGCTTTTCAGCAGCAGACATTTAATGTCTCTTGAGGAGGTGGTAGCTCACAACCAGCAGTGAGACGTGGGTTCCTCACTGCTCCTCAGTTAATTATTTTGCCACCAGAAAAGCTGTAGGAAAAGGCTGTCAAAGCAAAACTTGGAGTAACAGTGGTTTAAAACACTTGTGTGCAGCACTTTGAGCTCTGATTTTGCAAGACAGGATCTGCTCCCACCTCTCCCTTCTCCACGGAGTGGTGCTGTTCCTGCTGTGGGCAGAAATGTGAGCTCAGCGCAGCTCATTCCTTCCTTGCTCTGAGGTCCTGCTTTTGAGCTGTATCCAGGAGCTCATTTGTGTTCTGATCCGTGTGTGTCACAGGATATGGAACAGTAAGTCTAAGGCATATGGATTCCTTGTTATCTTGAAGATAATCCTGAAGCTAAAGAGACCCTGGGTCTTGAAGAACGTGGAGTCCAGAGAAGGATCCTGTGGCTTGGTGGTGGCGTGTGTGAGCTGGCACAGCCTTGTGCCACGTGTGAGTGGTTTTTCTGTTTCATTAGAAATCAAAGCAGGACATTGAAGACGAGGGGCACACGACATGCCAGAAGGATGGGATTGGTGGGAATGTGAAGCTGTGCCGCCTGCAGCCGCTGCTGGAAGTGCCCATCCGAGAGGCCGAGGCCCAGCCCTTCGAGGTGCTCATGCAGTTCCTGTACACAGATAAAATAAAGTACCCCCGCAAAGGTAGGGCAGCAGGGTGAAGCAGCACTGGCACCACGGGGCAAACGTGGGGTTTGAAACAACAGGATCAAGCATTTACAGCTGGGCAGCCCCATTCTGAGCCCTTAATTACTGACCTGAGATTTTAAAAAGAGCAGATTTCTATCAGAGCATGCTAACCATGTGTTTTGGGTTTTTTTTTTCTAATTCCTTTTAAATATTAAGGAAAAACAGGTTCTTGATCATTCCAAAAGGTGTAAAAAAACCCCAAACAAACAAAAATATTGTGGTATTTTGAACATCACAGTATTTTGCCTGGAAGAACCATGTAGCTTGGCTTGGCTTATTTCCTTTTTCTGCTGTTCTTTTGATCCTTTGCAAACAGCCCACACAGAAAGGCAAAGCAAGCCAGTATTTATCACCTCTTCAAAATGCCAATCCGAAGGAATGCCTCAAGAAAGGAAAAATCCATTTGATGCATTAATTGAAGTTCTTGGACTTAAAAACACTTGTGGGCTGCAAAGTAATAGCCAGAGATCTCTCAGCTCCCACACAGGGAATCCAGCTCCTGGCTGTGTGAGTGATGAGGACTGTGGGGCCCTGGGAGTGGGGCTGGATATGACTGGATACACTGGGCAGCTGCTGGGGCTGGGGCAGCTGCAGCCACAGGGCACAGTGTGGTACAGCTGTCCTAGCACAGAGCTTTGCTTCAGCTTCACTCCAGGATCTTTCATTTCTGTAAAAGTGATTCCCAGAAAAAGAATTACTTGTGTGCAGTTGTGCCAAGGCTTTCCCTGCAAGGAGGCCTGTCTGAGAATGATCCCAGTGAATGGTCATGAGGGGAGTTGCTCTTTAGTTTCTGCTGATGTTGCCAGGTCCCTCTCCCAGCCATTTGCTGACCCTCAGCACCCTCACCTTGGGTCAGACTTGGACCAAGGGAAGGCCTGTCCCCCTGAACTCTTCCCATTGTTACAGGCTTCCCAGGCAGCCTGCTCCCCTTCCCCCAGCCCATCAGAGATTCTTGCTGGCACTTCCCTTTCTGCTGGGATCTTCCAGTGGCCTTGCCATGCCCATTTGTATTCCTAGTCACTCCTCTCAGTTCAGAGATCAGCACCTTGGGGAGCCATCCAGAGGCTCAGCTAATGGAATTGGGCATGCTTATCAAATGGGATTTTCCAATTAGACACAGGGAAGGCACGTGACATGCAAGAGGGCTTTTCTCTATTAAAAAGTAGTTACAGCAGATGGGCAGAGATCTCCTGTGAGGAAAGCAAAGGCTGTGAGGGATTATTCCTTGAGCTGGTGTTCCAGTAGCCCCATTGTGGTGGCCTATGAAGGTCCCCACTGCCCCCTTCTCACCTCAGCCCTCTCTTCTAAACCAGTCATGGATGTGTGCACACACAAGCACAGAGTGAAAGGGCCTATCAGCATCAGGGAGCTGGTTGCTATATTATGTAAAACCCAAGGACTCTGGCAGGGCTGTTGGCAGCTGGGCACTGTGGGCAGTTGGGCTGCAAGCTCCGGAGCTTGCCAGGGATTTTAGAGACTTCACTTTCTTTTGAGGATTTAAAGAAACTGTGATCCAGATTGCCACAAAATCTTGGTCCAAAAATCCTTCAGGGTGGCTGTTGCATGCCTCAATTTTGAAACTCCTTCTTTCAGATTTTATCTAACCAGGACTGGAATCTTTTCTCTATAAAAATACTCCAGTTGCTGACCATTCTACCATTCCGATTGCTCAGGTTGATGTAAAAAGAAATACTTTCAGGAGGGTTCCTCTCTTTGTTCTGTGAGCTCCCCAGCAGTTTTCTCTCTTGCACTTTCAGGTCACGTGCAGGATGTGTTACTCATTATGGATGTGTACAAACTGGCCTTAAACTTCAAGCTCTCTCGACTGGAACAGCTCTGCCTTCAGTATATCGAAGCATCAGTAGATTTGCAGAACGTGCTCATTGTGTGTGAGAATGCTAACAAGCTTCAGCTGGATCAGCTAAAGGTAATCACATTCTGCATACAAAGTAACTGATAAGGAATTTTTAAAAATAAAATGTATGTAATTAATGTTTTGCCAGAGCTATCAGCTTTTGCAAATTCATCCTTCCTATAATTACCATTGCCTGAGTATATTTAGAGCGGGTTGTCCTGCAGTGGCTCGTGACATTATGTAGGTTTTTTTCACTAAGTGCTCAATATTTTTCCATATCTGCTTTGTAGGATGTCAAGGGCAGAGTGACTTTGGCTCTTCATCAGTTCACTCTCGCTGCAGCAAGATGGAACCAGTGCATTTCCTGGTCCTGCTGTGTTATATATATATATATATATATATATACAGAGACTGGAGACATCACCTGAGCTGATGTAAAAACTCAGTTCTGTTCTCAAGCCTTTGATGTGAAAAACAAAATATGCCTTTGATTGTCCATCTTTGTGTGATGGGTCAGGGGGTTTTGGGTGTTTGCTGGCAGTCAGCATAGAGTCAGTGCCCCTGACTACAGCCCAAGATAAGCTGGGTTGGCCTGGGCTGATCCCACCACAGTGGCCAGAGCTGCAGGGAGACAGCCCCTGCCCCCAGTCCAAGGGCCAGAGCAGGACCATGCAGTGCCTGTTTGGGCAGCCCCTGCCCCCAGTCCAAGGGCCAGAGCAGGACCATGCAGTGCCTGTTTGATGATGTTCAGCCTGTGCACACTGGTGACTGTATCACTGGCAGCACAGTGAGGCTGGAGAAACCAGTTTGCACCAGCACTTCCTCAGGCACCCTTTATGCACTGGATTTGGGAGAGGAAAGCCCTCCAGGAGGACAGCAGCAGAGTCAGCAGCAAGTATGTAAAGGCTGGCACAGCCTTTGGTGCACAGGACCATGGTGCCATCAGCTGCTCAAGCATTGGTGGCAACAATTTCAGGTCAGCCAGGGGCCCCCACGTGCCCTGTGGGGTGACAGGGGCTCTTCCACACAGTTCCAGTTGGGCAGGATCACCCTGAGCTGGTATCCTGTCTGCTCAGGTGTGTGTTAGTTCTCGTGGGTGGGTCTGCTGCAGAAGTCTGATCATCCTGACAGATCCATTTGGATCCCAGGGGAAATAACCTGGCAGAAAACAAACAGTAGTAATTATTCTTTGAGTGAATTTGTACCCACCTTATGGTGAGGTGGTATAGATTGTATTTATTGCTTATTAAAGTGTCCTGAGGGCAAACCTTGGTTCACGCTGGAAAATGAAGTGCCCTTCTTTTGTCTCTGTCTGGTTTATTTGTCACTTTTCCACCACACTGATTTTTATAAGAAGTTTGTCACACAGGAGCCTGCCAGAGCTCTTGACTGTTTGCTGCCTTTATGGAGAAGGTGCAGGCAAAACCCATACGAGGGAATTCTGCAAACCCTTTGGACCTTTAGTGGATAGTGTCAAGAGTGAAGATCTCTTCACCCATCTAATTAACTTCTGGTATCTAATTATGTTAAGAATTATTATGAGATAACAGCCACTCTTCATTAGCTCAGTGAGGTTTTTGGTGTCTCCCGAGGTTCCTGTTTTAGAAAGCTTCAGAGCAGCTAGATGGGAAACAATTAAGCTCTTCCTTGTTAGTATTTCTAGTCAAGTTTTTCTGAATGCTTAGAATTGTCCTGAATTTCATGTTCACTTAGGAAGGATGAGGATATAATCATTTGATAGTCCAGCTGCAGGATCCATGTGGAGGGCTGACGGCCGTGTAACATGGTGACACTTACGGGGAGCTGTAAGATGACTTCCAACAGTAAACCACAACATTTTTAGTTAATATTGGTGTGTTTTTAAGGAACATTGCCTGAACTTTGTGGTGAAGGAATCCCATTTTAATCAAGTCATCATGATGAAGGAGTTTGAGCATCTCTCTTCATCCCTCATCGTGGAGATTGTCCGCAGAAAGCAGCAGCCTCCTGTCCGAACACACTCCGACCAGCCGCTCGACATCGGTAACGTCCGTGCTTTGTGGAGCAATTCCTTGGGCTGCTCTGGCGTTGCTGGTGGTTTGTTTAGCCTGGGAAGCAGCCCACTGCAGACCACCAGTTCCCAGTTGGGGTAACTGTGCTCAGGCTCTCTCCCTGACTGAGAAAGGGCGCGACAGTTCTTTATTCGGGGAGTTTCAAGCAGAACGCTGTCCCATCAAAGTACATGGGAGTCTGTGGGAAATCATCGTGTTCTTGCAATAAACCATCCTGATCCTGTTCAGAGAGGTGAGAGAAGGAGCAGAAGGGTGTAAAGAATGATCCAAAAAAAGGCAGAGGACAGTCAGTGTAAGTGGCTGGAGGGTAACAAAGCTGAGCAGGGAACTGGCCTTCTCATAGGTGTTCACCAAGGAGGAGCAGGAGGGAGGAGAAAAACCTGTGTGTGTGTGTGTGTGTAATACTGCACAGAAAGAGTTGGGAACTGGAGGGGAAAGAGGAGGCAGCCAGTCCTGGAAGGTTGGGTAGAAGGGCTTCAACTGACATTTGTCCCAGGCAGGAGAGGGGCAGCAGTGGGGAATGTGGCACAGCCAGTTTCTATATCAGAGCTGGAATGATGTGAGAGACCCAAACATCAAAAACTGAAAAATGAACTTTGAAAATACGAGTGAGTTTGGGTCAGACTGGGATATGCCCTATTTCTCAGTTACTGTGTATTTTCAAAGGTTGATTAAAATATTGGATAGAAGAAGCCTTTGTTGCTGATTTGGGAAAGATTTTTCACTAAGATACAAAATTTTGTATTCCTTGTGGTTGTTCATAATGTAAAGGGAGAGGGGGGAAATCAGATATCTATAGAGAGCACCTCTCAGTGCAGCCACGGCCTGTGTTTGCTGGCAGCAGCAGAAAGCAGAGCTGACAGGTTTGTTCTTGGGATGGGCAGTAGGGAATGGATTGTGGTGGGGAAGGATGAAGCTCATTTTGCTCCAAGATTAGGAAGAAGGGCTTGCCTCAAACTCAGCCCAAGGATCTCAAAGGAAAGAGGGGATGGAGCTTGGCCATCTATTAGTTCAGCAGTGCCTGGTCGCTTGGAACTATCGTGCCTTTATTTCGTCCCATTCAATTTCAGGAACATCTTTGATTCAGGACATGAAGGCTTATCTGGAAGGAGCTGGGACTGAATTCTGTGATATCATCCTGCTCTTAGATGGCCACCCACGGCCTGCCCACAAGGCCATCCTGGCAGCCCGCTCCAGGTGAGCCCTGTTCCCAAAGCTGTACCAGGCACTGTGTGAATACAGTGCAGTGCTGGGCAGGTTGGACTCCGCTTGTTTTAGGAGACAGGGAGGAACTTCAATCTGCCAGAAGTGTAAGGCTCAGCTTTGCTCAATGAGTGTAATAAGCCTTTAAGCAATAATGATTAAATTTTTTTTTTTTCCATTTGATACCCAGCAGGGAAAGATAGGAGGAAATTAAAACTGCAGAGATTCTCCAGAGGATGTGTGAGAAGCTGCACTGCAAGACAAAGAATCTGTAAAATCACAGGAAGGGAAAAAGGGTGGAAAACATAAGGTGGTTTCAATGAAGTGGAAAGCAACAGATGTCCACTGAGGTCAGAAGGAGCCTTCTGACAGTGAACATTCATATTGAATCATGTGGAACTTGAATTTCATTCTCTCTTGCTGATATTTAAGACTACTTATGAATAAACATAACAAAAAATGATGCGTAACAGAGACTAAATTGTTCCCATGCTTTATGCAGAGACAAGGAGTTCACCCTACTGAAAGTGGGACTGTTCTCCCTCCTTAGGAGATGAGTGAAGTGGGTTTGTCCTGCACTTGTGTGTTCTGTGGACCTGCACCTTACATTCTGCCAAACATTAAGTGTTCCCATAAAATCTCTTTCAAATACTGTCACAATTTTTTTTTTCCAGTCCCAGTAACAATATTCAGTATTAGTTACTGTGGTATTTTACCAGGAGCATTTCACAGCTGTTAAAACAGCCCT
Source organism: Scytalopus superciliaris (assembly GCA_013400415.1). Classification (NCBI taxonomy): domain Eukaryota; kingdom Metazoa; phylum Chordata; class Aves; order Passeriformes; family Rhinocryptidae; genus Scytalopus; species Scytalopus superciliaris. The sequence continues at coordinate 233,981 of VXBX01009836.1, read as the reverse complement.
GATGATTGGCAGCCTGTAGATACCAAGGAAATTCATAATGCTTTAAGCTCTCTACCGGGTCTTATGCAAATTAGAGAAAAATCAAAGCACCATGCGCCCTAATTTTCAAGAAACAGACAAATTTCAGGTAGTGCTGATGGTAATTAGGGGGATTATATTTGGAGTTTTCACTGGCAGACATATATGCAAAAATAATTTAGCAGTGTTTTTGCCCAGGTTGTCAACTGAATTTGCTGCATTGGAAGCTGTAGTTCTGAATAGCAGCCTTTGAACAATACTGGGTTAAACCATCTGTCTGCAGAATATATTACATCAGCTTTATTTCCCTTCCCAGCTACTTCGAAGCCATGTTCCGCTCCTTCATGCCAGAAGATGGGCAAGTGAACATTTCCATAGGTGAAATGGTCCCCAGCAAGCAGGCTTTTGAGTCCATGCTTAGATACATCTACTATGGAGAAGTGAACATGCCTCCTGAAGACTCCCTGTATCCTTAAATCTGAAGGAATTGAAGGGTCTTTCTGAGTGTGTGTCCAACAGTTGACCTTCCCTTTGCTCTGGATTGCCTGGCACGGCCTGGGAGCATGGTCTGCCAGGGTGGCACTAGCAGGCTCTGCACTGTCACTCCTGGCAGGGATCTGTGTTTGCCCCCAGTGCTCTTACCTTTGCTTTACTGTTTATTCCTCAATGGGATGAATAGGTACCTCTTTGCTGCACCTTACTACTACGGCTTCTCCAACAACAGACTCCAAGCCTACTGTAAGCAGAACCTGGAAATGAATGTCACAGTGGAGAACGTGCTCCAGGTAATTGACCCCAAGGACTTTAATTAGTCCCTTGACTTAGAGGAAAGCCAAGGGGTCTGGCCAAGTGGGTATCCCCATGCCAGGTCACCAAGACTGCCCAGACCCTTCCAATGGCAGTGACCCTGAGTGGTGACATGTGTGTGGGAGCCCAGCCTGCAGCAACATTGTTCCTTACCTGATCTTTGTGTCACTTCTGATCCTGTGCTGTGCTAAAGGATTTGGCAGGTGCTGCTCACTCATCTCCTCATTCCCCATTGCAGAACTGTGTTTCTGAAAGTCTCTTTAAGACTCACCATGAGCTCAGCACTCAACTGCAAACCCTTTTTGGCAGACATTTGTCCCAGGGTAAATGGTGATGTGCTGGCAGGATCTGGCAGTGGAGTTTGAGCTGACAAAAGATACTGTGTGGTAGGAAAGCCCCCAATGCCAGTGCCAGCTCCTGAATCCTCTGCAACACGAGCAGAAGCAATTCCTGCTGATTAGCTTCTGAGGACTCAATAAATTTTCAATCCAAGGCTTATTTTTGAATAGCTCAAAAAAGATTCAGTTTGTAATGCAAAATGGAGATGTTTCCCTGGCTCAGAGGAGTTTCCTGCTCTGGGTCAGGACAGTGCTTGTGCACCTGAGCTGTGCAGAAGGGAAATCACATCATTGCTTCTGCTCTAGATTTTAGAGGCAGCTGACAAGACCCAGGCCCTGGACATGAAGAGGCACTGTCTGCACATCATCGTCCACCAGTTCACCAAGGTTGGTTGCATCTTTTCTGTGGCTTTTGAGAGCTGCTGTCCTCTGTCACTGCCTTGGTTAAAGACATGAATGTAGGCATCAGTTTAATTCTTCCTCATGTGAGAGTTCTGGGAGCTGGCTACGTGTTACAGACACTCACTGACAGGACTGCTGGGCACACTTCTCACACCAGAAATAAATTAAAGACTAGAACAGCCTAGTCTGGAAATGTGAAGACCTTCCAAACCAGAAGTTACCCAAAATTGCTTCCATTTCCACTTGTTCCAGCTGCTAATTTTGTGCCATGCCCTTGTTGGGTTGGTATGTAGCAGGATAAGTTTGTTGTGTATTGAGGGCACAAATCTCTCCCTCACTAGCAGTTATCAGTGTGCTGTTTGTATTTCTCTTATAGTATTCTCTGTCATACATGTTATATTGTCATGTGCTCTACAGCAAATTACCATCTCCTGGCTGGGCTTTCTGTGGGTTCCACATTCAACAGTTGGACTTGATGGGCTTAGAGGTCTTTTCCAGCCTTAAGGATTCTGTGGTTCTGTTTTGACATGTGGAATGATGCATTAGTGGCAGGAAAGGTCAAGAGCCTGATGTGCTGATACTCCTGTCCTCACTTGAGAGAATAAGGATCTTGCCATTTAGTTGTTCCTATGAGATGTGATCCCTCCATGAGAGTTCCCAGCATGTCACCAGTTCATTGCACAACTCATTAGCACTGCTGAAATGGGTAGATAAATCATAGGAATTGGGATTTCTGGATGCTACACACTTACTGATAATAATTCCCTAGTTAGTATTCAAGTAGCTTGCTCTCCTTTGTATGTTTAAACTCACAATCCTCCTCCTGGGGAAGGACAGCTCTGCTGCATCCTGTTAGTGTCTGGAGAGGAGACAGGGAGGTGTTCAGGCTCTTCATTAACCGCCAAAGTTGCTGGAGCATGACACATTTTACATTCAGAAATAACTGGAAATGCATAAAAAGCATTGAGAGTGGAGCCAGCGTGCAGGAATCACTCCCAGAGGAGAGTGCCCAGTGTGAGGTTACAGCTCTTTGCCTTCACGTTACCTGTTCTCCTCTGGCCTCAGGAGTCCTTCGGAGCAGCCCAGTTCAGCAAGGGTGGGGAGCAGTCACTGTGGGGTACAGGACAGCCCTGGGGGTTGGGGTCAGTGCCTTGCAGGCACAGGAAGACAAACAGGTGGTGTGATTGTCCCCAGAACGTGCTGGGGGGAACGGACATTGCGACACTCGGGGGCTGATGGGAGCTGGAGGGCGTTCCTCTGCTGTACTTCCTCACCAGGGTGTGGGGAGATGTTTTATATTTAAACTGTTGACTGGTAGAACAGTTTTCATCAAAACGTGTCTGGAAGAGTGTCAAGCAGATGTGCATGAAGAAATCTCAATTATGCAATGTTTTCCCTTGGCCTGAGAGGCCTCAGTATGTGATTTTTGGCCCGGGCTGGGTGACTCGTTGTGGCTGGGCACGGACACTCGATGTTCTGCTCCTGGGCCAGCCATGGGCTCTGAGGGGGATTTGTTCTCGTGCACAAACCCAGTGGGTCACCAAGGCTCAGGCAGGCTGGGTCTGTGGCTGTGGGATCTCCTGTTCTTCCAGCTGATTTAACGCTGTTCTGGATTCAGACTGTTAAGGAGGTTTCCCCATAGTAGGAACATTACTGAAGAGCTGTTCCCAGAGGTTTGCTGCTTTAGGCAACGTGTTTTCAGGCTCTTGTGTGTCAGTGTTGTGCAAAAGCCCTAATAAACCTGCTGTTTTGATGTGTTTGTAGTGACACCCTGATCTGTTCTGTAGTGCGTGCCTTGGTGGGGGAACAGGAGTCCCAGAAGTGCTGAGGGGGTTCTCTCTCCCTCCCAGTCCTGGCAGACCCTTAGTTTGAGGATATTGCTACAAGCACATGCCCTGAGCTCTTTCTGAAAGCACCTGCAGCCATTTCCTTCCTGGGCTTCAAAAGATGGTTGGGATGTCTTTATCACAGTCCAGCTGCCTAGAGAGAGGTGATAATTAATCTCAGCTCAGGGAACTTGGGGTGGTGAGTGGATGGAGGGGATAATCTCAGCTCAGGTAAGGCAGGCAGGGTGAGAGGCTGGGCTCTAAGCACAGTCTGCCCTGGAGGCTGGGGGTGTGTGTTAGTGCCTCTGGACCAAGGGGTTACTGGCTCCTTACCCTGAGGTTGTGGAGGAGGAAGGAATGTGTGGAGCTCCTTTTTGCTAACAGTTGAGCTTCTGAACATCCTAAAAGCACAAAGTTTGTTGTAGATTCTCATCTGTCTGATGTGGTGAGGTTTTTGTTGGCGAGTGCTCCAGTGACCTGCTTTGACTGCAGGAGGAATGCCAGCAGAATCAGCATGGACATTGAGAACAGCCTCTCCTCAGGAGCACAGGAGCAGAGAGATCAGACCCTGAGTCATGTTCTCAGCAGGAACACACAGACCTCAGGGCTCAGGCTGTGCTGGTGCCCAACGTGGCTGTCAGGAGAGTGCTCAGCTGGTGACCAGCACTGAGGCTGTCAGTGCCAACAGAGGGTCAGCACTGGGGGCAGATTCCTGCAGCTCTCCATTGCCAGCCCTCCACACAGGGCAGCAGGCTGGATTTGGTTCTAACCCTGAGTGGAGCCGCTCAGTCTGTTCCTGCAGCCCAGCCCCACAACTGGGATCTCACACCACCCACGCCCAGCCTGACTCGCCCGACCTTCCGTGGGGTGCCAGGGGTAAAAAGGGTGATACATCAGCTGTGATTTGGGGAGGGTTTTAATTTCTTCCTGTTTTTTTTCTGTTTTGTTTTCCTTGAAGGTCTCCAAGTTGCCAAATCTCCGCTCGCTCAGTCAGCTCCTCCTCCTTGACATCATAGACTCCTTAGCTGCCCACATCTCAGACAAGCAGTGCGCGGAGCTGAGCGCAGACATTTGACATGCCCCAGGAATCCAACTTCTCATTTGTTCCTCAGAAACAATGGCACTTTAGAGCTGCCTCTCTGGTTTACCATTCCATACTGAGCTGCTCAGAGCCTGCACACTACAGCAGCCTGGAGGAGCAGGGACAGCTGAGGTGCTCTGCTGGGTTTGTACCTTTGTGCAGGGTTTGGGCTTTGGTACATTTGTTACCCAAATGTAGAATTGAAACCACTGCAGGAGTGAATTAGTACCACGTGGTTTGGGGAGTTTACTGCATTCATAATCAAACCCATTATTACTTTTATACTGTAAAATCAAGCAGTCACGAGTAAGAGAGTCACTAATCCTCTGAAACACAATATTTAAAGAATACTATTTAAAGAGCTTCAGCTGACCCAGCCAGGGGCTGTAAGGGGAAGTCAGACAGAACAGAACAGAACTGGGAATAGGGCACGTGGTGTTCACAGGGGAACTGGCCCTCAGACCAGAATGTGGTGACTTTTCAGAGACTCCACAGTGTGGATTAACAGATAAGCCTCAGTGCAACTGCCTGGATTGGTGGGCTTTGGAATCCAGACCTGTACTCTACCAGACTGGCAGATTACAGCAGTCCTTTCTGACCATCAAATCCATTAATCCTGTCTTGCTAAGCCTTTCTAAATCTATTTATTAATAAAGAATTAACATCTTCTCCTGGCATTTCATGATTGACTTGAGTTTCATTTTGGAGAAAAAAAATTAAGCAAAAAATGTTCGGAGCTTGATGAAGGTTACGTTGTTAAAAATAAGTGTGTTACATCTTGTTACTAATTTTATACTTAAGTGTCTCTGAGCCATTGCCTTTGCAGGAAGGTGAGTGAAGGCAGAGTGCCCTTCCCAGCCCAAGCAGGAGCAGCTGCAGAGCAGAGAGGAAAGGAGCTTCACCTCTCCCCACTGCTGGGTAATGTTGGTTGGGGACACCAGAGATCTGGTGTTGGTGAAATGTCTGCTGGTGGAACTGCCCCAGCCCTGCCCAGAGCCCTTGGGGCAGCCCTGGGAGGGAGCAACAAGCTAGGAATCAAATCCTGCCTCTAGCTGCATGGAGGGGCTGCTCTCTGCCTGGCTGGTGGGAACGGCTGGAGCACTGGAGGGTCCCTCCAGTGCAGACATGCAGCTCCCAGCCCCTGCCTTCCCACCTTTGCAGCCATGATTTTCATTCAGTGAAGCAGCACCAGTTGTGAGCTGCTCTTCAGCATCCCATAACCTGCCAGCCTGCCCCGGCCTGCCGAGGGCATTGGAATTGGTGCAATGGAGAACGTGTCACTTATTTAATCCAAGGGAATTGCTTCAGGGACCACCCGGTTTGTCTCACTGGTGGCTTGTTCAGGTGAGTCAGACCAGATGTGACAGGTGATTTCTGAGAGCCAAGGGCACCTTTTAAACCAGAGGGATTGTTCCAGATGCCTCACAGGTAGTGAAGTCTCTTATCAGAGGTCAGGTTAATTGTACCGACAGGCTGTGTGTACCCTGGGAAACCAGATCTGCAGCTGGAGAAAGGTTCTCCACTGCAACTTGTAACAACACTCCCAGTCATTTCCAGCAATGCTGATCCACTAGAGGACACCCACTGCCCAGGGAAGCCTTGTTCTCTCAGGCTGAATGGGCTGGTTTCAACCATGCCATGACCAGCCCCCTTGACTGCAATTTCTGAAACTGTTTGGGGTCTGGACCTCCCTTCTGAACCTACCTGTGAGGGAAAGCACACCCAAGTTTCCTAAGGGGTCTCAAGATGGGACGTGTTGGAGGGGCCAACACGCACTGGAGGGGTCATGTGAGCTTCCCAGGGCAGCTCAGTGTTATTACTGCCACCTCAGGGGCCTTCATGGCCAGCAGGCTCCCCAGTTACTGGTGTTCATGCAGCCTCACGCAGTTCTGTACTGGAATTTTGGGGAGGGTGGTCATATCCCTGTGTTTGATAAGGAATAAGGAACAGTGTGGCTGTCCAGCTTTGTCTGTCCCTACAGTCTCCACCGTATGTTGTCCACACTGGCTCTTTAAAGCCTTCAGGGGATGGCTGGTGGGAGAGCAGGAACCAGGCCTGTCCCTCCAGGAGAAGCCAGCAGTGTCACAGAGTGTCCTGCCCAGCCAGAGCAGGGCTGGCAGGGTGCCCTCCTGGGGCACCAGCCTGGGGGAGCCCGGGAAGAGGAGCAGGGAGTACTGCTGAGGCAGCCCATGGCTCGTGGGGAACAGGAAGAACACAGAGCAAAAATTACACATTTTAATAAGGAAATGTGCAGCGAGGGGGAGGCACTGAGGTCCCGCCGCTGGGAACACCAGCAGTGGGAGTGGAACCCAGGCTGCCTTAGGCCTGTGCCACCTCCAAGCCCAGGATCTTCTTCACATAGTTCTGGACGTTGATGTGGAGCTGGGGGGCCGTGGCAGAGAAGGTCTCCATGGCCAGGGCCCGGGCAGTCTCTGACCCACCCCACATGGCCCTGTACAGGGGCAACGTGTACTTCTGCTTCCCCTGTGGAAACAAAGGTTTGGTGTGACAAACTGGACACGACCTGGCCCTGGGCACTCCCACCCTGGAAAGCCAGCTCTGTGCTGGGCTCATCCCCATCAGTATGGGCAGCAGGTGAGCGGGAGATTCTGCCCTCTCCTCTGCTCTCAGAAGAGCCAGCCTGGAGCTCTATGTCCAGCTCTGGAGTCTCCAGCACAAGACACGTGGATGTGTCAGAGCAGGTCCAGAGAAGGTCACAGAGATGCTCCGAGGGCTGAAGCCCCTTTGGTTTGGAGCCAGGATGGGAGAGCTGGGGGTGTTCAGTCTGGAGAAGAGAAGGCTCCAGGGAGACCTGAGAGCCACTTCCCGTCCTAAAGGAGCTCCAAGAGAGCTGAAGGGGGGCTTTGGGCAAGGGGTGAAGTGACAGGACAAAGGGGGGATGGCTTCCCACTGCCAGAGGGCAGGGTTAGATGGGATATTGGGAAGGAATTCTTGAGGGTGGGGAGGCCCTGGCAGAGGTTGCCCAGAGAAGCTGTGGTTGCCCCATCCCTGGAAGTGTCCAAGGCCAGGTTGGACAGGGCTTGGAGCAACCTGGGCTAGAGGAAGGTGTCCCTGCTTATAGCAGGGGGAGGAACAAGACAAGCTTTGAGATCCCTTCCAACCCAAACCATCCTGCGGGAGTACCCAAGAGCAAGAGCCAATGCCTGGCCCTCTGGCACAGAAGGTGCTGTGCCCCATTCCCATCTCAGCCACCATTGCCCAGGGACAAACCTGGCTGTGCAGGAAGTCCTTGACTTTGCTGTACTCGGCCTCCAGGTTGTTCTTGAGGATGATTTGACACCAGCGCAGTCTCAGCTCAGCGTTCTGGGCCTTGGAGATCTTGGGGTACATCTTGCTCAGCCTTTCCACGTTGCCTGTGAGAGGGGGGTGGTCACCATCCCCACAGGGCTCTGACCCAGGCCCTGCTCCCAGGGAACCCTGTGAGCCCATCCCAGCTGTGCTGCAAATCCTCTGGGATCCTCCCAGCCTCAGGTCAGCCTTGGACCCTCCCCAAGCCTCCCCACACCCCCAGCTCTGGAGCACCCAGGCCCTTGGCTGGCTCTGGGCAGGAAGGTGCCTGTGTTGGACCTCCCAGGCTGGCCAGCCCTGCAGAGCCACGTGCTGGTGGCCTGGGAGGCTGGCACAAAGTGGGGGGAGATGCCTTAGCAGAGAGGTGACATGGGGAGGTGACAGCACAGCCAAGCCAGCCCAGGGTCAGGGTGTCCTGCCACTGCCCATGTCCCCACACACCCGGGGACATGATTCCCCCAGCTCTCCATCCCCCACCACACCAACTGAGGATTCCTTGGCACCAGGACCCACACAGCAAGTGGAGATGGGCTGATGGCCACACATCCGTGTGTCCCCCTGATGTGTCCTCACGTCCCCAGCCCACTGGCCTGACTGGGGCACATCACCCTGGGTCTCCTCGGGGTGCCTGGGCCTCACCTTCAGGCAGGGGGGACTTCTGCAGGACCTGGTCCAGGAAATAGACCAGCTGGTAGGTCCTCCAGCCCGTGATGTCCACGGCTTCGATCGCCTCCACGTTCAAGCCGTCGGCTGCCCAGAGCTCTGCCAGCTCCTCCGCCGGCCTCATCAGCTGCTGCCCCGGAGAGAGGTCGGGCAGGTAGGGTGGCCAGCCCGGCGTGTTCAGCCAGCGCTCGAACTCACACCCTGCAGCGAGGTGGGAGGGAGAGCTGGGAGTGCTTCCCTGAGCCCAGGGACCACCCCCTTCCCACAGGGGGTCCTGCCGCCCAGATCCCCCACTGCCAGGGCACCCCCCAGCACCAACAAACCTGCCCAGGGACAGTGGCCACCAGAGACTAATGGGGTGGGGCTGTTCAACTACCACAAGCTCAGGGTGTGCTTGTGGGTCTCAGCCCTGCTGCTGCCAGCAGGATAAGCTGGCTCCAGCACGGAAAGCTCCTGCCAAGCCTGGATCTCCTGCAAGGCTGGGCCAAGCCCAGGGCCCTGGCTGGGCCTGATCCCAGTGCTCACCAGACTCACCAGGCTGAGTCATGGAAACCCCATGAAACAGAGCCCGAGCACAGAACAGTTTGGATGGAAGAAAATCAGGCTGAGCTGGCACGTGCCCAAGGCTGGGCTAGTGCCTGATCCCAGCTGGCCAGTGCCGTGCCTCCTCCATCGGAGCTGGGGCTGGCAGCACCTCCAGTGAACACACAGAGGGGTCTGCAGGACACACAGGCAGCTCTGACAGCTGCAGGGCTGGCCTGCCCTGGGCAGCACTGCACTGACCTGGGATGGAGTCCACGCCTTTCTCCCTCAGCTCCGGGAAGTACTCCAGGAAGAACGCCAGGGTGTCATCCGCGGTGATGCTCTGGAACTTGAACCGGTTCACGTAGGCCTGCAGGGACAGAGGGGGTGATGCCAAACACTCACCCCAGCAGTGCTGCCCAGCCTTCCCTGTGCTCCATCTCGTGAGGCAGCCCATTCTAATCCCTGTTCCCCACAGGGGCTGCCCAGACCCTGGGATACCCCTCAGCATTCCCAGCACGAGGCCAAGCTCTGCTTTAATTTCATTCCCCCGTTAACATTTCCATTTCCCACCTTCTCTTTCTCTCCTCAGCCACCCTGCTCAGCCTGTCCTTCCCCGGGGTCCTGCTGTCCCCTGGCATCCTGCTGTGGGGTTTTGGATGACTTTCCAGCCCCACCTGGTACCTCCTCACACCCACCTGGAGGAAGGCATCGAACTTGCTCTGGTCACCCACGAGATGGGCCAAGTAGCTGACAAAGCAATACCCCTTCTCATATGGTGTTTCATTGTATGTGTCATCCGGATTGACACCTAGAAAAAGGCAAAGCCCTCAGAAACCCTCTGCCCACTTGCAAAATAACACAGCCCTGGCGCACACTGAGATTCCCCCCTCTGTGCTGGATGCAGCCCACCCCATCCCTCCTGCAGCCACCGCCTCACCCGGGCCCCACCACCCATGGCAGCTTTATTGGCAGCCATGAACACCCCACAGGGCTCCCCCCCCAGCCCAGCCCTGGCTGTCCTGCTCCCCTGGGATGCCCCACAGACCTGGCTCGATCACCACTCGCAGCTTGTTGAGCGGATGGTCCTCCCCCGTGGCGTCCATGTGCTGGCGCAGGAGGGCCCTTCCCGTGGCAGCCTCCAGGCAGGTGTAGGGCAAACCTGGGCAGAGACAAGCAGGAGGTGCTCAGGGACCCCCAACAGATCCCTGTGCACTGCAGGCTCAGCGGGTGCTGCGATGGGAGAGGAACAGCATCAGAGTGTATGAGCTGGGAGAGGAGGAAACCAATAAACGTGGCATTGGGATGGCAGGGCTGCAGAGGGGCACGGGGCCACCCAGCCTTGGTCAGTGAGAGGTTTTAGAGCCACTCAAATTCACCTGGATGCACCAAATGGTGCTGGGACACCCGAGCTGCTGGACAAGACTGTGAGTCCAGGGGGGAGCTCAAGGTGGCTGGTGTCAGCTCCATGAAGGAGCTGGGAAGGAAGAGGAAGGTGGGGCTGGGCAAGGACAGAATGCCCACATCCCTGGCAGAGGTTGAGGGGATCTGTCATCTTAGAGCGAAGGCAGTTCTGCTGTCACCAGAAATCATGAAATGGTTTGGGTTGGAAGGGACCTGAAAGCTCATCTCATTCCATGCTCTGCTGTGGACACGGGCACCTTCCACTAGCCCAGGTTGCTCCAAGCATCCAACCTGGCCTTGGACATTTCCAGGGACTGGGCAGCCACAGCTTCTCTGGGCAACCCATTCCAGTGCCTCCCCACCCTCACAGGGAACAACTTCTTCGCAATATCTAATCTAAACCTCCAATTCACAGAAACTCCCCGTGGTGTTTGCAGCTGCCATCCCTTCACCCCTTCCAAGACACAGCGCGGGCTCCAGCCCTGCACACAGAGGCTGCACTCAGAGGGACACCCCGAGCCCTGGGACACAGACCCCAGACCCACACAGGTCTCAGCACCCACACGAGGGCTCAGCACCCCAAATCCAGGCACGGCCACACACCATAGACCTCGGTGGAGATTCTCCTCTGGGCATACATGGTGAAGCCCTCGTTGAGCCAGAACTCGCCCCACGTGGCGTTGGTGACCAGATTGCCAAACCAGCTGTGGGAGATCTCGTGGATGATGACGTCCACCAGCGAGCGGTCCCCGGCCAGCAGGCACGGCGTGACAAAGGTGAGGCAGGGGTTCTCCATCCCACCAAAGGGGAAGGAGGGTGGCATGAACAGGATGTCGTACCTGCCAGGGAAGGCTCGGCTCAGACCCCGCTCCTCCTGAGGACAGGGCTGGGCGTGGAAGGACACTCCCTCCCTGGCCCTGGGGAACCTTCGGGAACCTTCCAACCATACCTGCCCCAAACATAAGGTCCAAAGAGTTTCTCTCCAACCGCCAGGAACTCCTCAATCACCCCGTCGTACTCCTTCTTGGCAGCCTCGATCAGGCAGGGCTCGGCCCAAACACGGCTCCTGGCCAAGCACGGGGAAGAGGAAGTTTAACCATTAGGGGACTTTCACCCTGTTGCTTCATCAGACAGAAACTGCATGGGCTTATCCCACAGTGAAATAAAACCCTGCTGATAAAGGCAGCCATAGAGGCCAATAGTGCAAACTCCTGGGATTTCTTTCCTTGTCTGAATGTCAAAGGGCTTTTATATTGCTGTGGTGGCAGCAAAAAGCACTGGCCTTGTGAGGTGATGGGGGACCCTCTGCCCTCATTCATGTGTGGGGTGACACAAGCACAGCCTGAAGGTGAAGGGACATGGCACCAAGGCTTCTCCTCACTCTCCAGAGTGACAAGGACCCCCACTCTCAAAGCCCACAGTGGTGATGCAGAGAGGGATGGACCAGGTGATGCTCATGGCTGGTGTCTCTGCACTCCACAGCCCCACAGAGCAGAGAGAAGCAGGAGATGACTGCCATGGGAGATCCACCAAGCAGCTCCCACAGCCAGGGACAGCACTGGGGTCTCCTCCCAAGCCCCTTACCTTGGGCCAACATCAGCAGACACAATGTCCCCGACAACCAGAGCAACCAGGTAGGAGGGGATTGGCTGGGACATCTTGAAGACGAAGGTGTTATCTTTCTGCTTCTCCCAGCTCGTGGCACTCATCACAGCTGTGAAGCCCTCAGGGACCTGGACACGTGGATAAAAATATCCATTAGATCCATAACAGAGTGGGAGTTCAGCTAACCCAGTGGGGACATGCCTGATGGCAAACGTGTCCCAGCACTGAAGGTACTGCAAGTTTCCAGGAGCAGAGCAGAGGGCCCCAAGCTCCCACCCAGGATCCCAGCTACATCCTTGCAACAGCATCACTCTCGCTGGGTACAACACCAGGGCACCTGGAGCTGCCCCACGAGGTGCCAGGAGATAAGGAAATGCTGAAGGTGCAGGTGTGGAAGAGCAGAGGATGCAGATCCCTGAGCTGCAGGCTCCCCTCCTGATTCTTGCACAACAACTCGTTTTTCCCGTTCCCAAGCCAACACAGAATCTGTGGCTGATCTGGCCTGGGCTGAGCCCAAGGAGACTGATCCAGTGCCCCCCAACCCAAACATGGTGTGAGCCCCACAGTGAATAAGGTTTTCTTGGTACAGAGCATCACACCAGGGCTCTGCGACAGCCCAGCCCCATGCTCACCCTGCTGGGATGGGGAGAAGGTTCTGCCAGAGTTTTAAGGGGAGAAATTAGAGCAAGAGGCAAAATAAATCAACTCCAGCATTACCAGCTGGTGCCACCACACATCACTGACACTGGCCTGGCATCACACACCAGCACACGAGTGCCCAGTGCTGGTGGTGTCACCACGTGCCCACCCACAGGCAAGGAGGGAGTCTGGATTATTTAATCCTATCTTTGGGGGCCAGTGAGTGCTCCTTCCATCCTGGAAGTTCAGCAGCCCCAGCACCACCACCAGGACCCAGCACAGCTCAGCATCACACCCTCCTCCAGCTGTGTCCCTCCAAACTCAGCTCATCTCCATCACCCTCCCACTGCTACAAATGCCAGCAGTGGGAACCCCACCAGCCTCTGTGGGGCAAAATTAGGGGGTTCTGTGATGATGAGGGGAATTTCTTAGGGAAACTCAGCAGCACGAAGAGAGTAGATCCCAAAACTCACTGATACTTTGGCAGCAAGCAGGGAGTATTTTGGTCACCCCACACTGTGGAGCCCAGCAATGCACCTGGGGAGAGGCAGAAGCACCCCAAAACCTTCTCCTCTGCGGGCTGAACATCTCCAGCCCTCCCAGCCTGTGTCCAGAGCAGAGGTGCTCCTGCCCTAAGAGCAACTCCACAGGCCCCCTCTGGATTCTCTTCCCCACTCATGGAGGGTTTTGCTCCTGCTGGGAGTGAGGGAATGTCCAGGTCAGCTCCTGGGGCTCTGCTTACCTTCACGGTGGCCGAGTAGGTGAACTTGATGGAGGGGGTGTCGAAGCAGGGGAAGAAGGACCTGTTGAGGACAGCCTGGCCCTGTGTGTACATGTAGGGCTTCTGCTTCCCTGCCGTCTGCTCGGGGGCCAGCCAGCACACCTGGGGAGGGACAGGGACACCGTGAGGGGCTGCTAACCCATGCAGAGGGAGAAGGGACTTCTCACCCAGGGGAGCTCTGCCCACCCTGGGCCTGCTGTTCCCTGGACCTCCCTTCAGCTGCCCCGGGGTCTGGTGGCCCCCACTCCAAACCCAGTGTCCTCCTGCTTTCCCTGTGCCTGGTGACCCCTCCATACATCTGCCTGTCACTCCTTGGGCCCAGTGATTTCTTGTTCCCCTGGGTCCAGTTTCCCCCCACTCACCCTGGACCCAGTGCACCCCTGGTCACCTCCTGGTGACTCCCCACTCACCCTGTACCCAGTGTACCCCTGTGCCCTCCTGCTGACCCCCATTCCACCTGTACCCAGTGTACCCCTGCACCCTCCTGGTGTCCCCCCATTGCCCCTGTACCCAGTGTACCCCTGTGCCTTCCCGCTGTGTCCCCCACTCTCCTGGGGCCCGGTGCCCCCCCGCCCACCCCGAACACCGCACACCCCTCGGACCCCCCGCTCACCCCGGGCCCCTCGCCCGCCTCGTAGTCGATGAGCAGCGTGAGCAGCTGCCCGGCTCGGGGGGGCTGNGCCGCGCCGTCCCGCTCGCACCGCAGCTCCAGCCGGGCGCGGCCCCGCAGCCGCCCCGCACCCGCTCCCGCACCCGCGAACGACACGCACAGGTCCAGGTGCAGGTGCCGCAGCGACCACGGCCCCGCGCTGCTCGCCGTGGCTGCATCCCGCACCGGGGCCGCGTCCCGCACCGCCGCCGTGTCCCGCACCGGGGCCGCCATCGCCG
>VXBX01009836.1:203408-218414 GCA_013400415.1 Scytalopus superciliaris | reverse complement strand
GGGACGCCTCGTCGGCGACCAGGGTGACATGGTGGGCGCACAGCTGGGCGCGGCAGATGTTGGGGGACCGAGGTGATGTGGTCATGCTGCGGGGAGCAGCGGTGACTTGGGGGACATGCTGGCAGGGACTGGGAGGGACAGGCTGTAGGCACTGGCACTGTAGCCTGGCACTGAGGGCTGCCCCCACCTTTCCGCGGGGGTCCGGTTTCAGCAGCGGGAACTGCAGCGTGGCTGGGCCGGCAAACTCCTGTGTCCCGGTGTCCCATGGACACACCCGATGCCCGTGCCCGTCAGAGGGGGCGGCAGGAAAACACCGCGGTGCCAAAGACAGGAGTGTCCCCTGTCGAGCCCCGGGGAGCGCAGAAAGGCCAACAAAGGGTTACAGGGAAACTGAGGCACAACTACTGCTGAAATGGGTAATGGGGGAAACTGAGGCACGGGGGCTGTCGAAAAAGCGTGTTGTGCTGCCCCACATCCTCCCTCCCACAGGCGGAGCAGGTCAGTGCCGGCAGATCCCGGTGTCTGCCCTCATTTTTGACGTGGGAAGGTGCTGCTGGGCTGTAGGAACCCATGGGTGCTTTCCATAGGGATTCTCCACCATCCCAGGGATGCTCCAGCACCCGGGGTGGAGCACCACCCCACCGCCTGGGGTGATGGAGCATCTCCAGGCTTCTTGGAGCCGAGAATGTTGAAGCCAAACCCGGATGGCACAGGACATAGGGAAAACTCTGTGCTTACTTCATCCTGGGCTGTGTCCCCACGGGACATGGAGGTGTCATCAGCCCGCGGGGGGGAACCGGTAAAGACTCAGCGCGTGTGTGTGCCGGCGCGACTCTTTTCCTGGATTTCACCTAGGAAAAAAACAACTGGGAGTAGAGCCAGGGACTCTGGGTGTGCCAGGATGCCGGGCCCGCAGCCGGCTCTGCTGGATACCCCCGGCTGCCCAGAGAGGCCGAGCACGTCCCCCAGGCAGGCAGGGGTTGCCCATGGTTTTTTGGGGTGCTGGCCGTGCTCCCCGAGGCTTTGGAGTAGCTGCTTGTGCCGTCATCCTCAGTGCTGGAGAGTGTCTGGGTGCTCCCAGGGGGGTCACAGGGATGGGGGAGCCCCCAGCAAGGGTGTGTTGGTGTTTGTGTTGTTGGAAGGAGGGGTTAGACCCCCCCATTTTCACAGCCGGGGAAGCTGAATCAGGAAATCCCTGCTGGCCCGGCCGGATCCTGGCTGAGTCATTTCACTGAGTAAGTGCCCGTGCCGGGGGGTGCGGGATTCCCGCACCTCTCGGGGGGCAAGGGCTGCCCACACATGCTCCGGCAGTGCCCACGGCCCCGGCCTCGGGCACTCCTCGCTCTGCCAGCACCCTGCCTCAGTTTCCCTGTAAAGTTTAACTGGGAGTGGACAGGACAGAAAGCTCCATGGACACGGGCTGGATCCAGCCCTGCCCCACATCCCAGCGCAGGCAGCCAGCTCTGAGGATTCAGGGTGGATCTAAAGATGGGAGACAGGGTGGGATGGGGAGTGTGGGGCTGGGTGAGCTCTGACACTCACTGGGGAGAGAATGGTGTTCCCAAGACGGGATTTAGGATACTCCTTCTGTTAAAGAGAGGCTCCAGTCTTGGTATGTGGGGAGGGAGGTGGTGTAGAGGAGAGGATTGGGGGTGGGGGTGGGATGGAGATGATAACTGGGTCGGGAACTAAGACAGGAACCTGGATAGGGATGATGGGGATAGGGAAGGGATGGGCATGAGATGGGATGGCTTGGAGCTGCGATGAGGTTAGGGATAGGGATGGGGATACAAAAAGGATGGGATGAGGGCAGGAATGGGATGGAGATAGGGATGAGGCTTAAGGGGCTGGAGCAGAGCTTGGGGTGCACATGGGGATGTGGGTGGGGGATCAGGCTGGCCCCACTGGCAGCAGGATATAAATAACCTGCCGGGACACGAGGTTTTTTTCCTGCCTCTCCCCCCCACGCTGCAGCCCCACGGACAGGAAAAAGGTGTTTCCTGCCGCGGACGGGAGCGGGGCCCGGGCTTGGAGCAGGATGTGGGGCCTGGGCCATGGGCAGGGGGATCAAGTGACACTACCGGGGCTGGGGCTTGGGGTACAGCCACTGAGCCTGGGGCTGGTGGGACCCCTGACCCCAGTGGTGCCACTGCAGCCCCCGGGGTGTGGCGGGGCTGGTGGCAGGAACGCCTGGCACAGGCTGGAGCCAACGTGGAGACAGGACATGGTGTCACCAGGCTGGAGCACCCTGTCCTGTCCCCGGTGCCACCGGGCTGCGGCACCCACCAACCCGGGGGATGTGTTCCTCCTTCCTGGCTGGAGCAGGATCCCTGTGGAGCTGGGGGAGCTGGAGCGGGTGCTGTGGGAGGAGGTGGCCTCGCCGTGCCCGTGACCCTGGCAGAGCCATTTCTGCTCGCTGATCCAGCAGGAGGTTCCCTCCTCTGCAAGTGCTCCCTGGGGAGGTCTGACAAGCTGCAGCACCATCAAAGTGGCAGGGGGACATCAGCATGGGGTGAGGACACCAGTATGGGATGGAAGTCCTCAGCATCCGTTCCCACCACCATGGGACCCCCCTCCACCCTGCTGCTGGCAAATGGGTCCCCCATCACCTGTCTGGGGTGTCCATTTGGTGGCAGCTGGGGACAGCACCCTCCATCCTCCCACAGCCCTTTATACCCTCTGCAGGGGAAAAACAGCAGTGACAGTGGTGGGGCAGCTGGTACCATGCTGGCTCTGCCCACTGCCCTGTGTGTCCCCAGGGAAAGCCCAGTTCAATGTGGCTGGCCTGTCCTGGCTGGGCAGGATCAGTCCCCAAGCTCTAAGCAATTCCAGAGGAGTGCCAGCTCTAGGAACACACTCCAGGGAGCCAAAACCTGCCAGGGCAGTCGGTGGCATGGGTGGTGATGAGGCTGGTGGTAGCACATGGAGAAACTGAGGCACAGGCTGCAGGCAAAGGACACATTGCCAGCCCCTCAAATGCTTCCAGGTGACAGGGCAGCCACCCACCTGTCCCAGCAGGCTCTGGTGCATTTGCCAGCACAGCTGGAGCCCTGCTCATTAACAAGTAACCTCTAATGAGCTTTGCCAGGTCGTGCTGTGAGGTCTGGGCAGTGCTATGGACATCAGGCTCTGCTGTGGATTGACTGCCTGGATTGAGGAATGCTCAGTGGGAGAGGGGCTGGAGGAGCCCCCAGCACTCAGCACACATCACCACCATCATGGGAAGTGGCAATAATTAGGGAAAGCAGGATTCTCTTTAACTGAGGTGGAGGGAGGTCCTGGCTGAGCAACACACAGAGGGTTCAGAGCTCTGCTCTGTGCCAGGGGTCAGTGGGGTTGCAAAGGGTAGGAGCTGGGGTGAAGCTGTTTCTGACTGTGGATCTTGATTCTCGTGTACTGCTCTGAGCTAGTCTGGTCAATGCCCCATCCCAGCACCACCTGCAGCATCATCCCTACCTCCAGGACCTTTAGGAGGGGCTCCACGTCACCCCATCTTGGTGCTGGATTCCCATGGGTTCTGCTGTGGGGCTGCATCCTGCAAGTTCCCTTCTGCCAAGGCTTGGCTGGAGGTCCTGGTGACACCCTGGCTCCTGCCCTGCTGTCAGCCACTGTGGGGATGAATCTGGGAGCCCAGAGCCTGCCCTGCAGGCACTAGGGGTTGGGTTGCCCCAACTGGGAACAGGTGGGGACAAGTCACCCATGCCCGGGGCCAGCTGGAGCAGTGGGACTAGTGTCCTCTCACCACTGGGATCAGTGAGAGGGCCTGAAAGTCTTGGCTGTGCTGCAGGGAGTGGATTTGGGGTGAGAGCCAGTGCTCGAGTTACTGCCTCCCAGTATTTATCTGGTTTCCCCTGCTCTCCCAGAGGAGCAGAGGTGGAAGCTGGGGGAGCTGGGTCTGTGCTCATTCCCCCATCCTCATCCTCGGCTCCCACTCGATGTCCATGCGGATGCGGCCGGGCGGCGTCACCTCCGGCAGAGGAAACTCCCCCTGAGCAGGGCCGGGCGAGAAGTCACGGCTTCTCCTCCACCCCTTCCCCCTCACCTCCCCTTCCCCTCACCCCTCTGCGCTATGCCCCCCTCCTGGCTCCCTCCTGGGGCATCCATCCCAGGGGATGTTCATCATAGGGTGGGTGAGGGAAGACAGGAGTGCTCAAGGGATGCTTGAGGGATACTGATGGGATGCTTGAAGGATGATTATGCTCCCCTCCGGGAAAGCGAGGCATCCTCTGGGTGTGATGGCCACACAGTGACTCTGTTGGCTGCATCCCATGGAGGTGGGAGGTTTAATTTCAGGTGTAAGAGGGTAGTGGGACCAGAGCTGCTACCTGGTGGGGGATGCTGAGGCCAGGGGAGGGCATTGCCATCCCCTGCCCACCTCTTCCAACCACATGCATTAAGTCCTTAGCATCTTGGGAACATCGGCATCAGGGACACACTTGGGGTTATTCTGATAGATCCTGGGAATGTGAGTGCCTCTGGAGTGGGGGCTGTCACAACACCCCACACTTGCCTCGGGATCAGGCAGGGAGGTGTTTGCCAGCAGCCACTGCGGATTTACAGCTCACTGGAAAATCCAGTCATCCCATTAAGGGCTCCCTGTGGCTTTTGCTTTCCATTGCAAATACTTGGTTGTCCTAAGGGAAACCCCCTTCAGGTGCCAGCGGGTGTGTGGAGCTCTTGGGGCAAACCCCCCGGGAAGGGTCCGAGCTGCAAGAGCAGTGGATTCGTTTATTATACGAGGGATTAGGGGAGGCTCATCCTGCTTGACCAGGTAAGACCAGACAGGGAAGTTTAGCTCATGGTGGGAATGGTCCGTGATGGGAATGGTCTGCACTGAGAGGGAGTGGGTTCAGTTGGGAATTAGATCTGTGAATTGACTTTCACTCACTTGATTCATCACCTGAAGCAGATTCAGCATCTGAAAATGCCCCAGTTTGGAGGTCGGTGACGGCACATCCCAGGCTCTGTGTCTGTGCTCTCAGAGATAAAGCTCCCACTTCTGCTGTTTTTCCAGTGTTATCCACCCTACATTTTCAGCAGAGCTTTTAAATCCTTAACCTTCTTTGGGGAGAAAAAATACCTTTTTCATACCTGCTCTGCCCGCTGTGGGCTGTGAGAGCCGAGCATTGGAAGGAGCAGGCGGGCAGTGAGGTTCTCACCAGAGAGCAGGGAGAGGGCTGAGGATGCACTGCCCGTGCTGGGATGGGGGGTGGGGGGGACAAGCCCAGCTGCCCCCCGACCACCCCGACCACCTCAGCGCACACGTACGCGTGCGAAGGCAGCAGCATCTGCTGAGTTAATGCGTTTCACAGCCCCGCTGTGCAGCTGCCTCTCCCCGCCGCCCCGGCAGCCAAGCCAAAATCCATCAGGGGCTTCCAGGTTTCAAGGGTCGAGGACCGGGAGAGGGGAGGGCCGTTTCCGCACAGTGGCGGCGAAGGCAGATGCTGCGACATCTGCTCTTGCTCAAAATTCTCGGGAGCAAAGGGCCAGGTCTGCGATGCTGCGCGAACACCGGGCTAAATAAATGATGCAACCGGCTCCGCGGAGTTTCTGGTCCAGGAAAGAGTTCAGCCGAATGTCACCGGAGATGCGCGACCGCTCCTGGCCCGGGGTTTAATCTGACTCTGGGGGGATCCTCAGCCCCGTGGCAGCACTGGGGTTCGGGGAAGGCTTTGGGGAGGTTTTGAAGCCCTCAGGACACGCAATTTTGGCCACGGTGCTGGATGCTGAAGGGATCTCATGCTCTGGGGTGCTCGGTGACTGTTCGTGTGCCGGAGGAGGAGCCGATCGCGGGGCTTCAAAGGCTGCACGGCTCTTCTCCCCACGTAGCAAGGGGGGCACGGGGAGTCCGAGCAGAGCGGGAGACCCCCGGGCACAAACGAAACGCTCCCAGGCGGCCCTTCCCGGCAGGGGAGAGGGTTCAGCGGAGTCCCCATGGAGGGACAGCCCGGCCTTGGTCCCTGGGGGCGCTGGGGACACCGGGGGATGACAGGCAGCGCTGCTGAGGGACAGATGGTACCAGGCACCGCACAGATGGTTCTGTCCCAGACAGGCAGCCGAGGGGCCGGGGGGCCCGGGCGCTGGGCTGGTCCCTGGGGACCCGCTCTGCTGTGCCCGGCGGGGGGCACACACCACCGGCAATAGGGATGGACACGGGTGACACCGGACCGAGAGGAGCGACNCCCGTGTCCGGTCCTGCCGGGCAGCCCCCATACCCACCCCCTGTCCCTTGCACAGACCCCCGCACAGCTCCCAGGGTCTGTCCCAGCCCCAGAGCATCCAGTTTCATCCCGCAGCGGGATCTGTGCCGGACACAGCCCAGTCCGGGGAGAGCTCGGTCTCATGGCTGTATCCGGGCGTCGGTGGCAGCGGCTGCTACAGAAGGTCCAGCTCAGAGCTCAGCTTTGCTCAGAGCAGGTTTTATTGAAGTGGGTTAAGTGGCTAATGGGATTGCTGTGGAGGGGCTAAACCAGGGATTAGTGCTGTGGCTACAGGCTGGGAATCCCTGGAAGTGTTCAAGAAACGTGTTGAAGTGGCACTTGGGGACATGGTTTCGTGGTGGACATGGCAGTGCTGGGTTAGCAGTTGGACTTGATGATATTGGAGGGCTTTTCTATCCTGAACAATTCTGTGATTGTTTTATGATCTCTGCTCGGACAGCAGCCCGTTTCTGTCCTTCAGCTCCTGTCCCAGTCCACTGCCTGTCTCCCAGCAACTCCCAGAGCCCTCAACATTGTGATGGGGGGAACAGCCAACCAGGACTGGAAGAACTGTCCAGCCTCGCCTCCCTCCCATCTGCCCATCCAGTGCCTGCATCCAGGAGAACCACCTGCCTGCACCCAGCCTGGCCATCACACCCTCTGCCCTGAGCAGTGAGACTTCCCTGGGGAAGGACTCAGCCTGGTGCCCTGTCGATGTGTGTGGTGGCAATGTCCCAGGCAGTGACACCGGCTGGTGGGCAGGCCAGGTCCCGCCCGGGGCACAGGGGCCAGAGGGCCGGGCCTGGCAGCTGAATTACCAGCTTGTTCTCCTCTGAAGGCCCCTTTCTGCACTGGCTCCCTCTGTTTCTCTTAGGGAAGTTTTATGTCCCTTGTGTCACAAGGAGCCTTTTCTTTGTCACCCTTCCCGAGTGTGCCAGGGAGGAGGCTGTGCTGGAGCACTGCCATCCCTGACAGCAGCTCAGAGCTGGATCCTGCACAGGGCTGCGAGGTGCAGGGAGCAGCTTTTGGGAGTAGCTGTGTCATGGCACAAGGACCTGTCCCTTGGCAGTGATCAGCTCATCGAGCCACTCACACCCTGGGGCTCACCCCTGGGCTGTCCCCTCCACCCTCACCCTTAAAAGCAGAGGATGTTCTGCAGCCCATGAACATCTGGGCAGACACTCAGCATAACCTGCTCTGCTGCAGCCCGTGGAGTTCCTGTGCTGAGTCCCAAGGGTCTCTCAAGGACGGGTCCCAATTTACAGAGCTGTTCTGCAGCCCAGGACACCCAGGGAAGGAGCTGTCCTCCTTTATTGCTATTTCTCAGCCTGGTTTCAGCTCCTTCACCCTTTGCAGAGGCTGTGTCAGGGTGGGGAAACAAAGGCAGGGAGCAGCAGGAAGTTGTCAGCAGAGGCTGAAGGGTTGTACAACATCTCCATCAATCAGTGTCCACACTCAGACTCCTGCCACAGTTTTCGTGGGACATGGGGCAGCATTTCATCCCTGACAGGGATCTCAGCTGTGAGAGATAAGAGAGAAGTGACTTTTATCTGGCTTATAAAAGCACCTCCAAAGCTACAAAATACAGAGCAAAATGCTTGCAGAGCCCTTAGCTGTTCTCTTGGGAATATTGGAGAGCTGAGATTGGCTCCCTCCACAGCACTGGGGGGGAGCTGAGGGCTTCAGCTGCTCAGTGTAGCCCCCGCAGGGCCAGAGACTGTTCCCAGCTTGGCTCAGGTGATGGATGGCTCTGAAGTGGATCTGCTTCAATGCCGAGAATGCTCCAGTGACCCCTCTGGGTCATTGAAATGGGGACATGAAATGAGACCAGGCTCCAGGTCCCCGTTCATTTTTGGCTGCTAAAATCGCATGTGTGAGATAGATTTGGACACGGGGCTGAGGAAGTAGCTCGAGCTCTGGGCACAACAGATGCCTCTTTGAAGGAGATGCCTTCAGGGATGTGCTGGCTTGTGTTTGTCCTGGGATGAAGGATGCAGCTCATGTCATTTTCCTTCAATGTGAACACCCGCATCTCTGTGCATGGCATCATCTGAAGGGAGCAGAAACAACCTTGCCTCTGGGATTAAAGGTCTTTAATTCAGGGAAAACGCAAGTTCACATCAAGACTTGAGCTCTGGAGACAGCTGGGATGAGCATCCTCCCCTCGGCCAGGAGACAAACATGTCTGGCTGCCCAGGGGTCTCAGCCCCGATGCCCAGGCAGGGCTCTGCTCCCCACAGAACTGCTGCAGCTGCTCCAAAATATCCCCTGGTGCTGAAACACCTCGTGTGCTCCTGCTGCTTTTCATTACCACGGCACCCAGCGATCCCAGGCTGGTACCTGGGGAAGTGATGGGGCCAGCTGAAAGTCCCCAAATTATAGCATCAGGTGCAAGTTCCTGGTGTTCACGTTACGTGGAGAGTGAGCAGCAGCCGCTTCCCCAGAGCTGTTCCTGGGCTGTGCTGAAGGAGAAAGTTGTTTCCCTTTTGAGCTAATTGCCAAGGAGCTGCCGGGTGTATCTGGGTCAAGTCATAACCTGCTTTAGCCGGGCAGAGAGGTGGCAGGATGCCAGCGTGACACAGCACGACACAGTGTGACACAGCGTGGCACGGTGTGATGGGGGTCTTGCCCTGGCACATGCCAGGGGCACCTGGTCCTGGGGGCAGAGCTTGAATGGGGTAAAGTCAGTCTGGAGGCAAAGGAAGAATTATTTGGGAAGAAGAATGGGCTGAATGTTGCCCAGGAGTGGTTTTAGTTCGTGCTGGTTGGTGCTGGATGAGTAGGGGGCTTCCAGGCATGGCAGTGGCTCCTCCTGGGGCTGCTGAGGGAAATAGGGATTTGGCAGGAGTGACTTTGATTTTATCCCTTTGGTGCCATTCCTGGGTGTGGAACCCCAGCCCGAGGGTCCAGCTGGTGTCACAGCCTGGGGGAGTGGGGCAGCATCCACATCCCCCTTAGCCATCCCCCAGGAATCCCCCAGCATCTCTAGAGCAGGGTGAAGCCCGAGGAGGGCTCAGCAACGCTTAGCCAGGCACAGTGGAATGATGTGTGCCCTCGGAGATACCCAAAGTGTGTGTGGTGGGAAGGGGACTGCTCTGAGCCTGGCTCTCAGCAGGCATTGGCATCTCCTGCAAAACCTCAACCCTGAGAGCACAAGAGGAGGACTGATTTTTTTTTTTTTTGGTGGCCAACGTGGCAGCTTTGGCTTCTGCTGCAGCTGTGGCATTGCTGGTGGGCTCAGAGGGGAGAAATGTAAGTTGTGTCCATAAGAGAGAAATGCAAAGTGGGGAAAAAAAAAAAATCTACAAAACGTGGTTACAGCTCTGATGCTGCATGCCCAGGGAGCAGACAGGGCTGGAGGGGTGCTGCATGCTGGTGGTGCTCAGTGGGTTCCAGGGAAAATAAGGTCATAGCATAAAACTAGGTGAAGGTTTTTTTGCCTCTGATTTGGTTGAGGAGGATCTTGGGACAGGTTTTATGGAATCAGGGGCAGATGATGTCCCTCTGTGTTAGGAGAAAACCCACCAGCAGCCTCCTCTGGTGCTGGAGATGTCTGTTTGAGGGACCTTGGGTGAGTTGGGACCAGTGTTTTCACCACTCATGTCAATAAGGCTGGAGCTTTGCTGGCTCTTGGCCCCAACCCAGGCATCCTCATGCCTGGAAGTGTTCAAGGCCAGGTTGGATGGGGTTTGGAGCAACCTGGTCTAGTGCAAGGTGTCCCTGCCCATGGCAGGGGGTTGGAATGAGATGCTCTGTAAGGTCTCTTTCAACCCAAACCATTCTGTGGTCCTATGAAGGCCAACCCTGTTTGTGTTTGCACAAGGTATTTTGCAGCTCAAGGCTTTGAACTGCACTCCTGAGGCACAGGGCTGCCTTAAGGAGAGAGGAAAAAGGTGCAGAATTGGGGTTTGTAAGTGTGGATTGTGAGACACAGACCAGGAATAGGCTGAAGGGTGGAGGGTTGTTGGTTGCTGCTGATATTCACAGCTGGGTCGGGAGTGCTGTCCCCCAGGAATGACCTTTGTGGGTGCAGGAAATCCCACTGGCACAGGGAAAGCCCTGCCTGGCTCCTGCTGCCCACCTTGCAGCACCCTCGGGTGTGGGCTGGTGCCAGCACAGGGGTTGCCCTCCAGGCTGGATCCAGATCCACATGGGAGCCCCTGTGCCTGCCTCCATCCCACCCCCTGCAGTGACTCAAGGATGGGTCTGTCCCAGAGATCCCCGGGCACCTGTCCCAGCACTGCCTCCATCCACTGGTGCTGTGGCCTGGGGCCATGACCATGGTGAGAAGAGGCAGAGACAGCTCAGTTGGGATGTGGGGAGAGAGAAAAATCTGCCTGGATGTTTAAGAAGCTTCAGTGAGAACAAGCCCAGAGTGCGTCAGTTCCCTCTGCCTCTTAATCAAAATTGCCTTGAAAAGACCTTTGTAGGTCCCAGCTGGCACTGAAGTGCTGTGATTCCTTGATCTCATCAGCTGCTTCAGCCCTTCTCCCCGTGACCCACGGCTCCACAATCAAGTGATCCAGCTCATGCGGGTCTGGAGAAAGGGAATTTGAGCGTGTTCATCCCAGCTGACCCCCCAAAAGCCTGGGGGGAGCAGCACTCAGGGCAGCTGGGGATGGGGAAGAGGCTGTTGGGGACGTTTTAGGCTTTGTTTGTTCCCTCCACTGGGAGATGCCATGGGTGCAGGGCTGAGGCTGGATGCTGTTCCCATCAGGGTGCCCCTGCACCTCAGGGCTTACCAAGAAACCCTCTCCAGCTCCGGAGAAGCTCCATCTCAGCTCGGTGGTTTGACAGACAGGGTGTGTGGGAGTACCTGGGCAGCTGCATTTCCCAGTCTGCATTTCCCAGTCTGCCAGAAACAGTCTCAGTGGGCTCCAAATCAGCCCCCAATGCACTTGCTGGACCTCCTTGAGCTCACTGTGCTCACTCAACACTGATCCAGCTTCAGGAAGAGGAACCCCCACCGTGGGTGGCCAACCTGGAGCTGATGGTCCCTGCTAGAATGCTCAGGAACTCCAAAAGCATCTGCCTGCTCCCCAGAGGTTTTCCTTCAAGGAGGTAGAACAAAACCATGCTGGAGCAATATGCAAAATGTGTGTCCTGGGAGATTTGTGGCACCTGGTGCCTGTGGGGCCACAGCTCCCCATCTTTCTAGAGATCACTTCCATCCCCTGGAGAAAACTTTTTTCATTGAGTTTTGAGGCTTTTTCCTGAAGAGCAGCAAGTGGGAGGTGGTTGGAGACAGAGCTTTGCTCCATAGTTGATTTCCTTGCTGAGCTCTGCTCTGCCTGCTCAGGCAAAGCCTGAGGGAGCGATGAGCTCCTCCACTCTCTGTGATTGTGCTGACACCCCTGTCACCAGTGGTGGCAAAGATGGCCCTGCCTGCTTGTGGGTGCTTTGGGTGGGATGAGGGGTTCTCTGAGACCCCATCCTCATCACATGGAGCAAGACACAAAGGCAAGGGGACACAGGGCACAGTCTGAGGGGTGGTGCCCACAAGAGTCACTGTGGGGCAAGATGACAGAAGAAGCCTGGAGAGATGGGGCAGCTGGCTCGGTGTGGGGGACACTGGGGATGTGGGGGGCATTCCAGTGTGGGGTTGGAACACAGACACCAATAGATGGAGTCAGAGCTGGTCCTCTGCCACTAGAATGTGGTCTTAGGTGGACAGGAGATGGTCTCAGATGTCTATGAGATTGTCTTGGGTGGCCAGGGGACAGTCCTGCTTGACGAGAATGTAGTTTTGAGGACCAGGATAAGATTTTGAGTAGCCAAGAGGGGCCCATCCTGCCCGTGGTGCAGCCCTACCTGGTGAGGGTCTGTGCCCATGTGTCCATGCTGCAGGGACCTGACATAGGGATCTGGGGACACAGGGATGGGGCTGCAGAGGCTCCTCGGGGGAGGACATCACCTATGGCCTGGCCTGGCCTCACCCTGGGGTGTGGGATGGGATGTGGATGGCAGTGGCCTCCTCCCAGGATGGGGACACTGAACCCCCATGGCCAGTGGGGACCATGACCGGGGTCTGGTGTGTCTCCTCTGCGCCCATCCCCTCACTGTGCCAGGCCGTGACCAACCCTCCTGTCCCTCCACAGCCTTGCCAGCAGCCGCCTCGCCAGGATGAACGGGACAGCCAACGTCAATTCCAGCGGCCGCAGCCACTACCCCTCTGCCATCCCGGTGCCTCGCTCCATGGTCCATGGCAAGCTGCACGCTGCAGCCCCCCCGAGCACCCCGGGGTCCCCCATCCTCCACAGGGCTCTGTCCCCCCGGCCAGGGAAGGTGCCAGCCCCTGGTCCCAAGACCCTCAAGCCCAAAGGCACTGGCAGAGCTGCCAGTCATGAGCCAGCTGAGGGCAGGGAGGGAAGCCCTGGTGTCTCCCCTCGTGGGGGGCAGAAAGCCCATGCGAGACCCCTGGTGTTCTCTGGGAAGTGCCCAGAGCTGGTGGGCAGTGGGAGGAGAGGGACAGACAGGACAGGGGAGCCCACTGACCTGCCCAAAGCTCCCCTGGCACAAGGCAGGGCTGGGGGGCAGCCAGGGGCATCTCCTGGGAAGGGCAGTGCAGTGGCCGTGGCAGGGACAGGGGATGAGTCCCATGGTGGCTCACAGGGGAGGAGCACCGTATTTGGGTCAGGGGCCATCACCTTCTCCTCAGGACCCCCACACAGCCACCCTGTCACTGCCACCGTGGCACCCTTCCAGTACCGGTGANGTGTGGCCATGGGTAATGATGGGATTGAGTCTGGGGGCTCTGTATCCACAGAAGGGTTCCCACTGGATTTCGGATGCTGGGGGTACCTGGGGCACTGGTGGGAGCTGGTGAGGGGCAGGGGATGGACTCAGTGGGGAACAGGGTGCCCTGGGACACCCCTGCCATGATACCAGTGTACCCAGACCCTGGCAGAGCCCATGGCATCATGTTCCCATGTCTTGGGGGTCCCCAGCTGGCTGCACACTGCAATGTGCCCTTGGTCCCCCACCCTCATCCCCCTCTGCCCCCAGGCTGCAGGAGGACCGGGAGCAGAAGAGGGCCACGTCCCCGGGTGACAAGTTTCCTGGTCTTGCAGAGGGACCTGACCCTGACTGCAAACCCAGAGGCCTGAGTGAGTCCAGGGAGCTTCTCGGGAATGGGGAGGGGGGTCCTGCCCAGGAGCTGCTGTTACCGTGCCGGGGGGCAGAGACTCGTGCTGGAACAGGAGCCAGGGCTGGAGGTCGGTGGGGCAGAGGGAAGAACCCCCACATTGGTGATGCCCCAACTCCGCTGGGAAGGGCTCGGCTGCAGCTCCCGCAGCCGGTGACCTCTGTGGCCAAAACCCTACAGAGTGGGGGGCACAGGGGACTGACACGTCCGGGGACGGCGCCGGGACGTCACCCCGCTTGGGTCCTTTCCCTCCTCTTCCCAGTTTCCCAGCGAGCTCCAGGAATGACCCATTTCCAAGGAGCCGGCGCGGAGGCGGGTGCCGCGGCACTGCTGGCTCCCCACACCCACCGCCGGGTCACCCCCTTCCCCGGGGGCTCAGTACAAGCTCCCCACTGCAATGCCGGGGACACCCCAGTCCCCTCCGGAGCTTGTCTCAGGGGGAGATTTGGGGGGGCGCGGCTCCTGGAGAGATGCTGGGGCGGCGGTTGCCAGGGCAGCGGCAGCGGAGGATGCTCCCGGGATGTGCAGGGAAGGGGAAAAAAGAGAGTCGGGAGCTTCGCCGGGTGATTTGAAGGGACAGAAGTCGGTCAGAGCTGCGGTGGGTCCCAGCAGAGCCCGGCTTTGAGGCGGGGTCCCAGCACCGCAGCCAGAGGATAATGGGGTGCAGCGCTGAGCCCTCATTTGGAAAGCGCTGAAACCGGGGGCGAGCGGGAGGGTGTTCCGGGAGGAAGCAAGGGGGAGTGAGCGGGGCTGGCATGCGCCCAGCGCAGCTGCCTGCAGACATCGGGGAGGTTTTGGGAAGAGGCCGAGCGGGTTTGGCGCTGGGGAAGGGGCCGGATCCTTTCCCTCGCTCCACGCCTGCTCCGGCCGCCCCGGCCCGCGGCACCCCCGTTGGACCCAGCCAGAGGGGACAGGGGACATTGGGAGGCCCCAAGGGTCACGTCGTCAGCTCCAAAATGACACAACACCCACAGATGTCCCCCCGCCCCCGCACACAGCGGGCCCTACACCCGGGCAAACAGCTCCCCAAATTACGAGTGTCTTCGGGGTGCAGCTTGTCCAACCATCCTGCCCCAGCAGAACACCCTTTTTTTTGGCCTCTCTTTACTGTCCATCCAGGCTGGGTTGTTCAGGGACTCCTCATGGGCTGCACCCCGGAACACCCGCCCGGGGGTGGGCTGGGGGGCTCGCCTTCTCACCCCCGGCTCTCCCGTCCTTATCTCGGCAGAAGTGATGGGCTCTAATGCAATATTTCCCGGCGGTTGCCATGGCAGCCCGCGTGAGGTCACCAAATAGACTTAATTCACCCCTCCCGAGGGACGGGTAATTAATGAAAAATGATGATAACCAGATCCCCCTCCCCCTCCTCCCCCCCCCCTTAATTCCCCTGGATCACTGGAGAGGCCCCGCTGTGCTTGGGGACCACAGTGTGCCTCGGGGGGCTCCCGGGGGAGAGCGAGCCCGGGCTCTTCGAGCACCATTTGGGGTGAAATGGGGACGTTTTGGCCCCTCCTGGGGATGGGTGTGCAGTGTTGAGCTGGATGCAGAGAGTGCGTCAGGCGGGACAGGGGTTGCTTCAGTACAGGGTGTTGGGGCGCGGGACCCCCACGCCGGGTGCGCCCCTCCGCCATCCCGCACCCGGCACGACCCTGCCTGCGGAGG
>VXBX01009836.1:169661-202692 GCA_013400415.1 Scytalopus superciliaris | reverse complement strand
TGTCCCGCTCCGAGCACTCGCTGCTGCCGCCGCCGCGCCCCGCCGGCCCCGCCAAGCCGCCCCCCGCCGGCAAGCCCAGCCGCATCCCCCGCGGGCCGTACGCCGAGGTGAAGCCCCTCAGCAAGGCCCCCGAGGCGGGGGGGGGGGGGGGCGGGGGGGGGGGGGGGGGGGGGGGGGGGGGGGGGGGGGGGNAGGAGGTGGAGGTGGAAGTGGAGGAGGAGGAGGAGGAGGAGGCGGCGGAGGGGGAGGCAAGTGCGACGATGAGCTGCTGGGAGGGAAGGGGCCGGCGGTGGCGGCGGGCACCGAGGAGAAGCCGTACCTGAAGGTGGACCCCGAGCTGGTGGTGACGGTGCTGGGCGACCTGGAGCAGCTGCTCTTCAGCCAGATGTTGGGTGAGTGCGACGGGGCGGGGATGGACGGGGGTCCCGGTGCCCCGGGAGGGATCCCCCGGTGGCCGCCGCGGTGCCCTCGGGGAAGGGATGCTAAGGGGGGAGGGCACACCGGTCTCGGTGTGGCCAGGCGGTCTTTGAATGGCAGGATGGTTTGGGTTACAAGGGATCTCAAAGCTCATCCCATTCCCACCCCCTGCCATGGGCAGGGACACCTTCCACTAGCCCAGGTTGCTCCAAGTCCCGTCCAGCCTGGCCTTGGACACTCCCAGGGATGGGGCAGCCACAGCTTCTCTGGGCAATCTTTGCCAGGGCCTGCCCACCCTCACAGGGAGGAATTCCTTCCCAATATGCCATCTAACCCTGTCCTCTGGCAGTGGGAAGCCATTCCCCTTTGTCCTGCCACTCCATCCCCTGCCCAAAGTCCCTCTGCAGCTCTCTTGGAGCCCCTTTAGGCACTGGAAGGGGCTCTCAGGTCTCCCTGGAGCCTTCTCCTGGGAATGAACACCCCCAGCTCTCCCAGCCTGTCATCCTCAAGCCATGCCGAGGGGGAAGGTGCCGTCAGGCAGCCGGAGGGTCGGCGCAGCCACCTCCCGCCTTGGAGGAATGGCAGTCCCTGCTCATGAGGAGCAATGGCAGGTGGTGGTGGAGCTTGTCGTCCCCCACGTGTCTTGTTGGCTGCCCCTTGTCTCGACACCCATCAAACACGACAGAGGTTGCCACAGCTGCTCCCCACCGTGGGGGGTGACCTTGGGAGGCTGCTGGTGGAGGTGCCACGTGAAGTGTCCGTGCTGCTGCTGCTGTTTTGGGCAGATCCAGAGCTCCTCTGAGCTCGGGGGCTCTGGCAGAGGAGGGTTCTCCAAGGATGCTGCTGCAGGGCTTGCGTGAGCCGGTTTCAGGCTGTGGCTGCCCGTGCCTTGCTGTCCCAGCATGTTTGTTCCCGTGTTGTGTGCATGGTATGTTTCCGTGAGAACAGGGAGCGCTGGCCCAGTGCCGGCCGTGCCCCTGACTGTGGGACCTGCTGCTGGCATCGTGGGCTGCGACTGTGGGTCTCTGGGGGTGAGCCCAGTCCGTGCCTGCCCCTCCTGTCTGCGTGCTGATCTCTAGGAACCACGGCTGCCTCGGGAGCCCTCTGCTTCCCACTGTGTCCTGACCATCACTGCCGGTGGGCTCAGCTGGGCAAGGACCGTGGCTCCCAGAGCTCTGTTTGGTCTGGTAAACTGGTGTGAGAGGGTGGCAAAGGAGCCCTGTGTGGCCATTGCGGTGCTCCCAGTGTCTGGCTGTGAAGTCCTGGTGGTTGGTGATGGGGGGGAGCAGCAGTACAGGCAGGGATGGTCTGTCCAGTCCCTTCCAGTTCCCTGCCTGGGACCCCCTTTTAGAAGGTTGGTGCTTCTCTGTTGCTTGAGCTGGCTTGAGATGTCTTCTCCTCACTGCATGGTGAGCAGAGCTCTGCTGCGGGAAGAAAGGGGAGAGATTCACTCCAGGTGGGGCTTGGGGGAGGTGGTTTGGAGATGTGGAGCGAGCTGGAGTGTGTGCTGGAACCAGCTACCTGTAAAGCTGCGCTTGCTGAGTCTGCTTCCCTGCAAACCTCTGACTGCTGTGGGAGCCTTTGGGGTGTCACAGCCCCTGCTCCAGCACAGGGCTGTGGCACAGTGTGCCCTGGCATGTGCCAGCACACAGGCATGGAGCCTCTCCCAGCCCACTGCCCTCGGTCCCCTGGCTGTGCCCAACCGTGGCACCCTGCCCATTCCCTCCCTGGCAGAGTCTGCCCCAGATTCTGGAGCATCCCAGGGCTTGCAACTTGAAAGTCATGGAGTGAGCTGGGGACGTGGGCAAGCAGACCATGGGGATGAGCAAGTGGGACATGGGAGGTCAGCCTGGCTGTGGGGCTCAGGCTGCCCTGGTGGTTCCACAGCTGGGCTCACAGACATCCATCCTCAGCCCTAATGCTGCCGTAGCACCAGATGCCATGGGAGCAGGGCAGGATTGTGCAAGAATTTTGTCACTTATGGGACTAACAGATTGCCCTTCACTGGTGTTGGGATGCCTGGAGGAATCTCAGTGCCTCCCTCTGTGACACTCTGGTCTTAGGTGGAGGTTTCCTCTGCACTCCCAAGATAAATTCTTGCAGGACTGGCCCATGTGGGAGGGACTGCTGGTTTCTGGCAGTTGCTGGAGTACCAGAGATCCAGAACAGGGACTTGTACACATGCTGAGGAAGACCATGGGTTATGGAAATGCCCCCAGCATCCACTTTGGTTTCTGGACTGTTCTCTGTGTTAGTCAGGACTGACCTTGACCTTGGGAGATGTTGAACATCCCTTTGGACTGCACTGTGAGGGCCAGACTCTGCCAGATCTGTCCGCTGAACCCCCTCCTCTGTGTATTTGCCAAAATAGATAATTTTACAAGACATACAGACTGCTGGGCTTTTTGCAGAGGGGACTGAGGGCTGTGCCCAGTGTTGGGTGGGACCAGAGCTTTGGGGAGGCAGAGCACGAGCTTGACCCTGCTGAAATGTCACTTCCCTTCCTGTACTTCTCATGTTCATGGGAGTTGTGATGTTGAGTTGCACCTACTTACCTGAGCCTCTGTGGTGGGGATGCCAACAGGAGCTTGGGGATGTGGAGAGGAGGAAGCAGAGTGACAGTGGTAGTGGCTAGTCCGTCACTTTGTGTGTGCTGGTGACACAACTGTGACTGAGGGTGCCTGAGCATGGATGAATGCTGAGCCCCCAGTCCTGACCCTTTTTCTTTGTCTGGTATGACCCAGGAGGATAATACCTTCTCTGGGGGTGATAATACCTTCCACAACCTGGCTCCTCCAGGGAGAGGTGGTTCCTGAGGTAGAGATGGACCCAGAAGGGATGGGATCCCAGGAGAGTGGGATTCAGGAGAGTGGGCATCATGCCCTGCTAGGGCTGGTGAGGAGGGCCAGGAAAGGAGCTTTCTCCTGGTTGCTACAGAAGGGGCTTGGAGGGAAGGAAGGTCTCTCTACTGTTTTCATCAGCCCCGTTGGCAAAGAGAAACATCAGCCTGAGCTGTTTGGCCATGTCTGTTGGAGGATACCCTGTCCAGAGTGGCACAAGCTTGGTTTGTGCTGAGAAGCAAGAGACAGGAATTGCAGGCACTTCCAGCCTCTGCAGATCTGGTTGTCCTTGAACTGTGGACCTGTGTTGAGAAGCCTGTGCTGCCTCTGAGCTCCTGGCCCCGCCAGCTACGGTGGCTTCCAGAGGTCTTCTGTGTCTTTGGTCTCCATACCTGAGTTCTCATCTCCACCTCGTGCTCCTCCTGCCAGAAGCACTCCACTCCCAAGCCTCTCTTGGCCAAAAATACAATTTATTCAGTAGTGGCCAAATGTTACCTCTCATTCAGTCACTGCCTCTGCCTCATCTGTTTGATGGCACCACAGCCTTTGTAGCTGAACAGTGTTTAAAGCAGAGCAGCCTGCGCAAGCCGGGAGAGGTCATGGGGACTCAGCGACCACATGTGCTTTGTAGAGGCTATTTCCATCATCCAAATTATACATTTCACTGCAACCAAAGGCTGAGGCTTCTCATCAAAGCTGGCTGGCAGCTGGGGTTGCTAATTACACCAGCGCCCAACCACAGGATGAAGGGGAAGGAGGGTGCATGGCCAGCGTGGGGGCAGAGCTGGCTGTGCAGAGCTGGCTGTGCAGAGCTCGCCGTGCCCATCTCGGTGTGAGATGGACAGGAGAGTGTGCAGGTGCAGGGGCATGTATGGGCTGTGTGTGCAGTGCCCAGCGTGATGGGCACTTACCTAGAGCTCCCCAGAGCACCTCCGAGAGCCTGCAGCTGCTTTCTGCAGCCATTTCCGTGTCCATCTCTTGCTGGATGTGGTGCCTCTTAAGTGGCTGCTAATTGGCATCAGTGAATAAGCGGTCGGTGGTGCATGGGCCGGAGCCCAGGAGGACACACGTGTGGTCCCGGGGGAGATGGTGTTCCCCGAAATGCTCGCTGCAGGACTCTGCAGCCCTGCCAAACTCTGCAGGTGCAGCTATAACCCATCTCAGTCCTGCAGCCCTTGGGTGGGCCGTGCCACCCTTCCCCAGCTGGCCCAGCAGGGATGTTCTCGCTGGGCAGCACATTCCCATGGGGACCTGATACCCCTGTGGTGCTGACATGCAGGCAGGGCAGTGCCCAGCTGTAATCAGACTGGTGCTGGCTGGGCAGTGGGTGCCAGCAGCCCTTTGGTGGTGGGGAGGAGAGCCAAGGGCTGGGACAAGCACAGGGTGGGAGCTTCACATCACATCTGACTGTCGGCAGTCTAAAAAATCCCCACAGTGCAGGAAAGACAATTGGCTGGTGTCTGACACATCCTGTGTCCTGTGTTCCTGACCTCGGAGGAGGTGGTAGCCAAGGTATTCCCTCTTGATTACCATCCTTGCTGGGACATGCATGGTATGGGATTAAAGGAGCACCTCTGCCCCATGGTGTTCCTCCCTCTGCCCCATTGTTTTCCCTACCAGTTTAATTAAGCACTGATGGGCCCCTGGCAGTGCTGTGCATCAGTAGCAAGGCTCCCTGGCAGGAGACCATGAGAAGGTCAGAGACCAAGTAGCTCTTCACAGTGATAGGAGTGGGTTATTGCCTCGTAAAACACTGAATGTCCTGATACCACTAATGCTGCTCCTCTTTTAAGGGCCCTCTGTGATGGCATCCGTGTGATGAGGTTGTTGAAATGGGGATTTATTTCCTTCTGCCCACAGAGCTGGACTCCTGCCTTTGGGGTAGGGGTGAGGAGAAAGGGGAGAGGTGCATGGTCACGTTGCTGCTTCCAGCCTGCTCCCAGGAGCTGGCACTGAGTAGTAGATATCTCCTCTCTCCAGCTGAGATGGCTGCAGTGACTGGAAAGGTCTGGAAATGTGACCTGAGGGCCTCAGAGCTTCTGCTGAAGCTGTTTGGGATGTGCCACATTCCCAGTGATTGTGGCAGTGTGGAAAAAGGACTGAAAAGAAAAATATCCAGATTTGTCTTTCAAAGTTTCCTGTGGAAAGAGAGCAGAGCAAAACACTGGAGGGCAAAGATATTTGGGGATGCACTGCTGAAACAAAGTCCTCCCTAAAGGCCTGAACATCCCTGTTCAAATGGGGCTTTCCCAGTGACTGCCTGTGTCTTGCCCCCAAATACAACATGTGCAATAAGAAAATGTGTAGATGAATGAAAAATTTTGTGCAATTCTGGCAGTGCTATTTTGGGTCTGCTGGTGGGATGTGACCACAGTGGGACTTGGGCAATGTTGCCTGAAGGCCTTACGGTCCCCTCAAGGTGACTGCTGAGGGTTCCTGGGATGGACCCAGTCCACCTGGTCCTGGTGCCGTGTGGGCAGTGTGATTGCAGTGTGGGTGGCACTCAGGGAACTGGTGGCAGTTTCGGGTCTTTCTGAAGAACCCCTTCCTCATACCCCTGGATCCCAACATGGTGTATTTGGCTTCTCATGCTGTGGCATGTCTCACCATGACCACAGCCCTCCTTGTCACAAGTCCCATCATCAGTCACCCTGTTGTGTCCATTTAGGTTCCCAGCTCCTTGCCTTCCTGTACATCTTCTCGTGGTGCCAGACAACAAT
The DNA here is from genome assembly GCA_013400415.1 of Scytalopus superciliaris. Classification (NCBI taxonomy): domain Eukaryota; kingdom Metazoa; phylum Chordata; class Aves; order Passeriformes; family Rhinocryptidae; genus Scytalopus; species Scytalopus superciliaris. The sequence continues at coordinate 196,715 of VXBX01009836.1, read as the reverse complement.
GTCCCCGATTCCCCCTGCACACAGTCCCCGCTGCCCACTCTCACTCGAGCATCTGAGGACAGCACTTGGCTGGTGCTCGTGCCCACTGCACGGGGGAGGATTCATTCCAGCTCAGTGCAGGGCCAGAGCCTGCACCCTCTGAGGTGTGTAACCTGTGAGTGATGCCAGCATCCAGTGCCAGCCTGTCTGCCGTGGGCAGTGTGTGCCCTCTGGCCTCCCTGGCTCAGCCATGGTCCTACCCAGGGGTGACCAGGTGGTTGGTGTAGGGCTGCAGTCTTGGGGTCAAGACTGCCTGGCTCTCAGTGTCAGGTGGAGCCACTGCTGCATCCTCTGAATTGGTCGCTTGTCTGGTCCAGAGTGTCTTTTGTGGCACTGTGTGTGTGTGATTTGGTGTCCTGTGTGTGCAGTGGCAGCAGTGTCCTGGGCTCTGTGTGTGTGTTTGGTGTTCCTGGTACTGGTGACAATGGTGTCCCTGGGCTCTGTGTGTGTGTTTGGTGTTCCTGGTACTGGTGACAATGGTGTCCCTGGGCTCTGTGTGTGTGTTTGGTGTTCCTGGTACTGGTGACAGTGTTGTCCTGGGCTCTGCATGTTTGGTGTTCCTGATACTGGTGTCAGCAGTGTCCTGGGATGTGCGTGTGGTGTTCCTGGTACTGGTGACAGCAGTGAAGCTGCCGAGCCTGGATCCACTCACTGGGTGGAGCGAGGATGTCTCCATCCCTCTGTGGTATCCCAGTCCTTGTCCTCTCCAGGCTTCGCACCTTGCGGGTGTGCCATGCAGAGCTGTGGGGATGTAGGAGGTCGGATATGGTGCTGTTCTGCTGTATCCCCCACCCTGCAAAGTCACGTTCTCCTCCAGGCTCATGAGGCAGCTCTCCCGATGGGAGCCAGGGGAGGGGTTGCTGGTTCTCCGTCCGGGAGTCCGTGAGCCTGGGAAGGCAGAGGATGTGCGAGGCTCGGAGCTCTGCCGGCAGGCTCAGCGCTGCCTCGTGCTGGGACAGAGGGGTAGAAGGCAGAGTGGGGCTTTCCCACCCTGCTGCATTGCAGCTTGGAGCGGGGAGCTGAGCGGGAGGGGAGCTGGGAAGGCAGGGATGCTGCAGCCAGGAAGCTGGAAAGGCAGGGGATGCTGCATTGCAGGGCTGAGATTAGAAGCTGTGCAAATGGAGATGTGCCTCTCAGGGCGGGTGTGACACTGAGAGGCGATGGCCAGCGCCCGCTGATCTGCTGGTCCTTCCTCTAATCCATTTCTTCCACATTGTGTTTGCTCCAGCGTTTCTCTCATTCCTTGTGCTGGCATTTGTCTTGTTCAATTGAGGCAGTAATGTATTTTTTATTAATTCAGGAGAAGGACAGGGATTCATCTCCCACTGGAAGGAGCTGCTGGAATCCACATAAGGAAGCTGAGCAGAAGCTCAGCACAGCTGGGCAGGACATTTTCCTTGTTCCCAAGAGCAGGCTTGGGTTGGGGAGGTGGGTCCAGAGCCTCGTTGCCCTAACGCAGGGGCCAGCGCAGCATGTGAGCTCCCTGGAGGGGGGACTTGGGCAGACCATGGGCACACACGTGCCCCTGTGCTGCCTGATGAAATGCAGGCGTGTCCTGCAGCTGGGACATGTGCCTCCACCTCTGTGAACATGTGAATGTGCCAGAACTTGGGAGCATGAGGTTTTCTACCTGGCATAGGCGTTGGTGATGCTTACTTGTTCCGCATCCCTCTGGTGTGTCAGCCTTGTCTCTCTCCTGAGCCATCCTGCTCATCCAGAGCTGGGTGCTTTGCAGCCCTCTCCAGCCCACGCACCTGTGAGGATCTGACCTCAAGCATCCCCCTGAAATTACAGAAGGAATTTATGTCAAATCCAGGAATCAGTGTCTGAAGATGTAAAGGCGGGGCTGCTCTGCCTTGCCCTCGGGCTGGATCTTGCCCAGTGGGTAGGGAGGGGATGGTGAGCTGGCCAGGACGGGCCCAGGGGCTGCCTTTCAGTGAGGAACAGAAATTGAGGGTTTGTGCTGCGCTCACGGAGCTGCGGTTCCCTCGGCAGGTTGTGAGCCTGACTCGCAGCCGCAGGTGACACGGTGGGAGGGCTGGGCCCCATGCCAGCTCCCTTGGCTCACCAGCTGGTCGGCTGGCTCTGGCTGTGGGATGGAAACCTCTCTCGCTCGGTGAGCTGGAAGGATGGCTCATGGCTGAGGTCCTTGCTGAAGCTGCTGGAGGTTGTGTCGCTTTCGTGCAGCTCAGGAAAATGGGCAGAGCTGTGCTGCGTGTGCTGAAGACTGTGCTGTGTGAGCTGGAGGGGAAAAATCATGGAACCATAGAATGGTTTGTGTTAAACCATTAAAGATCATCTTGTTCCAATCACCCTCCGTGGGCATGTACACCTTCCACTAGACCAGGTTGCTCCAAGCCTTGTCTAGCCCGGTCTTAAACATTTCCAGGGATGGGGCAGCCACATCTTCTGTGGGCAACCTCTGCCAGGGCCTCAGCACCCTCTCAGGGAAGAATTTCTTCTTAATCTCTAATCTAATCCTATTCCATTCAATCTAAAGCTGTTTCCCCTAACTGCATCTTGGCAGAGAGGCAGTGCCATGCCTTTAGCACCAGGGAAAGGCAGAACCACCTTTACCTCTCGTGGCAGCCCTGCTGGTGCCAGCCTGTGTGGCTGGTGTCTGGAGGTGCTGCATGCCCCACCTCTGTGCATCTTGTGCAGGGTTGTGTCACCAAGAGTGGCAAAGCTGGAAGTGAGACCTTGCATCCAGACAAACTTCTTCAATAGCACCCAGTCCTGGCCAAACCCAGCCCTTACTGGCTCTACTGGGAGCCCGGACTGGCTGAAGCTTCACACCTCTGCGCTGTGCCATGAGGCTGAAGCGTCCCTGGTGCCAGCTCTGCCCCACCCTGGCTCTGCCAGTTCCACGAGCTGCCACGAGGCACGTTCAGAGCTGCGGCGCAGGTACGGCTCTGTCGCCGGCTATTTATAGCGTGTGAGCTTTCAGCACTGAGAATAACTCACCGAGGAGACACTTCTCAAAACCACGCGCCCGTCGCCCATGCGCAGCGCTGTCGTCTCAGCCTTCCCACATGTCAGTGTGGGGGTCTGTCTTGGTCCTGTGCCAGCCCAGATCAGCACAAAAAGGGTTTACCCTGGTGTTTTTTCTGGCCTGGGGGTTCAGCTGGTTTGGCGTGGCAGGGTTGTGTGGCCCCATCCTCAGCAGGACACCATCAGCCTTTAGCGGGGAGCATGGAGAGCTCTGTAAAACCCACCGTATGGAGAGCAGCCCTTTTGTGGCCTGGCGTGTGAGCTGTGGGTGCTGGCAGGGAGGGATGTGCTTGGGGAGCACAGGAACCTGCTCTTCGGGCTGGAACCTGTGATGGTGAAACTCATCAGCTGAGTGAACGCCTCGGGCTGGGAGCGTTTGGCGCTGCCGGGGTATTTCCAGCTCGCTTTATCTCCGGCTTGGTGTTGTATTTCCAAGCTGGTGCAAACAAGTGGAAGAACAGATAGCGGCTAATTCACATCGATCCTCGCGATGCGGGAGCTCCCCGAGGTGAGCAGGGGTTGGCAGAAAACACGCCCTGGGCCATCGGATGGGGCCAGTGTGTCCCTCCCTGGCCTGTTCCTGGCATGGTGCCACAGCAGACACGTTGTCAGCCTCATGGGTGCCTGCTCCCACATCCTGAGGTTTGTCCCAGCTTTGGTGGTTCACAGGCAGCTTTGCCGGGGTGGGTACAGTCATGGGCTGAGCCAGCAGTGGTGAAGCCAGGCAAAGCAGGGTTGTTTTTGCAGGCTCCAAGGTGGGAGCACTGCTTTGCTGGAGCTGGGACAACTGAGTTCCCCCCCCATGTTTCCCAATCCCACCAAGGGTTTTGGCTGGGACCTGGGACTGTCCTGCTCTACCAGGGCAGGACCCATGTGGAGCTATGGCCTTTTGCAGCCTTTAGCCTCCAGACTTTCACTGCACTGAGGGAGTGATGAGGAGACAGATCCGAACTTCCAACAGGCAGAGCAGAAGCAAGGGAAATAATGAAGTTCATCTTCCTCCCATGCCAGCAGGGAGGACGGACAGATGATGTGCTGGGAATGTTGCTGCTGTGAGCTTGGAGAAGTGTATGCTGAATCCCAGGTTGCTGGCCCTGCACAGCAGCCAAACTCTGCAGGGCTTGATGTGGCTGCAGACCCAAGGGTGGGAGTAAACTGAGCCGGGCTGTGTTGGTGCTTGGTGTGGGATTTTCTGTCAGATCAGGGCAGGTCAGGGCTGTTGGAGGGAAGGGGCTGTGGGAAAATGATGGGGACACCCCATGGGCTTTTCTCTGGTGCTGCTCCAGCCACTGGGTATGGTGGAAGGTGCCTGCCCTGCACTCCTGCCTCTCCTGGACTCAGATTTGTTTAAAAGTGTAACTAAAAAACCTTCCAGGTAATTGGAGTCACCCTGGACAGGCCATGCATTGTACCTCAGGGTGGGCAACAAAGAGGGATCCTGGGAGCAGAGGCACCGGTGCACAAGGGACCTGTTGGCTCCTGGTAGTAGTGATTTCTCTCCCAAATAACATGCATGTGGACTTGGCATGGGGTTAAAATCTTGCTTGGGCTGGAGAACATGTTGTGTGATCGCTGGCCAAGGGGAAGCACCGGCATTTGCCTGACTCCCAGCCTGACTCCCAGCCACAGACCTGAGTCTTCTCTGCCTCGGGCTGTTCGTAGCCTGGAGCTCACAGATCATCAGCGCGTGGTCCTTTGGCAAATTCCATTTTGATGTCTCACCCCGGGTGGTTTGAGGCTGGATTTATCACTGTCTGGACCTCCTGTCTCCCACTGTCGGGTGGTTAAATGCATCAAAAACTGGCTGCATCCTGACCCGGCAGGGAGGAGCAGAACCCAGAACCAACCCCAGGCCTCCTGCTCCTCAGCCCTGTGTTGTCAGTGCTGCAGGCATGGCTGGGATGGGGCAGTGAGGGGCCCTGCCCTACATGGTGCCTCATCTTTCTCACCAGGACTCTGCCCTGTGCCCCAGTGGTTTCAGGGGTGTGAGAGGGCCAAAGCTGGGGGCCTTCAATACTCAGGCTGAGCACAGCAGCCGTTTGGGGGCTGATTTACCAGCAGACTGAGACCCTCCCTCCTTACAGGCTAGAACATCTGGAGGAGGGCAGGCCCTATGGCAGCAGCACCTCCATCCATCTCATTTCCATTTCCCTGAACCCTTTTAGCTGTGCTTTCACTGCACTGTGCCAAACAGCGTCCCGGTGCTGCTGGAGCACTAATATCCATCATCCGGCCGTGGTCTGTAGAGCACTCAGAAATTTGGTGCTATTTTCAGTGAAGTTTTCCAAGTTGAGCTTATTGGCTCATGGGCATCTGCTCCCAGATGGAGAACATGTGGCTGGTTCCTTTGAGGGGAGGGGAATGGCCCCGCTCGTAAAGCAGCATGGGGGATGAGTGGGGGAATGTCATCCTGGAGCCTGCGAGATGCTTTCGGGGCTGCATAGAGCAGGGCCTGGAGACTGGGATTTTAAAGCTGCTCCAAAACCCCTCTGCAAGCAGGATCTGCAGTGGGAGGTCGCCTGTCAGATATTAGTGGTGGGGAAAGTACAGTAACCTGGGGGCAGGATTCGATCTCAGCTCGCCCGCTGTTTGCACCACCAGGCACTTCCCACCCTGCTCACTTTTGAAAGGGAACAGCAGGTAATAAATTTTCTGGGATGATCTCCTTGGCAAACAGTCGTTGTGCTAAAGCGAGTGAAACTCTGGGGGTTCCTGCGAGCCTCCCCGCTTGGAACTGAGGCGCGAGCGCTGGCAGGGTGGAACCACAAACCGTGAGCTCCAAATCAAAAGTAAATTTACAAAGCAGCTCTTCCTGCCTCACGTTCCCAAGCGGAGCGTGGTAATGCGTGCAGTGCTGCTTTCCAAACCCTGCTGCTGGGGCAAAGCCACGCTCCCTTTGCTCTGCTCCCGGTTTGTCCATCGCTGCGTTCCGGGGGCAGAGGTGCTGGTTTGTTTTGTGGCTGAGAGCCTTGTTTCCTTTGTGGGAATAAAGCAAACTGTGTTTGGTTGAGATTCTCTGTAGCTTCAAAGTCCAGTCGAATCTCGGTTGCCAGCTTCTTTTTGTGTCGCAGGAGATGCCTGTTTTCCATCCCAAACCATCCATGTTTTGCAGTTCAATAGCACATCCCAGACAATGGCTTTAGAAATCAGACGCCTGCATTTTGGACCCACAGTGCTGAGGCAATGCCAAGTGGCGCATGGGGTGCCAGAATTCATGCACATGGGGAGAGAGAAGGAGAGGAAGAAGAAAAACTTGCTCTGATGGGATGTTTCCAAGGAGATCATGGCAATGATCTTCCATTTCCATATAGGTTTTCATCCGCTGGCGGGGTGTGCTCGCTCGTAAGCCGATGTTACACACATCCTGTGTGGAGAGTGCAGCAGCTGTCCTCAAAATGCATGTTGTAGTGGGGAAGCTCTGGAGCAGCAGAGTGGGATCAGCCTGGGGAGGCAGTGACCCATAAGACTGGAGGGATGTTCAGGAATTCAGGGAGGAATTCTTTACTATAAGGGTGGGGAGGCTCTGGCAAAGAAGCTGTGGCTGCCCCATCCCTGGAAGTGTTCAGGGCCAGGTTGGACAGGGCTTGGAGCAACCTGGTCTAGGTGGAAGGTGTTAGAGATGGTCTTTCAGGTCCCTTCTAACCCAAGCCATTCTGTGATGTTTCTGTGTCCCTTCCACACAGGGTATGGAAGTGACATTGCCACTGCATAACATCATCTGGGCACTTCTTAGTCCTTCCCCAAATGAGTGCCATGTGTGGGATGTGCCTCACATCAGCTGGTGTCCAGCTTGGAGTTGTGCCATGGCCGGACATGCTCTGGCACTTGGCTCTCTGAGTAAGAGCCCTGTCAGGAGCTGTGCAGGTCTCTGTGGGCTCAGCTGGGAGCAGCAGACGGGGTGTCCTGTCAGTGCTGGAGTGGACTGTGTCCCCCACTGACATGCAGGATTGTTTTCCTGCCTCATTCATCCCTTTTCCCCCTGGCTGCCATGCTGGGGGAGCTGTGTCAGGCCAGGGAGGAAACCCAGGACTCTGAGGAGGGTCAGCATCTGCTGTTGGAGCATGAGGGAGGTTGGTTATTATACGATATTCCCTTGTCCTTCTGAGTGCCTCTCGCTTTCCAAGAGCAGGAAGGCGAGTCTGGAGCTCTGCTTCTCCCCTGAGCCGAGATGGGTTTGCGAAAGCTACGGTTTCTTTTGTTGCTTTTTTTTTTCCTTCCCTCTTTTCCTGCCCCGGCATTTTTCCCTGGCCTGATGAATTTTTAAACAAAAACATGGTGAGGAGAGAACAGGAGAGAGGGAAGAAAACCCAGGAGAGGACATGGGGAAAAAGGTCTGTTTTCCAAACCTGAGTGATTTTGAGTGGAAGTGCAAGTTTAGGCTGTGTTTTTAATTTGAAAATTCCAACTAATTTTAAGTTGGTTTATTGACAGGACAAAATGCCTTTCCCTAATGCTCTTTAATAAACCCCAGTTTTACAAGTAGAAGTGTTAGTAGTTGGTTGAAAAATTGGAATTACGGAACTAAAAGGCAACTGCTGTGCTCTGTAATTCCCCCTGGCTGTGCTGGGGGTCGGTGCTCCCTGGAGGTGAGGGCTGAGGCTGGATGAGGGGGGACACATCCCCTGCAGAAGCCTCTGGGTGCTTGTCCATCTGTTCAGGGGGGGATTGCAGCCACGGGGTGGCTTTGCACAAGGGCAGATGTGGTTCCTTGCCTGTTGGTGCAGGGCAATGAGCAGAGGCAGGACTTTTGGTGCAGTGGGTCAGAATTTGGCCCAAATTGGAGCCCTCCAGCTGGAGAACTGGCTGCTTAGCATTGGGGATAGTGGAGGAGGCAAGAGGGAGCACGAGGATGGAGAGGGGAGGTGGAGGCAGGCGAGGGGGCTGGTAACCAGTGCTGAGCACCACCAGGGAGCCCACATCCCATCATCAGGAGGGCTTGTCCTGCTCCATAAACTGGGCTCTGACAAAAGTCATCTGGAGAGTTTGGATTGCCGGTGAAGTCATGCTGTGTCCCACCAACACTGAGTGTTGGGACCAGCTGCTCCCACTCCCTCCCTTGGGCCGGGCTGGTTTCTCAGGACCATCACCTTGGCAGGTAGATTGAGCGTTGTTGGAAAACCAGCTTAAATCCATCGCTGTCACATTGTGCAGAGCAGAGAGAGCTGCTTGCAGATCTCATTGTATTTCAGGCTGGAACAGAAAAAGAAACATTTTATGGTAATTTTTCAATGACTTTCCAGTATTTTTTTTCTTGGTAAGCTGTCTGCAATCACTTACACTGTTCCTGAAGGGATTAATTACTCACTGGAGCTCATTGTGCGTGTTTCATATTCTGAACCGTTGGATGTGATGCCTGCCTTGGATCAAGCGAGGGGTCACATGGCATTTCTTTTTCCATCTTTTTCCCCCCCATTCTGTTCTATCTGTCAGGCTCCTGGTGTGGGCACTCCCCGCTGCTGCTGCGATGGGTGCTCGGTCAGCACGCTGCACATGCTCCTGATTTCCCTGCTCCACACTCCTTTTTCAGGGGACCTCAGCCAGAGGAAGACAAATCACTTCCTTGTTTGAGTGACTTTTGGCTGATGCTTTCCCCCAGGCTGTAGTGTTGGCTCCGCTTCTCCCGCAGCGGTTGTGGCTCTGGGCTGTGCATCATCAGTGCTTGGACAGGTCCCTGGAGCAAATCTGGGGAGAAGAGCTCAAGGCACATTGCAGAGCTGCTTCCCATGGTGAAGAGGAATTGTGCCATGCAGGCAGCCATTGCTTGGAGCTGGGATGTCTTAGAGGGGATAAATCTCATCTGTGGTGCAGCCATCCTCTGAGCGTGGCATTCCCGGGAGGGAATAGCAGGGAATAGCATTGTCTCCAGCTCGGCTGGGGATCCCAAACTGTCCAAGCTGGGGTGTGTAACTCGGCGTGGTCTCAGCGTGCTTAAAGGGATCCTGCAGCCTGCAGAGGTTGGGGCTTCTCAGTGCAGGGTCTGGAGGCAAGTGGCTACTCTCCCATTGTGCCTGGAGGCTCGTGGCCGCTGTCAGCACGTGTCACTCAGCCCTTGGTGTTGGCAGGTGCATAACAAGGGTGGCCACAGGAGCTGGCACATGGTGGAGAGTCCAGAGGCTCCATTCTAACGGTGCTGATGCCTGTTTTGGAGTGTTTTCTGTCCTGCTCATCGCTGCTAAGCCCCCAGTAAAACTTGGACTTGCAGGTAGAAGAGGCAGCTCTTTACATTGAACAGTAAAGTGTGTCACAGAATCACAGAACATGCTGAGATGGAAGGGACCCACAAGGATCATTGAGTCCAACTCTTAGCCCTGCACAGAACCATCCCCAAGAGTCACACCCTGTGCCTGAGAGTATAACTGGCATCCCTCCCCTCACCATAATGCAGGTGATGGATTGGAAGTGAAGAACACCCTTCATGCTGCCCTCCAGGCCCCTAGGGCACCTGGGCAGGGGCCAAGTGGGTGGGGCCAAAGAACTTTCTGTTCCTAAGCGTACCTATCCCTCCCATGGTATACCCAGATTTCTTGAAGAAGACAAGATGTTCCTTCTCTGCAAATCACCTTTAGTGGGAAAAACGCAACTGCTGCTCAAGGAAACCTTTTCCTGGTGGTGGGGACCCTCCGAGGGCACTGTGAGAGGGGGAGCCAGCCTGGAAACAGCCAGAGGACAGCGCAGAGTGGCTGAGCCCTCATCCCTGCGCTCCCGGTGGGGAACCATCAGCGCTAAGAATAGATGGTTTATTCATCCACATCCCTCTCGCTGTGAAGGGTGCTCGAGGCACTGCGCAGCAATTAACACAAGCTCCGGCAGATTGGCAGCGAGGCCTTTGCTGCTGGTGGTTCTGAGGATGGGTGGGGGACACTGGTGCTGCTGCTGAGCTCCTCGGCACACACCCAGCACCTCCCTGGCGCTGGGACGCTGTGAGGAGGCAGGATGGATGCTGGGTGTGGGGCTGCAGGGTGGGGAGAGGCATGGGGGGCTGGTGCTGCTCCTGGCTCTGGTGAGGGAAGGCACCTTCCCCGTGCAGGTTTGGGGGAGGAGGTGACAAGGCTGGCAGAGGTTGGTGGAGAGGGGAGCAAGCTGTGGGATGAAGCAGGGCATGATGCCATATACCCACAACTGCAGTGGGGGTGGCTCTGGGGAGCTGGCACAGCAGGCAGGGGAGATCACCTGCACTAATTTGTGTCACCCTGGGCTCTCTGATGAGTTATCAGGATGTCTCATCCTGCTTCTGGGCTGGGAACATGGGGGACCTGAGGGACAAGCAGAGCATTGATGTTGTCATTGTGTTGCTGTCAGAGCCACAGTGTCCTCTTCAAGCAAACCTCCTGCCACTCACCATGCACAGCTTCATCTTTGGGAGAGCAGGGCGGGGATTTACTTTGGGGTGAACACCAACTGGGCAGCTGATGGGGCAGACTGAAGACATCCCAAAATCTGCGATGTGCATGTTGGTCCTCAGCCCCGCCTGGGCTGCTATTGCAGACGCTGCCACGACTTTCGGGGGGTGACCCTTGCCTCAGGGCCTGGTGGGACCAGCACCCTCGGGCACCCCAGCAGTGCTGGGGGGCCACAGGTGCAGGGAGACCCCAGGCCTTGGGGGATCCTGGTGATCATATGTGCAGCGGGCTTGTTTCCGGCTCCCCGCAGGCTGCCGTGCCTGGTGCCAGAGTGAATTTGGCACCTGGCCCTCCTGCAAGGATGGGGAGGGGGAGAAGAAAGGCCGAGCCCTCCTCGCTTCAGGCAGGGGATTCAATTCCCCCTGGGTGTGCACAAAGGCCATTTATCTGCAGAGCAAAGCCCTGGTAAACCACAGGGCAGAGCGTGAAGGGCTGATTAGGGGCTGTGTGAGGAGGGGCGCCGGGGGTCGCGTGCAGGCACTTCCCTTCCCATTTCCAGGGCTTTCCATGGCAATGGCTCCGATTCTCCGCTGTTGTTGGGACGTCACTCACACGCGGCTCCAACGACATCTGTCAAAACACGTCCCCCCTGTCCTTGGAGCTCCCGGGGAAGAGGGATCCGTTGGCCCTGTAATGAGCCTGACATCAATTAATCATCAGCCTAAAAAATTAGCATCGTGGCAGTACACGTTGGAGGAAAATGATTCCCCAGATGGAAGCAAAAATAGCTTGGGTTATCTCCCTCCTCCCGCGGGAGATGACAACAATAGATCCACTAACGAGCCTGGAACTCGTTAAGCTGGGTTTGCCCCCCCGAGGTGCTCTGCCTCCTGCCCCAGCTCTTCTCTCGAGGAGCTCTTGGAGGACCCTCTCGTGCAATGGCTGATGACCTTCCCTGGGTTCTGGTCCTGGTGCAGCTGGATCCTTGTGGCCAGCATCCCCCCGGAGCCCAGGGTGAGCTCGCAGTGATGAGCCCCTTCCCAAAGCTGAGGGTCTGGAGGGGAGCAGCACTGCTGGGGTCTTGCTCTTCTGGAGTGAAGGATGTTCCTTCCCGGGTGGTGCTGCTGGGCTGGGACAGAGGTTTAGCCTCAAGGACGTATCCCACTTGGGTTGGGCTGTCCCTTGTCTCTGTCCAGAGTGGCAGCTCTGAGCAGTGTTGGTGCCCATGGCAGCTTGGTGAGTGCCAGCTCTGATGTTCAGGAACTCAGCTGTGGGCTGGAGGTTTCCAGAGGCTCCCTGTCTGACTGGGGCACTTTCTCTGGAGGCTCACGATGAGATGCTCTTTGTGCCCATGCCATGCTGGGATTTTCCATGCTTGGAGCTGCTCTTCCTCGCTGCCAGGCGAGCTGTAACCCCAGGGAGCAGCTCTGCCACCCATAGCCTCCTGCCCCTCCATGTGCCCACCACTGGTATTTGGGAGATGAAGAGCTGCCGGTGCTGGCTGCAGTTTAGGTCTGTTTGGGTGGCTCTGATTGCTCAGTGCGGAGCAGCTCCACAGGCTACAGCTGGCAGGGAAGCCAGGGACGACATTTTGCATTCCTGCTGGAGACACATGAGGACTCTTTGGCTGATCCGGTGATGGACAGACAGACCAAGTGTCTACCAGAGCCCAGCTGAGGCCGGGGAGAATTGTGTTTGCAACGCATTGCTCTGCACAAAGCTCGCAGTCACAAGGCGAGGGGGACAAAAGGCTCCCTGTTTGTGCCGTCCCAGTGGGTGCAATTCCAACAGTTAAAAAGCAAATGTGAGTTGTTTGTCTCCATGAATATAAAGCTTCCCCAAGCATGGCCGTATTCTGGCTGGGAATGGGGAGTTTGGCTCTGCTAATGACTGTTCTCCTGCAAAACGGAGCCAACTCGAGCCAAGAGCTGCCCGGCTGGGCCCTTCCCCGCCGGCTCCAGTGCAGGGACGTGGGCTGGGGTGGGGACAGGCTCTGGGGTCTGATAAACGCCCTTTCAGCCAGCCATGGGTGCCTGGTGGGGAGCAGTGGGCAGGGATGGGTGTGGGGACCTTAACCTGTTGTACCCAGGGGTGACTGCCACCCGTGAGCACCTTGCCAGAGCCTGGGACCTTCTCCCATGTCCTCAGGAACAGGGAGCCCCAGGCAGGGGGGCATCACATGTGCTCATTTGGGGCATCTGACTGCGAGTCCAAGGGCTGCTGTCACAGATTAGGGACCTTGAGTCACATCCCTCCATACCTGGGCTTGGGTGCTGCCCTGCTTGTAGCAAGACCTGTGAATCCCCACAGCCCTGGGTTTTCACCTGAGTTTTTATTCCCAGACCAACTGGAGAAGGAAGGGGATGGGTGTGCCTGGCTGGAGGTGCAGTGGTATAGGATGGAGTGCCACTGATGTGCCTGGTCCCCATCTGCCTGGTTGTGCCAGAGTGGGAACAGGCTGCTGTGAAGGTGCCTGGGAGGAACAACACTGGGGCTTGGGGCATGGACACATCCACACCCTCCCCGTGGATGATCCCCAGCACTGGTGGAGCTGTTGAGATGTCGCCAGTGCCAGGAACAGAACAAGCACTGTGGGTGGCTGCACGTGGCTCCCCTGTGGGTCTCTGGTGCCTGACCCCCATGTCCCTGGCAGTCAAGTGTAGCCCATGGGCATCTCCACCCTTGCCCAAGGGTCTACTCCTCTCTGGATGCTCCTGCATTTCCCCCATCCTGCCTTTGTCTCTCTGGGCCACAGGGGCTTTGGAGAAGGGCCGTGCCCAGTGAGGGAGGGTTGTTATGGGGAAAGAACATGGCTGTGACTGCCACAGGCCATGTGCCCTCCCTTTCTATGCGGGGTCCCCAGCTTGGTCCGTGAGATGCTCTCAGCAATGGGTGGAGGATTCCCTGTGCTCCCATATCCCCCTCCTCCACCAGGCAAAGCTTGGGGTGGGGGCTGGCGACATCCCCAGATATAGGGCACATCTGGAGGGCACTGAAGCAGTTAAGTGAAGGGCTGATTTGTGCTATAGAAACCCGCAGTTCCTTCCTTTGATCCTCTGAATCAGCCCATTGCCTCCTTCATATAAAGCCCCATTTATCTCTGCTCTTCCCAGTAAGTTTGAAGGCGGTCGCGGCTCGTGGCTCCTCGGCAGCAGAGAGGAGCCCGGCTTTCTCTTCCGCTGAAGCAGAATCAGGTGAAATCTCTATGGCAACTGGCAGATGACAGGGAGTCTTGTTGCCTTGGAAATGAGGCAAGGCAAGGCAAAAAAAAAAACAAAAAAAACAACCCACCCAAAAAGAGCCATCTGGAATTTTGAATTTCCACAATGTCCAACCTGCGTCTGGTGATGCGTGGGGAGCGCGAACCCGGCTGCTCTGGGGCCCCTGGGATGGGACCTGCCTCTGCCTTCTGCCTCACCCTGGGGGTTTGGGCTTTTTTTTCCCTCTCTCCCCCACTTTCTGGCCCTTTTTTTTTGTTTTGTGCAGGGTCTGTGGCATTGCCCTGAGTGTCTGCTGCTGGCTGTGGGGAAGGTGCAATGTGTGGAGCTTTCAGGGTGCTGAAACGCCCAGGCTGGACACAGCTGTGCCCTGTTGGGGGCCAGTGTGGTGCTGGCACACCCCAATAATGCAGAACCCCGAGGAGGACAGCAAGCTCATGAGGGAAACTGAGGCACAGAGTGCTGCATGGCCAGTCTGACCCTGCTCTGTCAGCTTAGCACAGAGCCCAGGTGCTGTGACCACTGGTGATGCTGTCCCCATGTGCCTGAGGCTGTAGGGCTGCCAGCAGGGCGTGAATGTCACCATGTGTGTCTGCTGCTGTGTGTGCCGGGGTCCAGAGGCTTGGGGCACCTCTCAGAGCATGAATCCAGCCATTCTCCTCCTTCCCAAGCTGCACAGACACTTCCACGGGTTATTTTGAAGACCCGTGGTGCTGGATATGGGGATGTTGGGATGCTCCCAGCTCCTCCAGCACTTTCAGGAGCAGCTTTGGAGGCAAGCTGTGACACTGGGATGTGCAGTGCCATGCGCAGGAACAGGGTCTGTCCCAACACAGGGGATTTTGGGCTCCTCTGGCTCATCAGTGCAGGGGAGTGGAAGGCGGCACAGAAGTGGGATGCACGGACACGGAGCAGCTAGAGGCTTTGGAGCTGGAAAGGGAACTGTGGTTTGGATGTGCAGGTGGGGTGGTTTGGGGCCAAGCGCAGCATCCATTGAAAGAATAACCCGCAAATGGGCTGTAGGCCCGGCCTGGATCTCTCCAGCGGGTTCACTTGGAAACTTGTGTATGGGAGAGACCCAATTAAGTAGATTTATGGCTTCTCTAGCCTGAGAAAGTCTGAATCCCTTTTAAAATCTTGGCTCACTGGAGCCAGACGGGGTCCAGGCTCCAGGTCTCTCAGCCCTGCCCTTGTTACGAGCAGCAATTCACAAGGCTTAGCAGCCCTGATTGCCCCTGAAGTGCTGATTCGGCCCAAGTCCCAGCCTGTCACTGCTGCATCCCCTGCTTATTGTGTGTTCTCACCTGCCAGCAGGGAGATGGTGGCTCCCTCCCACAGTGTGGGGCCTCCCCAGCCTGTGCTGGTGGCAGTGGTGGGGACAGGGTGGTGATGGAAATGAGGATGGTGGTGGGGATGGGGATGATGTGGGGATGGGGATGGTGTGGGGATGGGGATGGAGATGGTGATGGTGGCAGTGATGGGGATGGTGTGGTGTTGGGGGTGGTGTCAGTGATGATGAGTGCACTGGTGGGGATGCTGGGGACAGTGAGTGCAGGCAGGGGAATTGGCTTCCTCCCCTGCTGCAGCCACCCCTGGAGCCTCCTGTAGAGCCATGTTATTTTGCAGAAAGGTTCATCCAGCAAGGTGTGAGATGTGGGATGGCTGTGCCAAAGTGGGGTCCTGTCATCACTCCTCCTCTGACTATGTCCCCACAGGGGCTGGTGCTCCTTGGGGGGCTCAGGTCCTGCAGGGCACACGCTGTCCCCACAGCACTGCCCAGCTGTACTCCCACTGCCTCCCCCAACTGTTACTGCTTGGGCTCTCCTCCCTTGGTCAAGGGCTAGTGCAGGATGTGCTGGGCTGTGTAAAATCTCCTCCTGCAGCCTTGCAGGGCTGTATGTGGGGTGGCACCATGTGCAGAGCCTGGCTTGCTGTGGTGGAGTCACAGATGGGGGGACCTTGGGTTACCTGCAGCATCCCCTGCGTGTCCCTGTCCCCAGTGGCAGAAGGCTGTTCCTCCATGTCCCCAGGTAACAGCATCTCTGGATCCTCCAGCCTGGGGGCTGCTGCCTTCATCCAGGGAGTGGTGGCCATGCTTTGGGCCCATTGGTTGCCCAGGGTGGTTCAGATGCACTGGTCAGCCATCTGGGTACCCCAGTACTGTGTTACCAGAGTGCTGGATGGCACAGGCATCCCAGCTCTGTCCCTGCCCCTTGGGGAGCAGGACCCTCTCCTGGCACTGCTCTGGGGGACACGGGGCTGGCAGCCAGCCCTCAGCTCACACCAATGAAAGCAATTAAATCAGGAGTGCTAACGAACCTTCTGCCTTCTGGGTGGGACAACAGGTTTGCAGGAAAGGGGGAGATGCTCGCCCAGGGCACTAGCAAAGGTGGAAGACGTGCTCAGCCAGCCTGAGTGCCCTGGAGCATCTGACAGAGATGGGTGGCTGGGGATGCTGGTGCCTCCCTGGAGGAAGCCTGCAGGGATTGCAGGGATGGGGCTGGGCTGGAAAACGAGGTCAGTCATGGAAGTGAACACTGCGGACATGGCAGTCACCTCACAGAGCCCCACTAGCCATCTCCACTGCTCACTTTGCCTGTTTGGAAACTGTTGTGGTGAGAAAGACAGTTAAGCCCCAAGGAGAAGGATTGCAGGTTGCGACCATCCCCCTGCCCAGCCCCAGGGAGCAGGAATCAGAGCTGGATGTAATAATGCAAGATAAAACCATTTACTCCATATGGAAAGACTCTGCTGTCGGCGTGCCAAGACGCCGGTGACAGAATCGCAGGCTGCGGGGAACCCACGGGGCTCAGCGAGCTTCACACCGGGCTCGGGGTGTCAGGTCTCCCCTCGGGTGGGCTCTGAGTGCCAGAGCCGAGGGTTTTCAAGGAAAATACCAGCAAAACGCTGCCTGGGCTGATTGGTTCATAAACGGGGCTGGGAGCGTGGGCTGGGGCAGATGGAGGGAGCAGTGTGTGTCTGCACAAGGGTTCGTGGGGCTGGGGAGCGTGGCTGGGCTGGGGAAGGCTCAAGGCCCCACGAGAATGGCTTTTATTGCAGAGTTTATTAGTGGATTTTTCAATGCGCTGGAAGGAATTGAGCAACCAGTTAAAAATGTTTCCGGGCCTGGGGAAATTCGTTGCAGCTACTGTGGAATAGGGGCCCACTGGAATGACTCAGGAACACCAGGAGGCCTTTCCCAGTGAATTCCTGCTTGCTGTTGAAATATTTGCTGTTTCCCAGTTGGATCTTCTGAGACGAGACCAGTTGGGTCGTGGCAGGGCAAGAAACGTGTGTGAGTGCCATGCTTATGCTGAGTGTATGAACAGACATCACATCTGTGCAAAGCTGGCACCCTCATGCCAGTGTTGCTGTCACGTCCTGCTGTCCCCTGCCTGTGTATGTACACGTGGGCACACGTATGTGCAAGGTCACAGGCATAGGTGACACACATGCACACACGCACCTTTCTGTGGGCTTTTACTGCCATGTGGCCCACACATGAGCATATGCATGATGCAAACACACACACGCGTGGGTTCCTGTGCCAAAGCACATGGGCCACACGTGTCCCACAGACACAGCCCTGCCTGGCCCCAGCGGGAGCTGGTGGCCACATGCTCCTTTGAAATGGGCTGTCAGAGCTGTTTGGAGTTGATGATTTCCTCATTCCTTGACGTACTTGGCCACGTCGGCAGAGCCCGACTGCAGGGCCATGGCTGTGCCCCAACATGTGGAGAGAGGAGCTGCCGCCACTCCCTGTGGGAGCTGGTGGGAAGGGCTGGACATGAACACAACCTGGAGCTCCCCAGCCTCATCCAGCCATGGTTCTGCACTGCCTGTCACAGTCAGACCCGCAGCACACAGCGCCGTGCTCTCAACCACCCCTTCGTAGCACAGCTCTCTCCTTACTCCCCCTCCTCTTCTTCTCCCTCCTTGGCTGCCCCCAGCTTTGCTCCTTCTCCTGGTGATGGTACCTGCTGCTGCCCCAGCTGTGCTGGGCAGGAGATGGGGGCGATGGGCACTGTGTGTAACGTGGTGGTCGTTGCTGGAGGCTGTGCTGGGGAGGGCTACAGGTGACAATGGGGTGGGCAAGGGTGGGCTGGGGCTTCCTGCCTCCATTTCCCTGTGTGCCAAGTGGAGCCATATCATGTTTGCTGATGTTGAAGAGTGCTGGGAGAGCTCTGTTGAGAAAGGAGCAGCTGGGGAGGCTGGTGGGGCCAGGAGAGCTGCCCGTGCAAAGCAGAGAGCATGGGCAAGTGAGACCCAGCCTGGCAGGGGAGCAGGTGACTTGGGCAGTGGGGCCTGGTGGCCTCCCAGTGCAGGGCTCGGGGACAGTGGCTGCATCTCCGGGTTGCCCTCTGTGTGGTGGGGATGGCAGGCACAGGGCCAGAGCCAGCACACCCTTCCCTCTGTAAGAGCAGGATGGACAGAGCCTGTGAGAGCAGTGGGAGCTGCTGAGGGGCTGCAGCCCAGCCTGGAGCTGGGGCAGAGGGGTCGCCAGTCCCTGAGCCTGCAGTCCTGGTGGAGCAGGGCAGGCTGTGGGACACGTCCCGGCTGTAGCTGCCGGGAAAATGAGCCTGGCCGAGGCTGGCTGTCCGACTGACCCCGCCACGGCAACTGGCTGAGCCTTCTCTGCTGCTCCGTGCTCCAGCAGCTGGAAACATCTGGCTGTGCAAGCTTGCTAAATCGATGCAGGGAGGAATCCAGCGTGCTCCTGCTGTTCCCACACTCCAGCCTCTCCCAGCGGCTTCGGTTTCGACTCAGCTCCGGCATGTGGTGACTCGGCCAAGCCCGGGCCAGCCCCCAGCCCCTTGCTGCCCCTGGGGAACCGGCTGTGGGGGCCCGGACTCACTGCCAGGCCAGCACTGTGGGGACAGACCGTGTCACTTCAGTGCTGGCAGCGGGATGTGTGCCAGAGGTGGGCAGGCAGCTCCTCCAGTCCCAGTTTGGCCCTTTCCTGGGGCAGAGCTGCTGCTTTTCCTGGAGTCCAGAGTAGCCTGGACTGTCACTTGAAAACTGGGGTCGTGTCATCCAGCCCCGGATGGCCGATGGTGTTATGGGGTGAGGCTGGGGATGCAGGTCAGTACCATTGCCCTGACAGCCTGTCCCTGAGCCCTGGGATGCTGTTTCTCACCATGAGTGCCCCATCCCAGAGGAGATGGGCACCCCTGTGCTGGCCCCTCAGTCAGGGCAGCTGGGGACACGGCACGGGCTCGCCCCACTGCTCCTTGGATGGGGATGGCTGCAGCAGCCCCACTGGCAGCGCCAGGCCCCAGCACTGGCTCCGTGCCCGGGGGATGGCTGCGGGTGGCCGTGGGGGGGAGGCAGACGGGTTTTTGGGTGGGAGCCGTGCCCGGGAGGAGCACACTGCCGAGCTGGCAGGGGGTGAGAGCCGCTGCTGGCGCCAGGGGACAACAGTGGCTCTTCATGCCATCCCACTCTGTCCTGCCTTGGCACGCAGGGACACAGCACTGCCGGGGTGTGCGTGTCACCTTCTGCTGTGGGAGCTGGGCTCTGCGTGACAGCATGGGGCTAGGGTGAAGGAGCTAAAGGTGCTGAGTCCTTCCCTGGGGACACTGGTGCTTTTTTTAAGGCTCTTCTCTGAGGTTAGCATGTGTGTCTCCTCCCAAATCTCCCACTACAGACAGCCATGGACCTGGATGCAGGTTCCTGCCCTGCCATTTCAAGCCTGAAAATCCATCTTTCCAGGGAACCCAAAGGCAGGGTCTGACAGCTTTGAGGTGTCAACATGACCTTTTCTGCCTGCCCCACCAGAGGGGCACAGTGTCCCTTTGTCCCTGGCTGCAGAGTGGGGTGGGTGCTGCCTCCAGCACTGAGGGCTGCTCGAGCCTCCCCTGTGCCCTGGCTCTGTGTGTGCAGCAGCCTCAGCTCCATCCTTCTGCCTGTACTGCCTGTGCATCCCCATCCTGTGGCTCTGGGGACCAGTTGGAGCCTCCGTGCCTTTGATTAACTCCTCCAACATGCACAATGGAGTTTTAATAATGAGTTAATAATGACTTGTGTCCTGCTGAGCCTGGATCTGCGAGCTGAACTGGGGTGATCAGACACATGCAGGGCCTGGTGTCCTTAAGTGATGGCGTGTGCCAGCAACACTGAGTGCCCTGTGGGCTCACCAGCCCTTTTACCTCAACCACAACTGACTTTAACCTGCTTGATTGAACCTGTCTCATCGGGGCTGTTCCTGCCTGTCACACCCTTCCAGGCTCCTGCGTAAATTGAAGCCGCTTCACTGGTCTGAGGTGCTCCTGCCCAGGTCAGTGGGTGAGCGGAGCCCAAGGGTGGGGCAGCATCACCCACGGGCTCTGCCTGTGGCATGGCTGGTGTGTGATGGGGACAAGGGACACGAGCCCTACTTGAGCACTGATGTGTGGCTGTGCCATTGCAGGAAGCTGCTGGGATGTGTGCTGGTGGTGTCCCCCACCCCCATGTCCCTATGGGTAGGGTGTGTGCCATCAGTGTCCCCTGTTCCTGTGTCCCTATGGCTGGGGTGTGTGCCTGCCGTGTCCCCTGTTCCTGTGTCCCTATGGCTGGGGTGTGTGCCATCAGTGTCCCCTGTCCCTGTGCCCCTGCAGCCAGGGTGTATGCCTGCCGTGTCCCCTGTCCCTGTGTCCCTGCAGCCAGGGTGTGTGCCATTAGTGTCCCCTGTCCCTGTATCCCTGCAGCTGAGGGTTGTGTCAGTGGTGTCCCCTGTCCCTGTATCCCTGCAGCTGAGGGTTGTGTCAGTGGTGTCCCCTGTCCCTGTATCCCTGCAGCTGAGGGTTGTGTCAGTGGTGTCCCCTGTCCCTGTATCCCTGCAGCTGAGGGTTGTGTCAGTGGTGTCCCCTGTCCCTGTATCCCTGCAGCTGAGGGTTGTGTCAGTGGTGTCCCCTGTCCCTGTATCCCTGCAGCTGAGGGTTGTGTCAGTGGTGTCCCCTGTCCCTGTATCCCTGCAGCTGAGGGTTGTGTCAGTGGTGTCCCCTGTCCCTGTATCCCTGCAGCTGAGGGTTGTGTCAGTGGTGTCCCCTGTCCCTGTATCCCTGCAGCTGAGGGTTGTGTCAGTGGTGTCCCCTGTCCCTGTATCCCTGCAGCTGAGGGTTGTGTCAGTGGTGTCCCCTGTCCCTGTATCCCTGCAGCTGAGGGTTGTGTCAGTGGTGTCCCCTGTCCCTGTATCCCTGCAGCTGAGGGTTGTGTCAGTGGTGTCCCCTGTCCCTGTATCCCTGCAGCTGAGGGTTGTGTCAGTGGTGTCCCCTGTCCCTGTATCCCTGCAGCTGAGGGTTGTGTCAGTGGGGTCCCCTGTCCCTGTATCCCTGCAGCTGAGGGTTGTGTCAGTGGTGTCCCCTGTCCCTGTGTCCCTAGAGCCGTGGTGTACGCTCGCCGTGTCCCCAGCCCTCGTGTCGCTGCAGCTCATACGGTGCCGTTGCAAATCTCGAAGCACTGGTTGCCACGTTACATTAGGAGGAGCCACATCCCATGTCCCTGGCGCCCGCTGTCACTGCGGATCCGTGGCAGGCTGCAGCTGAAGGGCCTGAAATCAGGGATCAAAGCTGCAGTGGCACGGCTGTTAGGGCCCGGGACGGTGTGGGGGTCTTCAGGGGGTGTGTGCACACGCGTGTGTGTGCAGGTGTGTATGCACACGTGTGTGGATGTGCCTGTGTGTGTCTGCACACATGTGCATGAGTGGTTGTGGTGCAGGTACATGCGTGTGCACACGTGCATTTGGGGGGGGGTGCATGGCTCTGTGTGTGTGCACACCTGTGCCACGGGTCTGCATACCTGGAGAAGCCTCAGGGCAGCCAGACCTAGGGAGTCCCCTGCCCTGAACTGTGCCCACGGGGGGCTCAGTCCCACCACCTGCCCCAGCCCCCCCACAGAAGCAGCTGCCCCTCCATGAGTGAAGCTCAGTGTCCTCCCTGACATCCCCTTGGTCCTGCTGGGCCCATGTTTCTGGGCCAGAGCACCCCCAGAGCCTGGGTGATGCAGGGACAGGTTTGGGGATGTTCTTTCAGGACTATTGCTCCTGTGTGGTCCTGTGGAGCAGAGTCACAGTGCTTCAGGGTCACGTGGCTGTAGCTGGACTCCTGTCATGGGTGTGGGCCCACTGGGTCTCCACCAGCTCATCCTTTCTGGATCAGACATCCCCATCCCAGCTGCACGCTTGGGAGTGGCATTTTGGGGTGGTGCAGCTCCAGTCCAGTGCAAGCCTTGCCCTGTCCCTTCTTGGTGGGCAGAGCCAGGGCTGGTGGCCATGGCCATGGACAGGGGGACACACAAGCCATCCATCCATCCATCCATCCATCCATCCATCCATCCATCCATCCATCCATCCATCCCTCCCTCCCTCCCTCCCTTTAAAACCAGCACCTTGTCTGTCCACAGATCCTGAGTCCCAGAGGAAGAGGACAGTGCAGAATGTGCTGGACCTTCGGCAGAACCTGGAGGAGACCATGTCCAGCCTGAGGGGCTCTCAGGTGTCTCACAGGTGAGGCCCCAACACTGGACCCCCAGAACCCCTTTCCCATAGTCAGTGTCCTTCCCGGGGCAGCCGGGAACAACTCTGCTCCTGGTGAGGGCTGTGTGGATGGGAGGGAATCAGCTGTGCCTTGTGTCCTGGGGACCCTGTGCATGGAGGCTTGGAGAGAAGGCCCCAAATCCATGGGGTGTCATGTATGGGGCTGCATCAGAGCTCTGTCCCTGATAGTGGTCTGGGACACTGGGAGTTGGGGGTGGTGGCAGTGAGGGGAGTTGACACGGCAGAGACAAGGAATGAGGTGTGCTCCCAGTGGTTGGGTGACCCTAAATGGACCACCAGAGGTGAAGGTATCCCCTGTGCCCACTCAGGTTTGGACCAGAGGCTCCATCTCCATCCTTGTCTTGGTTTCTCTGCACTGTGTAGGGTGATGATGAAGGAACCCTCATCCAGAATCCTCAAACAGAGGTGGGGTACCCTGGGGTAGCAGACTGGGGCCTGAGACAGGGTGAGCACTGGGTGAGGAACCAGAGCAGAGGAGATGTGCTCAGAGGGCTCTGACCACACCTAGGACTGCCTGTGTCCCCCGGGTCTCTCACTTGAGCTGCCCCGCAGGATTTCTGCTCCTCTCTGGCTTTACAGAGGCTGTGTTGTGTGGGTGTCAGCCGACCGGGAAAGCGAGGATGCGGGAACATCCTTCTCTTAGAGTGTGTTGCCACCTCGTGGTCTCCCTCGATCCTGATTTTTGTCTTGGAAGGGACAAAACCCTGCAGCTTCCTCCCACCCTTCAGCCACTATTCACCATTACAGACCTTCCTGTGTCGCCCCTCAATCAGCCTGGCTCAGGATGAAGCCTCCCCTTCACCTCCCTTTTCATCACCCAAAAATCTGTAGACCTTGCTCGTCCTTGCTGTGCTTCCCAGATTTTTTCTGAGCCAGGAGCAGCAGTGTTCCAGGGTGGTGGGATTTGCATGGGGCCACACAATGGTACTCCCCGAGCTGGCCATTTCCTGGAATTGCCCATTCCAGTTCTGCCATCCCTTTGCTCGATGCAGGAGCTGGGTCAGAGCCCGGCACTGCTCACACCAAGGCAGGGCTGTGGTGTGTTCATTTCGCCTTCATCTGTGTCAAACTCCACCCCCCTCCTCGCCCCAGAGCTCAGCTCCTTTGGAAATCCTCCCTCAGCTCGGGTCTTAGGGAAATAGGGCAAGGATATTAAGGGTGATTAAATTAGCATTGCTGGTGGGATTTGATTCTTCACTATCACTTCCTTTCCTTGATGAGCTCTGAGTACATCACGTGGTGGAGGCCTCAGCTGCATCCCTGCCACGGAGAAAACTGGGTATGGATAGCCCAGGGATCCCTACTCCTGCATTCTGTCCCTTTCAGCAGGACTTAAATATGTGAGGATCTTCCCTCTTATCCCATGGCAGCTGAATTTATTTGGAAGCTTTATTTTATTCTGGTAGCCTGTAGCAGCCTCAGCAGCTCCCTGAATCCCTCCAGGAGCTCCTCCACGGCTGTGAGCAGGATTTTCCTTTCCCAGAGCTGTGTCAGCTCTTCCCTGGTACATTGTAATTATACACATACCCACTCGTTCTGCTCTTGGGAACACTTCCTACAAGTCTGCCCAGTACAGATGTCATCTGCTGTCCTCTGGATGTGCCTGCCAGTGTCCTGTAGCCACTTTGGGCTCTCTATTCCTTCCACAAACTATTCCTCAGAATCACAAAATCATTTAGGTTGGAAAAGGCCTCTAAGATCATTGAGTCCACATTTACCACTAAACCATGTCCCCAGGTGCAACATCCACACGTTTTTTGAACACTTCCAGGAATGGTGACTGTGTCACTGCTCTGGGCAGTCTGTGCTGGTGCCTGACCACTCTTTTTGTGAAGAAATTTTCCCAATATCCAATCTGAATCTACCCTGGCATAACTTGAGGCTGCTTCCCCTCCTCCTGTCCCTTGTTCCCTGGGGGCAGAGCGTGACCCCCACCTGTCTTTGCTCTCCTGTCAAGGAGAAAGTCCCCCCTGAGCCTCCTTTTCTCCAGGCTGAGCTCCCCCAGCTCCCTCAGCCACTCCTGGTGCTCCAGCCCTTTCCGCAGCCCCATTGCCCATCATTGGACATGTTCTAGCACCTCAATGTCTTTCCTGTCACGAGGGGCACAGAACTGAACCCAGGATTCGAGGTGAGGCTTCTGTTCCTCCTGCTCGGAGATGTGGTTGGCATCTGCTCCGAGCCGCCGGCAGCACATCCTCAAACAGCCTTTGTGCTGCCGACAAAAACAAAACCCTTTTAGCTGCCCCTTTTAGTTCCGCTGTAACAAACTTCCTAGGTTTTTTTTATGCAGTTCCCTGTTTTAGATTCAGTGCTGCAGCCAGGGTTTGGCTTTGGGTGCTCCTGCAGGAACGTTTAATCCAAGCTGGGGAATAATTTGCTGATAGTAGCGTTTGGAGCCAATTTGAGGGCTGTGGGTTCCCAAGAAGCTGCTCCAAGAAGCAATCGTTTTTGGTACCTAAATTTAGTCTCAGCATCGCTGTTTGCCCAAAATACATCCCGAGGGGTGTGGGGAATTATGGAACTCCCAGTTCCTGAAGCGCTCATGGGCTCTGGGCTGGCTGCAGAGCACTGCACTTGTGGGCAGTCCCTGAGGCTGGGCAGCTCTGTCTTGGGGTGTCCCCTCCTGCCCAGATGGGGGGGTTCACTCTCCATAGGTTCAGTGTGGGGTGCTGCTGCAGGGGCCTCATCCCTGATTTTTCCATCACAGCCCCTACCACATACCCTGGGATTGCTGCCACCACCCCAATTTGTCCTATCCTGGGTCTGGGGTGATGTTTAGGTGCAGATGTTGAAGTGCTGGGAGGGAAGTGGCCAAGGAGGAGCAGCAGAGACATAGGACAGCATGTCTGGTCTTTCAGCTGAAGGTGTCCTGTTAGTGGAGTTCAGCCTAGCTGGGTTTGGGAGCAGGGCCAGTTTCCAGGCAGTGCTGACCCCCTGCCAGGCGTGTTTGCTGCCAGCCCTGGTGGCACACCTGGCTCTGCTCCGAGGTGAGTGAACAGGTCCATGGTGGAGCATTGCCTTTGTAGGGTCTCTGGGGCTGTGGGGAGGCACAGAGCCCCCATCACACCCCGTGTCCTGCTCCACAATCCCTGGGGAGACAAGAGCAGCACCAGACACTGGTGTAGTGGATGTCCCAGTGGGTTCTGAACTATGGGACACTGGCCTGGTGCTATGCAGGTTAGGTGGGAAGTGTCCCCTGCCAGCTGAGATGGAGGGATCCAGGCCAGTGTCCCTGCACCCACACTCCTGCCTTGCCTGGCTGCCTCAAAATGGTCAGTTCTGCTTTCTGAGCACTGCCAGCTCCAGTTCTGTGGGGGCGAGGCAGGGCACGGACCTCCACTAAACCCCCTAAACCCCTCCTGAACTGCCCTAACCCCACCCCCTGTCCTCGCAGCTCCCTGGAAATGACCTGCTACGACAGCGACGAGGCCAACCCCCGGAGCGTCTCCAGCCTCTCCAACCGCTCGTCCCCGCTGTCCTGGCGCTACGGGCAGTCGAGCCCGCGCCTGCAGGCGGGGGACGCGCCGTCGGTCGGGGGGACCTGCCGCTCCGAGGGCACCCCCAGCTGGTACATGCACGGGGAGCGGGCACACTACTCGCACACCATGCCCATGCGCAGCCCCAGCAAGCTGAGCCACATCTCCCGCCTGGAGCTGGTCGAGGCGCTGGACACCGACGACGTGGAGCTGAAATCGGGGTACATGAGTGACAGCGACCTGATGGGGAAGACGCTGACGGAGGATGACGACATCACCACGGGGTGAGTGCCCGCACGGGGGGCACAGGGGGGGGCGGGTAAGTGTCTGCCCCCTGGAATGGGCCTCTCCAGGAGGTTTCCCAGGCACAGCAGGATGGGTGGAGGAGCACGTAGATCACAGCCAGTCTGGCTTTCCCACCGGCAGTGCTGCTGTTGCTGGGGCAACTGGGACTTCTTGGGGCTGATGGCCCCCTGAACTGGGATGAGCTGCTCTCCCGATGTATGGGAAGTGTCTGGATTGATCTGGGTGTTTCCAGAGCAGGGAGCTGAGAAAAGCACATGGTCTGTGGCTGCAGGACCCCTGAGCCAAGGCCCTGCTGGGGTGAATGTTGCTGCTTTCAGACATGCTCTCACCAGTGGGTCTGAGCTGCTTCCTGTGATCCTGGCACTGTGGGGACATCCTGTGTCTGGCTGGGAGTGCTGGTAGCCCTTTGGGACAGGCTAGGTCAGTTCTCAGCCCCCCAGGGAGAAGTGGGCACTGAGGTGGCACTCTGTGGAGCAGGATCCCTCCTGGGACCCTTGTCAGCCTCCATCCCTCCACCCATGGGGCCAGGGCCATCTCCTGCCAGATGGGCACAACCCAGCATGCCCAGGGATCACATTTTCTTTCCAGATGTGTCCACCTCCTGCTGTACTGTGGAGGTGCCCCTGACTCTGGCAAGGGTCCAGAGTTTGAGCATGTTGGAGGTTTCCTGTTTCAGCACAGGAGAAAATAAATAACTCGGGCGTTTGAGCTGTCCCAGAGCAGGAGGAGGTATTTGGCCTCCTGACAGTGTTGCTCTGGCTCTCCTGGGGTGCCTGTAGTCACGTCAGCTTGATGCAGAATAGATCATAACCCATGGCTACCACTCCCCAGATATGGCCTAGAGGCATGTGTTGCAGCTGGCCCCACAGCAGGACTTGGGGGGGATCCCCAGAGTGGGCAGCACAGCAGGACCTCTGTCTCAGGGCATGCCCCTGGCTGGGAGCTGGGACACACTTGGGTACCCTGTCCAGGAGTTTGGGGAGTGGGTGTAGAGCCAAGGCAGGAGAGCAGGGACATCCACTCCTACCCAAAGCCAGTTAGGAC
Source organism: Scytalopus superciliaris (assembly GCA_013400415.1). Lineage (NCBI taxonomy): Eukaryota > Metazoa > Chordata > Aves > Passeriformes > Rhinocryptidae > Scytalopus > Scytalopus superciliaris. The sequence goes on along the minus strand of VXBX01009836.1, from coordinate 169,768 downwards.
AAGGAGTTGCCTTGCTGGCCAGGAGCACTCACTCAGCATAGCCCCTCATCCATCCCTATCTCAGCCAGCACATCCTCTCAGCCAGTGCATCCCCTCACCCATCCCCC
>VXBX01009836.1:142519-163899 GCA_013400415.1 Scytalopus superciliaris | reverse complement strand
CGGCGGCGCTGACCCCGGGGCTGCCGGGGGGGGCTCCGAGCCGGGGCGCGGCCGCAGCGGAGCGGAGAGGAGCGGAGCATCCCCGCGCACCGCGCCGCGGGTCCGGCCCGTCCCCCTCTCCCTGCCAGTGCAGCCGCCCCCCCGCGCCGGGGCTGGGGCCGGGGTCCGCATCTCCGGGCTGGAGCCAGGGTCCGCATCCGCCGGGGTTGGGGCCGGGGTCCGCATCCCCCGGGCCGTGGCTGGGTTATCCCGCCCCCGGTGGGTTCCGCCCGCCGAGCGCGGCAGGACGGACGCGCTGCCCTTGAGCATCCCCGTCCGCGGGAGCTGCCGCGGGGCCGCCCGCGGGTGGGTTCGGTGCGGGGCGGGCTGGGGGAACTGGGAACGGCTCCGGGTAAGATGGAGGGAATGGAGCACAAAGCAGGGGGTGAGTTTTGCCTCCGGGGTGACACTGCGACATGGCTGCCCCCCGTTTGGGGGTTCGGGGGAGGCACTCGGGGTGCCAGGGCTGCAGAAGTCTGTGCTTGCAGTGATGCCAGTGGTGCTGTCATTGAGGCTTTCCTTGCTGTGCTGCCTATGGCATACACGTGCCAGCTTGGGGCATCCCTCAGCATGCCAGCTGTGTACCCTATGAGAGAGTCAGAGACACCCCCACAGCACACAGCTGCCTCCCTGGCCTCACCCTATGGTTTGAGTGTTTTTGGGATGTCACCTGTGACCTTCCATGTTGTCCTTCCTTGGCACGGGGTTGCCATGGAGGATCTGGGGTCACCTTCTGCCCCAGCTCAGCCCCTGACTCTGTGCCCCTTTTCCTGTGGCTCTCCAGATACCTGGAGCCAGGACAGCAGGGGCATCCCATGTATGGCTTGGGAGAGTGTTTGAGGTTTCTCTGCCAGTTCCCAAAAACCAAGCTGAGGCATCCAGCACCCCATGTGGCCCCAGCCATGTCCCCACAGGATACGGATTTCCAAAGCTTGGTCTCGTTCCCGGCACTACCCACTGGGAGAGGAGCTTTGCTGCAGGCTCTGGGGTGGGAATTTCTGTCCTGGTGGGAAGTCATCCCCAGCACCAGGGTTGGTGGTGGTGGTGGGAGATGCTTGGAGTTGAGCAGTTCAGCAGTACTTCCCAGGCACATGGTCCTAGTGAAATCCCTTCTTGGGCAGCAGCACCTGTGGGCTCTATCCAAGAAACTGCTGTGGGGATGCAGGGGGCCATGTCCGTCCTGGGTCTGGCCAGTCTCTGATGGACTCTTCCCTGATGGAAAGAGCAGGACACACAGTGCTGGTCATAGGGTGCTGAAGCTGCCTGTGTTGCTCCATCTTGGGCTTTGGGCTTCCTGGAGGGGATGGTGGTGACTGTTGCTTGTGCGCTGGCACTGCAGTTGGCACAGGTGCCCTCTGCTCTGCGTGGCCATGCTGTCCTGTTCCCAGAGTGTCCCTTGAATGACACTAAATTGCTTCACCATCTGCTGGGGTTCTGATGTTTGCTGGACTTCTCCTGTACCTCCATGACCCAAGTGTGGAGAAACAGGCATCTCCAGCAGGGACTGGGACTGACTACAGTCCCCCAGCTCTGCTCCCTGCTGCTACACCACAGCTAGTCACAGAACCATGGCGTGGCTTGGGTTGGAAGGGACCTTAAAGCTCATCTTGTTCCACCCCCTGCCATAATCAGGAACACTTTCCACTAGACCAGGTTGCTTCAAATCCTGTCCAGCCTGGCCTTGAACACTTGCAGGGATGAGGCACCCACAGCTGCTCTGGGCAGCCTGTTCCAGTGTTGTCTCCCCCAGTCTCTCGCAGCCCCTTGAAGGCTGCGAGGCCTTGCTGACCTACTCAGCTGCTGACCTGAAAGGGGCCGTGCTCATCCTGCTGGAAGGTGCACCGTTGCCCGTCTGTGCCGGATTGCCGTGGGCACAGCCCGGCGCTGTGCCCACGGGGCTCCTGGGCAGCTGCTGCCCCGGCATGGCGCTGAGTGATGGCCCTGCAGATGGGGCTGTGCACGCTCCGCTGAGCCCCGGCATGGAGCAGCCTCCTCGGCACAGCAGCAGCACCCAGACCTGTGGCTGCTGGGCCCTGGAGAGGGGCAGCGGGGTGCGCTGGGTGGGGGCCACCCAAGGAAGGGTGGGTGCTGCGAAGCAGCTGGCTTGTTTATTCCAGCAGTCCTGCCCTTTCCGACAATCCCAACTCTCTCCGCGGGGCACGTCTCAGAGGGTTTGTTGCCAGCTGTAGTGCTGCCAGCCCTGTGGTGTGGGTGCTGACTTCCCTGCACTGTGCAGGTATCCCCTCCATCCCCTCCAAAATGCCAACAGGACATTAAATGGGGAGATGCAGGTTCACTTGGGCTTGTATGCCAGTGGGGCACTGACCCCCTGCCAGGCTGGGCTGGAGACAGCCATGACCCCTGCGTGCCTTGTCCCTGTCATGGGCACCACCAGGAGCTGTGTTTTGCCCCAGCAGCCCCTGGAGCCAGGGAGATGCTGCCGGTGGTGGGACCCACCAGGCTGGGCAGGGGTCTGATGCTGTCTGTCCCTCACAGCTGGGATGAGAGCAGCTCCATCAGCAGCGGCCTCAGCGATGCCTCCGACAATCTCAGCTCGGAGGAGTTCAATGCCAGCTCCTCGCTCAACTCCCTGCCCTCCACCCCCACGGCCTCGCGCAGGAACTCGGCCATAGCGGTAAGTGCCAGCAGCACCAGGACCCTTCCTGACACCAGTTCCGGGTTGGTGCTGCTGCCTCAGCAGGAAAGAGGGGATGGAGGGTGCCAGTGTGGGAAAACAGGCACAGCACAGGGTGTCTGGTGCATCCTTCTCCCAGCTGGCTTTCTGGGGCTGGGTTTGGGGTGGGTGCCGGGAGTGCCCCTGACTCTGCTCTGCCCACAGCTGCGCACGGACTCAGAGAAGCGCTCACTGGCAGAGAGTGGGCTGAGCTGGTACTGTGAGGGTGAGGAGAAAGCGTCCAAGAAGTTGGACTACGACAGCAGCAGCCTCAAGATGGAGCATGGCTCCTCCAAGTGGCGGCGGGAGCCCTCGGATGGTGGCGAGGAAGGGCCCAAGGGCAGCGAGCTGAAGAAGCCTGTCAGCTTGGGCACCCCGGGCTCCCTCAAGAAGGGCAAGACCCCTCCGGTAGCTGTGACCTCTCCCATCACCCACACGGCCCAGAGCACCCTCAAAGTGGCAGGTGAGACCCAGTTTGGTCAGGGTCCAGCTTCTCCAAAGGAGAGAAGGTTGGGTGATGTCTTTGTGCACCTTCCCTAGCACATTGGCCATGGGATGCCCTGTGGCTGCGCTTGGACCCGGGAGCTGGGCGTGGGCTGGAGCAAGAGGCAGGGCTGTGTGTCCCTGCAGGTGGGCTGGGAGTCTTACCTGCCCCATGGCCTCGTGTCCACATGCCAGGCTGCTGGTTCACTTGGTACACCAGGGGCCTGGCATGTCCATTTGCCATCACATCCCTGTGTCTCTGATGCCTGTGTCCTGCCTGGACTAGTTTGCTCCCAAATATCCCCAAAGCCTCTCAGACACTAACCTGTCCTTCACTGCCACCAGGCAAGCCCGAGACCAAAGCCACTGACAAGAGCAAGCTGTCTGTGAAGGGCACGGGCCTGCAGCGCTCCTCCTCTGACGCCGGCCGTGACCGCGCTGCTGATGCCAAGAAGCCGCCGTCGGGGCTCACCCGGCCCTCGGCCTCCGGCTCCTTTGGCTACAAGAAACCAACCCCTGCCACTGGCACGGCCACCGTCATGCAGGCTGGGGGCTCGGCCACGCTCGGCAAGATCCAGAAGAGCTCTGGCATCCCCGTCAAGCCGGTCAGCGGGAGGAAGACAAGCCTGGATGTCTCCAACGCAGCCGAGCCCGGGTTCCTGGCCCCAGGGGCTCGCACCAACATCCAGTACCGCAGCCTGCCCCGGCCGGCCAAGTCCAGCTCCATGAGCGTGACCGGTGGCCGCAGCGCAGCCCGGCCGGTCAGCAGCAGCATCGACCCCAGCCTGCTGAGCACCAAGCAGGGCGGCATCTCGGTGTCGCGGCTCAAGGAGCCGTCCAAGGTCGGCGCCGGCCGTGGGACACCGGCCCCTGTGAACCAGACGGACCGCGAGAAGGAGAAGGCCAAGGCCAAGGCTGTGGCGCTTGACTCTGAGTGTGGGACAGTAAAGAGTGTCAGCTCACCAGAGAGCACCCCGAAAGCCCAGGCCAACCTCCCGCCGGCAGCCAAGGTGGCTGAGCTGCCCCCCACACCTCTCAGGTATGGTCTTTCCACCTCTGAAGGCAGCAGGTGCCTGGCAGAGCTGTGCCCAACACCAGCACCCAAATCTTACCTGTTTCCTTACCCATACTCCCCCTCCAGAACGGCTGCCAAGACCTACGTGAAGCCTCCCTCGTTGGCCAACTTGGACAAAGTCAACTCTAACAGCCTGGACTTGCCCTCCTCCAGTGAGCTGCACACCCCTCACACTGCCAAGCTCCAGGAGCTGCACCCGGCCGGCGGGCACCTGGCACCCTGCTTCAGCCCCAGCCCTGCCCCCATCCTCAACATCAACTCGGCCAGCTTCTCCCAGGGCCTGGAGCTCATGGGTGGCTTCAGTGTCCCCAAGGAGGGCAGGATGTACCCCAAGCTCTCCAGCCTGCACCGCAGCATGGAGTCCCTACAGATGCCCATGAGCCTGCCCAGTGCCTTTTCAGGGGGCAGCACCACCACCCCCACCCCTGCTGCTGCACCGCCTGTCAGCACGGAGGAGGAGGAGGAGGAGGAAGAGTCAGGGGAGCTGGGCTGGAGTGGAAGCCCCCGGCTTACACATCTGGACAGGTATGGCTGCAAGGAGGGTGGGATCTCTGGGGCGCCTCCATGGGCTCAGATCCATCCCTGCTGTCCTGCCATGACCTTTGCCTGCTTCAGAGCCTCTTCCTGCAACATTTCAGAGGAAAACCCCCCTGTCCCTGCAGCTCAGTTGCCATGTCTCCTTCCCTTATCTCTCCAGGGATGTCACTGATTTTTCCTTCCCTTCCAGCGCCAACCGTGACAGGAACACTCTGCCCAAGAAGGGGTTGAGGTAAAAGAGCTTAAATCACTTTTGGATGGTGCTGGGGAGGGAGGGAGAGTACGTGGAGCTTTCCAGGGCAGTGCCCCCAAGCTGGGGAGCCTGGGCCACAGCACATTGGGCAGGATCTGGGATGGTGCTGGTCTATCTCACCGTGCCTGCCTGTGGCTCCCCAGGTACCAGCTCCACTCCCAGGAGGAGGCCAAGGAGCGACGCCACTCACATGCTGTCAGCGGCCTTCCCGAGTCGGACGAGCAGCAGGAGCTGCCCTCGCCCTCTGCCCTCCCCATGGCGCTGGTTGGGAAGGGTCCACTCACCAGCATCGGTCAGTGCCTTCTGCTGCCAGCCCCCCTTCCCTCTTCCTCCCCATGTGATGTGCTCGTGCCTCCCTGGGTGCTGCTTTTCTCCTTGTTCCCCTTCAACACCCAGAACCTGGTGGTTTTGGTGCTGGGTTAGGACCAGGAATGTCCATCACCTCTGCTTCAGGGCATCTCATTCACCTTCAGGGCTCAGGCCATGGTCCCTTCTACTCTGGGGATGCCTGCTGGGGAAAGGGGTGAGCCCTGCCCTGCTCTCACCGGGACCTGCATGCTCCTGGAGAGTTTGGGTGGTCTGGGCAGACAGGTGGGCTCCCCTCCTGCACCTGCAGGTGATGGTGTCTGGCATGGTGGTGCCTCCCTGGCCCTGGGGTGATGGATGTGTTTCACAGCCCTACGGTTACCTTGGTGCTGGTGTCCAGGTCTTCCCAACATCAATCTGCCTTTTAGCTTTCCCCCAGCCCCTCCCTGCTTTGGGACCATGATTCCTGCTTCCTCGCTGCATCCCAGTTCTCATGGATTGCTCCCAGCCCTGCTTCCCCAGCCCAATCCTAGGTCCCCAGTGTGACTCTGACCCTGCTTCCTCCCTGCTTTCTCCTTGCAGTGAGCCCCACTGCCACCGCAACCCCGCGGATCACCCGCTCCAACAGCATCCCCACCCACGACTCCACCTTCGAGCTGTACAGCACCTCCCAGATGGGCAGCACCCTCTCCCTGGCTGACAAGCCCAAAGGCATGATCCGCTCAGGGTCTTTCCGGGACCCTGTGGACGATGGTGAGAGTGTGCTGCGCTCCTGCCCAGGCAGAGGAGGCTCCAGGGGGGTGGTGGGGCTCCCTGCACACTTTCCCTTCCTACTGGTGCTACAGCACTATCAGATGGGTCAGAGCATCCCATCTTTGGCATCAGAGCAGAGACAGCAGCCCTAAAGGGCCTGGTGGACTCTTCTGCACTGTCAGCTGCCCTGGGCCACAATCCACCCTGACCCCTGTGGGTGTCCAGTGTCCCTGGGTTGGCCCCAGGGTGCTGTGGCACTGGGGAGGACGGAATGTAAGCAGCCAGAGAAGGTGGCAGAGCCCTTGAGCTCAGCCAGAGAGGAGGGTGCAGATAGAGGGTGTTCCCTGCCGCATACCAAGGCAGTTCAGTAGCCATGCACCAAGAAACGGCCAGTGCTGAGTAGCTGCTGACCCACCCTGTGCCTCCCCCAGACCCTCTCAGAGCCCCCCACCACTGAGAGCCCTGTACCCTGCTGTGCCCTGACCTGCAGCCCCTAGGATGCCACTGGCCAGGGCACCCTGACACCCTGGGTTTTCCTCTGTTGCAGTTCACGGATCGGTGCTGTCCCTGGCCTCCAGCGCATCCTCCACCTACTCCTCCGTAAGAGCTGCCTCCGTGCTGCGCTGCTTTGTGCATGGCTGGGGGGTGTGGGTGGGATTTGAGGGGGGGCTCTGTGCATGCCTCTGCCTGGTGCCGAGCCTGTCCTTGCCTCGCTGCCCCTCTGACTGCCTGCCTCTGTCTGTCTGTCTCTCTCTGCTCTCACGCTGCCAGGCTGAGGAGAAGATGCAGTCTGAGGTGAGCCCCGCACCCTCTGCTCATGCCAGCTCGTGCCCCCAGCAAGGGCGAGCTCCTGCCCCTCTCATCCCTCCGCTCTCTTCCCACAGCAAATCCGGAAGCTGCGCCGTGAGCTGGAGTCCTCACAGGAGAAGGTGGCCACGCTGACGTCCCAGCTGTCTGCTAACGTGAGTCCCCATGGGAGTTGCTACAGGACACACCCTTCCGTCCCTCCAGGGCATGGGGCTGGTGCTGGATGTGCCCACGGGAGTCCTGATTGCCCCTTCAGCTTCTTGCATGCCACACCTGGCAGTGGGTGCTGACCCAACTGTGGGTGTTCACCCAAATGTGGGTCTTCACCTGTTTCTTCACCTTTCCCAGGCCAACCTGGTTGCAGCCTTCGAGCAGAGCCTGGTGAGCATGACATCCCGCCTGCGGCACCTGGCCGAGACTGCTGAGGAGAAGGTGAGTGCTGAGTGGGCACTGGTGGGGCTCATGGGGCAGGGAGGTGCTGGAGCTGGGTGATGCTGCAGCAATGACTGTCCCAAGGGTGCTCTTGGGGTGTGCCCTGCACTCTCTGGATGCACTCCATGGCTCCCGGCTCTGCTCCTCCAGGACACGGAGCTGCTGGACCTGCGAGAGACCATTGACTTCCTGAAGAAGAAGAACTCAGAGGCCCAAGCTGTGATCCAGGGTGCCCTGAATGGCACTGATGTCACCCCCAAAGGTAAGGTGTGATGCTGCAGCCCCTCACCACAGGGATGCAGCTCTTCTTGAGCTGGGCTGGCACAGGGCCCCAGGGCACATTCACTCATGGGGGGAGCTCACATGGAGGCAGGGCCCCCTGGGCAGCAGCTCTTCCCCATCTGAGACACCTGAGCATCTGAAAGCAGAGTTGGACAGCCAGAGCTGTCACCACAGCAGGTCTCAGTGCTGGCATGTAGGAGAATGGGGTGGCCATCCTCCCCAAGACATGTCCTTGCCAGACCCTTTGCTGACAGCCAGTTTTGGCTGCTGATCTTGGCTTTGTTCCCATAAATGCTGTTTCTAGCCCCAAAACCCCTGTGTGAGGGCAAGATACTGGCAGGCAGGTGGTCTGGGACAGCAGCAGGACAAGGTATGCTCTGGGCATCTCTCTGGGGTTTGCAGCAAATGCCCATGTGGTGTTTGAGCCCATTGTCGTTGTTATGAACAGAGCTCAGAAGGTGTTGGGTGGGAGAAGGGACAGGGTGCAGGGAGGGGAGTGCAGGATGCTCTGGCATTGGGGCAGGTGCAGGTGGCTGATCCCTCCTTTCCCAATCTCTCCCGCTACTCTGGCTGACCCCAGAGCTGCGCATCAAGCGGCAGAACTCCTCTGACAGCATTTCCAGCCTCAACAGCATCACCAGCCACTCCAGCATCGGCAGCAGCAAGGATGCTGATGCCAAGAAGAAGAAGAAGAAGAGCTGGGTAGGTTGGACAGGGCACTGGCACAAGGCTTGGGGAGCTCCACAAACTCAGTCTACCTTGGCCTCATGGTGTTGGTCCCCTCTGAAGCCTGGGGATAGCAGGGGTGAGGAGTGTGTACCCACCATGGCCATGTTGGCTGGGAGTTCTCCTGCCCCTCTGGGAGTTTCCCAGCCCTGGCCCTGCATGCCTGCTTCCTTGTGTTTTCCCCCATGTCTGCAGGCTCTGGCAGTGTGGGGGGCTGGCAGGCAGCCCCTTCCCTGTATCACGCAGCTCCGAGCTGGATGTGTGATTAAGTCTTGCTTTGTTTTGTTTCTCTCCCCCTATGCTGACCTCAACCCTTTTTTTCCAGGTGTACGAGGTAAGTCCCACGCCGTCCCCTCCACCATACGCTGTGCCCGGCCAGGGCCCTCGCTCCATTTCATGGGACGGTGCTCATACACTCCCCATCCCGTCCATCCCACTGGCACTAACTCCAACACAGGCCATCCTGGGTCCCCAGCAGGGTTGTGCCCACCTTGGCTGCTTCCTCGGTTGTTAAGGGCAAATATGCAGCCACAAGAAGTGTTCGAACTGCCTGGAGGCAGCAGGAAGGGCTCAGATGGGACCTGTCCCCTGGATATGCCCAGGGAAGGCAGGCACCCTCCCGACTCCCTGTAACTGGATCTTTTGGGATGGGGACCTCCCTGCAGCTCTGCCTGTGGCACTAGGGGCACTGGGGTGTGATGCTGCCCATCTGCATTTTTGGGGCTGCCTGATGTGGCTTCGAGTGGCTCTGTCCCCACCTGTGCCACGTGGGTCCCAGCACTCCTCTGCTTCCACAATCAGCAGAGCTGGCTACCCACTTTTTTTACCCTGAAAGGCAATGCTTTTGCTTTTGGGGACACACCAGAACAGCCTGCCAGGTGGCTGTGGCGATTGGGATGGATCCTGTTTGTTTTCCATCCCCCTCTTCCTCCCACCTGCCCTCAGAGGTGACGCTCCAGGGGACATGGTGTGAGCTCGGGATGCCTGTCCTACTGCTCTTTCACAGGCTGATGGGACCCAGATGTGGTGTGGTCCCTGTGCAGTGTCCATCGCCCTCCCTGGCCTCAGCCCACCGCTCACCCCACTGTGCTCTGTGTGTGCTGTGTGCATGCTGCATGCCCGGCTGGGACCCCGGGACACCCCACGGAGAGCTGGCTGCCCCTCTGTGCTTCCAGCAGGGCCCACGGTGCAGAGGGAGGCGTGGGGCAGGACCCTGGCTCTGCAGGGGCTGGGGCAAGGGACAACCCCCTGAACACTGCTTGCTGGGATGGCTGTAGTGGGGTGAATGTGGGGATGGATCGGCCCATTCCGGCAAACCGGGATGCTGGTGCTGTGCCTGAACATCCCTGTGTAGGTGCTGGTGGGAAGCAGGGCCAGGAGATGTGGCCAGGCTGTAGGTCCCAGTCTCTGGGGCTCTGGTGCCATCCAGGCTGGGATGAGCACTGCCCAAAAGGCTGTGCACTCCATCCTTCTGCTGTGCCAGCAGAGTGGGGTTGGGCTGGAGCCTTCCCCCAGCATGGTGGTGGGGCACAGTGCTGCATTGGTGGTGGGTGTGGTGGCACTGGTTCCAGCTCAGACTGTCTGTGGGTTCTGGGCAGACGGGGCAGAACCAGACCAAATCTCTTGCTTGTGAGGCTGCATTGTCAGGCTGTCTCTAACAAGAACATTTCCCTCTCCTGCAGCTACGCAGCTCCTTCAACAAGGCTTTCAGCATCAAAAAGGGCCCCAAGTCAGCCTCATCCTACTCGGACATTGAGGAAATCGCCACGCCGGACTCATCGGCCCCCTCCTCCCCCAAGCTGCAGCATGGCTCCACAGAGACTGCCTCGCCCTCCATCAAATCCTCCACATCCTCCTCTGTGGGCATCGACACGACTGAGTATGTGGGGCCAGGGAGGACCAATGGTGGGGGCTGCAGGCTCCTACTCTGGGCATGTGCAAGACCTGCTCTCTCCCTTGGCCCAGGCTCTTCCAGGCCCACAGCGAGGGTGAGCCAGAGAAGAAGGAGGTGTCTGAGCTGCGGTCAGAGCTGTGGGAGAAGGAGATGAAGCTGACAGACATCCGTCTGGAGGCCCTCAACTCGGCCCACCAGCTGGAGCAGCTGCGGGAGACCATGCACAACATGCAGGTGAGAACCCCTGCCAAGAGCCCGGCTGCTCTCAATACCTGGGTGCCTGCAGTCCCTGTGCCCCTATGGCTGCGCTGCACCCCAGGGTGCTGCTGGCATCCAGCTCCTCACCCTGTGCATTACCTGCTTCTCCCACAGCTGGAGGTGGATCTCCTGAAGGCCGAGAACGACCGTCTCAAGGTGGCCCCGGGGCCCTCGGCAGTGCCAGGCTCTGTTCCCAGCCATATCACAAGCACATCGGCCTCCTCTTCCCCGCGGCGTTCCCTGGGTCTCACCCTTGGCCATGCCTTCAGCCCCAACCTGGGGGATGCAGGTAGGGGTGACAGAGCTGCTGGCAGATGGGGAAGGGCTGGGACAGGGAGGTGTGTGTGGTAGGAATGTGCTGCTGCTCACCTGGAGTGAGCAGGGGATCTTTTGCTGCTGGTGCCACCATTGGCCATGGCAGGATTTGGCTCTGGCTGGGCTCTCCCTGCTGGCACAGCCTCACTGCTCCATCCCCAGATGTGTCCCCCATGGATGCTGTCAGTGCTGGTGCCCAGAAGGATGAGCTGACGCTGCGGATTGTGGTGCGCATGCCACCTCAGCACATCATCAAGGGGGTAAGTGTGAGCTGTGGGCACCCTGGCCTGGCCCTGTGCCATGGCTCTGGCCAAGGGGCAGAGGATGCCTCTCAGGGGCTGGACATGGTACTCCAACGCTGCACACCTCTGCCTTGGCTCATAGGACCTCAAGCAGCAGGAGTTTTTCCTGGGCTGGACCAAGGTGAGCGGGAAGGTGGACTGGAAGATGCTGGATGAGGCTGTCTGCCAAGTCTTCAAGGTACGAGCATGAAGAGCCCTCCTGGAGAGCCATCCTTTGACACTGCTCCACCATACGTGGTGCTCCCTCGCCCAGGTCCTTCCCATCTCTCTTGGAGCTGCTCTCTGCCAGCCTCCAGGTCACTGACAGCCCTGTCGTTCTCCCTGTAGGATTACATCACCAAGATGGATCCTGCATCCACGCTGGGGCTCAGCACTGAGTCTGTCTATGGCTACAGCATCAGCCACATCAAGCGGGTGCTGGACACGGAGCCGCCGGAGCTGCCGCTGTGCCGCCGGGGCCTGACCAGCGTCGTGGTGACACTCAAAGGTCAGTGTGGCAGGGGGGCTCTGTTGCTGTGCCGTGTCCCTGCCATCTCGTGGCATCACGGTATGCAAGCAGGACCCTCAGCCCTCCCCTGCCCGCAGGCTTGAAGGAGAAGTGCGTGGACAGCCTGGTGTTCGAGACACTTATCCCCAAGCCCATGATGCAGCACTACATCAGCCTCCTGCTGAAGCACCGCCGCCTCATCCTCTCGGGGCCCAGCGGCACCGGCAAGACTTACCTGACCAACCGCCTGGCCGAGTACCTAGTGGAGCGCTCAGGCCGGGATGTCACCGAGGGCATCGTCAGCACCTTCAACATGCACCAGCAGTCCTGCAAGGTGAGGGCAGCAGTGTCCCTGCTGGCGCTGGGGACACGGTCCCCGTGGCCGTCATGCCGTGGTTGCCCCACACCTGATCCCTGGCCTGTTTGTTGCAGGACCTGCAGCTGTACCTGTCCAACCTGGCCAACCAGATCGACCGGGAGACGGGCACGGCGGACGTGCCACTGGTGATCCTCCTGGATGACCTCAGTGAGGCGGGCTCCATCAGCGAGCTCGTCAACGGCGCACTCACCTGCAAGTACCACAAATGGTGAGAGCCCCCTGCACCCCTCCAGAGCAGCCCCCCTGGCACACACGTGCTCCCAGTTCCTCCTGGCGAGGTCCCTGGGCTGTGGGGGTGAGGCTGCACGTGTCTGCTGCATCCAGATCAGCTCTGCCATGGGCAGGGGTGATGCAGGGGCTTTTTCTCATGGATCTTGTCTGTCACTCACTCAGCCCCTACATCATCGGGACCACCAACCAGCCTGTGAAGATGACCCCAAACCACGGCCTCCATCTCAGCTTCAGGTGGGAATCGTGCATCCTTGGTAACCATTCCTGTGGAGTTGTGGGGGACAGAAGCCATCACTGAACCCTGGGCAGTTCTGGAGTCACATCCAATGGCTGGGGGCCCTGATGAGGATCGAATCCCAAGCCTGGCCCTGCCATCCCAGCAGGCCCTGATTCCCCAGCCCTGGGCACATGCAGAGTGGGGGTGTGAGGGTGCTGGGGAGTAGGGCAGCTTGTATTGGAGACCCAGCCCTGACCACCCAAGTCCTTCCCCCAGGATGCTGACCTTCTCCAACAACGTGGAACCAGCCAACGGCTTCCTGGTGCGGTACCTGCGGCGAAAGCTGCTGGAGTCGGACACAGACATCAATGCCAACAAGGAGGAGCTGCTGCGAGTGCTGGACTGGGTGCCCAAGCTCTGGTACCACTTGCACACCTTCCTGGAGAAACACAGCACATCTGATTTCCTCATCGGTATGGCCTTTCCTCACCCCCCCTGCTCTGCCCCGTGCTGCAGGGAGCCCCCAGGGACTGGGGCCAAACCCTCCCAGAGGAGTTTGGGGGGCTGATGTCCCCCAGTCCCACATAAACCAGAGCTGGTGGGTGACAAACACAAGTGTTGCTCTTCTCTGAATGGCCTTTGTTCCTGTGGGAGCTGTCCCTCGTGTGTCAGCCAAGGCTGCCTGTGCTCTTGCCACCCTGGAGCATGAAGGAGCCATGTTTCTATGGGTGGATCCCCCATGCCTCACCATGCTTTTGGGGGATAGATTGAATGTGGCAGCCGCATTTCTTGCCTGGGAGATATCTGCCCACCGTGCCAGGTGGATGCTGCTGAGACTCTGCTCTCAGGGCACTCTGCCAGCCAGGTGTGCCCACCATGTGGGCTGGAGCAGCAGGACCCAGCTCCCATTTCCAGTGTCTGCCTTCCCCCTGCAGGTCCCTGCTTCTTCCTGTCCTGCCCCATTGGAATTGAGGATTTCCGGACCTGGTTCATTGACCTGTGGAACAACTCCATCATCCCTTACCTGCAGGAGGGGGCGAAAGATGGGCTCAAGGTACCCAGTGCTGCTGCCATATGGGAGCACAATCAGTGTGGGGGCATGCTGGTGCAGCCACGGGTGGGGAGAGGGGTTTCACTGGAATTGTGGGTGCAGGTGACATCTCTCAGTCCCTGCTATGTGGCTGCCATGGGACATAGCAATGTCCTGGGGGGCTCAGGGTGCCACGTCGCCAGCCCTGGCCGTACTGAGGAGGCGGCTGCCGCTTGCTCCCTGCCACAGGTCCATGGGCAAAAGGCGGCCTGGGAGGACCCCGTGGAGTGGGTGCGGGACACCCTGCCCTGGCCGTCAGCACAGCAGGACCAGTCCAAGTTGTACCACCTGCCCCCGCCCACCATCGGGCCCCACAGCGCCGTGTCCCCCCCTGAGGAGCGCACTGTCAAGGACACGACGCCCAGCTCCCTGGACTCGGACCCACTGGTATGCTGGGCACTGCCAGTGGGCTAGCGGGGCTGGTGGAGTGGCTGGTGGAGGGGCTGGTGGAGAGTGCACAGCAGGGTGGAGCTTTGCTTTGCCAGTTAATTTTCACTGTAAAAAGCCCAATTTGGGGATGCAGAAGCACTTTGCACTCCCAGGAGGAGTGGTGGGTGCAGGGTGGTGGCACTGGCAGGTGGGCTGCACACCAGGGCATGTGGTGATATGCTAGTGAAGGGGCATGGCGTGGCACTCCACAAGGCATTGTTTTTGCATGCACAGCCACACACAGGCACACATATGCTCATCCATGTCCTGGCATGTCACCAGGAGAGGCTGCTGGCTGACTGGCTGCCACGGGTGATGCCAGCTGATGCTGCTTTGGCAAGCTGAGCCTTGAGCATCCCAGCTGTACCTGAGCCTGGATCCTGGCACACAGAAGGGATTTTGCAGCATTTCTGGGATTTGCTTTACCCTCTAAGGAGCTTTCCGGGTGGGTGGTTTGTTTGGTAGGGCAAGGAGGGTCAAGTGGCCTCCCTGGGCACCCGTTGGGCCTCCCGTCCCCTTCAGGTTCATGCCACACTCCTGTCCCCACAGATGGCCATGCTGCTCAAGCTCCAGGAAGCCGCCAACTACATCGAGTCTCCAGACCGTGAGACCATGGTGGACCCCGACCTGCAGTCGACTCTGTGAGGCCCGGACATGCCAGCCCAGGCAGAGGGGAGCTGCCAGCCACCGCTCCTGCTGGGCTGCTCTCCTTTCCCTTTGGCATCCAGGAGCGCAGGGCTGGCGAGCAAGCAGAGAGGAGCAGGGCTCCGGCGTGTCCTGGCGGAGCACGGGGAAACTCGGCTCATCCGTGGGAGAGCACGAGGTGCCATCTCCCCTCCCAACCCTGGGGGTAGGAGAATCCTGGTTTCTCTGCTTGGTTTTTTCTGTCTCTGTTACAAACTCTTGGGCTTTGGGACCAGGGCTACCGCTGCGGCCGAGCCCCCGCTCCCGGGAGCCGCAGGAAGGCCCCTGCGTGGGGCAGGGACCCCGTGGGAGCCGCCTGGGCCAAAGCTGGGGGGCACAGGAGGAGTGTGTGGCTGCAGGACAGGAGCGTGGGCACGAGGGGCTCTGGCTCCCTCTGCACCCACTGGGCAAAGCCAAGGGAGCTGCTGCTGCAGGAGCTCCTGCCTCACGCCAGCTCTCGCCGCTGCCTGTAGGGTCACCGTTCCACCTGCACGGCAGCCACTGCACCCAGGACAGCCCAATAAACCCTGCTTCGGTTATTTTATTTTGTTTCCCCCCCCCTTTGCCTTTTCCTTTGGCCGAGTCCAGACTTTGCTTTGGTCCCTTTTTTTGTTCTGGTTCTTTGCTCTCCTAGCCTGGAGCCCGTGGCCTGGTGCCCACCGCTTCCCTGGCAGCAGCGCCCTTCCCCTTCAGTTTCTTTGCAGCTGTTGGTTTCACCACTCAAACCACCTCTGTTGCAAAACTGGTGCTCACTGGACTATCTCCAGTCCCTGAACCCACCTCCTGGGGCCACACAGCTTGGCTGATGGGGGACTTGGGGGCCGGTGGCAGTGGGATGCTCCCAGAGCAGCCCCTCACCTGGCCACTCCCTCCTCGCCAAAGGCACAGGGCAGGGAGGACAGGGTTTCTGCCAGGCCAGCATGCTGTGGGGCATCTCCTCCCTGAGGTACTGGGGTAGGGGGAGGCTGCTGCTGCCCCATCCCTGGGCAGCGAGATGCCATTCCTGTCCCCTTGGTGCTGGGGGGCACAATCTGCCCCCCATCCCCTCGGTGCTGCCAGGCCTGGGGATGTGGGTTGATGAGCCTGGCGTTGCTCCCTGTGCCGCCCGCTTCTCCCAGCCCTGTGCCCTCCTGCAGGCTGGCAGGGTTCTGCTGTGCCCTGTGTCGGTCTGGGGACACGTGGGGCTGCCACATGTCCCCCTGGCCTTTCCCAGCGGTGTCACAGGCCAGGCTCCTGTATGGAGTGGGTCAGCCCTGGTGCTGCTGTGGTGCCTTAATCCCCGACCATGCGGGAATGGGGCACGTGGGGCTTGGGATAGTGCTGTCACAGCCTGTTCCAGCTCCATTGTCCTCTGATTGTCCCCAAAGTCACATTGGCTGGGATGGGACAGGGATGCTGGCACTGGCCAACCTGCTGCCTGTAGCACCCCTTGCTGGCTTGTCCCCAGCCGTGGCTGTGGGGTGCCCTGTGTATCAGTACCCCCTTCCTGTGCCCACCTGGGCTCTGGGGGCCTCCTCCTCCCCACTGCCCTCCAGCTCAGCCCCAACTCAGCTGGGACCCTGGAGAGACATTTGGGGAAGGGTGACCCCAGGGCCAGGTCTACCAAGCCTACCCTGTCCCCAAACCCTGCCAGGCTGGGGACTGGGTAGCCTCAGACCCCTGTGCCACGGCTGGTGTGGCCTTCAGGGACGCCTCACACCCCTCTGGAACGGGCATGTCCCGCGGTGCCCTCGGAGGCAGCCGCCACCTCTGCCCTCGGTGCTCTCGGACGGTGCGTCCCACCTCGCCGCCCCATGGTGCTCACTCACCCCTCCGTCTGTCCCACAGCCTCCCGCTGCCACCGGGGCCGGCCAGCCCGGCCCCTTCCCACAGGGGTCTCCTGGGATCCCCTCCCCACGCTGGCTTGGGCGTTAGGGCTTTCTGTTTGCCTTCTCTTGTGTTGCCGCTGTCGGCCGAGGACTCGCTGTACATAGATCCGTCGTGGAACACCCTGTGTGGGTTGGGGGGGCCTGGCCCTGCGCCTCGTCCCTGGTTTTGGGGTTTTTTTTTTGTACTCTGTGATGACTGTGCTGTGCTGACTTCTTTTCTGATTGTACGAGACACCGGCTCAGCAGCCGCTCGAGGCCGGCGCTGGGGACCTGTCTGTCCCCTCCAGCCCCTCGTCCCCTCCTCAGGGCTTTGTTGCCCGGGGTGGGAAGGACACGATGCACCTTTGGGGGCTGCCCCATGCCCAGGTGCCATGAGGATTTCAATGGGAAGAGAGGCAGCCTCGCCTGGGCTTGTTTTCTTTTCTGATACACCCAGGGAGCCAGCAAAACGCTGACCAAAAGCTACCAAAACGCTGACCAAACTGCCCCCAGCCTGTGTCCTGCAGGTTTGTCCTGTCCCTACCTAGATTAGGGGTGCCCCTCAGCCTGGGTAGCTGGAGGTAGGTGGCATGTTGGGCTGTGATCCAGGAGGAATCTCTGAGGGAAGGGAAAGGGAAGCAGGTGGGTCCTGGGGTGGGCATGGTGGGCAGGGCTGGCCAGAAAGGCCAGGTCCTGATGGATTCCTCCTGGCTTACACTGAGCACTTCATGTCCCCAAGTCTGGCAGCTGTCTGGGGGGTGGGGACCAACGTCTGCCTGTGGGCTGAGCCCTTCTGTCCCCAGGGAAATAGTTCAAGGATTGCACTAACTCATCCCCCTGCCACCTCTAAGGATGCCCATCACCTCCAGAGGAGCCTGTCACTCCTCAGGTGTGCCCATTGTCCCCAAAGGTGGTGCCTGCCGCCCCCAGTGGTGCCTGTCACCCCCAAAGGAGCTAGTCACCCCCAAAGGTGCCTGTTGTCCCCAAAGGTGCCTGCTGCCTCCAGGGGTGCCCATCACCCCCCGAGGGTGCCTGCCACCTGCAAAGCTGCTGGTTGCCCCTTAAGGTGCCCATCACCCCCCCAAGGGTACCTGCCACCTCCAAAGGTGCCAGCTGCCCCCAAAGGTGCCCGTGGCCCCTGGGAGCCCCCCTGAGGGGCTGGAGGTGGGCTCAGCGCCTCACCCTCCTGCCCCCTCGAGCTGCTGCTGCCCGGTGGCCTGAACCTTACAATTTTAGCTTTTTTCTATTAAACACAAACAACCTTTTTTTAATTAAATAAAAGATGAAACGGACAAATTCCTGTTTTAGATGATCTGTGTAATTGACTGGGTTTTGTGTTTCTTAACTGCATGGTATTCCTGCCGAGGGGTTTTATAGCACTTTTTAAATTTCTCTTTAAGATTTTGGTCCAGATTTCTACTGCTCTCGCCTGTCTGTCTTTGCTTTTTCCGTGCAACCTCCACGTTTGTAAACTCGCTCCATTTTATACCTGATGTTGAGACCCAGCCCCACGTTGTACATAGCTGCGGGAACAATCATAGGGAACAAACAAACACCATCTGGACTCTTTCCACGATTAGTTGTTTTTACTTCAAAGAAATTTTAAAAGAAGCATAAAAGGAAGCCAGGAAAAGGCTTGAGGATATTCCAAAAAGACAGAAACAAATCCAGCCCTGCACCAAGTCAGCTCCTGCTGCCCACGCCGCCCGCACCAACTGGCATGTCTCTTCTCGGTCGTCTGTCTAACACCATTGGATTCAATAAAGTGATCTCCTGTACCTCTGGCTCCTGGTCCTGTGTCCATGGGGCTGTCCCTGTGTGGGAGAGGGGGGGAGCTGGAGTACCACTGCACATCTTAGAATCATGGAATGGTTTGGGTCAGAAGGGACTTTTAAGCTCATCCTGTTCCACCTCCCTGACTCCTTCTACTAGACCAGGTTGCTCCAAGTCCTGTCCAGCCTGGTCTTGGACACTTCCAGGGATGGGGCAGCCACAGCTTCTCTGGGCAACACAGGAAATAATTTCTTCCCAATAACCCATCTAACCCTGCCCTCTGGCAGTGAGAAGCCATTCCTCTGTCACTCCTTTAGGCACTTGAAGGGGCTCTCAGGTCTCCCTGGAGCCTTCTCTTCAGTCTGAACACCCCCAGCTCTCCCAGCCTGTCTCCAGAGCAGAGGGGCTCCAACCCTTAGAGCATCTACTCTTTTGGTTGGTCATCACCTTCCTGCAAAATCTGGGAAGGGGACTTGGTAGAAATTCTCCTGGGTTGAAATCTCTGCTGTTTAGCAGGACGCTGGGAGCAGTTCTAGGGATTGGGGACCCCTCTCCCAAGCTCTTGTGAAGTCTGGGTGGGCAGAAATGCTCTGAGTTTGGGATCCAGGCAGTTCTACAAGACACAGGAAGTAGGAGGTCCCTCTCCTGGGACAGGAGGGACAGGTTGTACCTGGGGTAAGGGGGTGAAGCAGGGCTTAGAGTAGGTGGCCATCCCCTGTGCCCCTTTTGCCTCAGCGGGTCTGATCCCCATCTCCTGTTTGAAAGAGTACGGTGGTGTCAGATGCCACATCAGCACACGGGGACAGAGGTGGGACAGTGTCCCTCGTGCAGGGACAGTTCCCCTGCCTTGCAGAGCAGGGCACGGAGGGAGGATGAAGGGGCCAGGGAGAGCCTGGGCTTTCCCGCGCCGTCTCCAGATTGGTTTCCCCTCCGGAAAGCGATACTGGAGCAGACAGAGACCCTTCAGGAGCCTTAAATTAATGACGAGATGGTGATGAGCTCTAAGAGGCTGCAGTGGCGGATCCAGGGCCAGGAGAGGGCTCTTCCCATCGGCTGCTGTTCCTCCCGCAGAGCGAGCTCGTTAGGATGGGTGCGATCCCGAACGAGCTCGTCACGGTGGGTGCGATCCCGAACACGGAGAGAGGGATTGGTTTTGGGGAGCCCCGACCCCTGAACCTCAGAGATGTGCCCTGTGCGTGCTCCCCAACCTGTGCTTGCTCCGGACCCTGTGCGGGCAGCAGAGCAGGCAGGAGAGGAGGCAGGAGAGCAGCCGAAGGGTCCCACGCACCGTGACTTCATGGCAACTGCTACCGCACAGAGCCAGCGAGCCAGAGGAATCGGGCCCCAGGCACGGGGGAGGATGCAGAAGGACCACACTGGGATGATGCTGATGCTTTGATTCCAGACGTGGTGCACTTGGGGAAAATCAGCCGCGTTTCGAGGGTGAGGGACAGGGGAGGGTCCCTTCCGTTCAAGCAACCAGCACCCATGGGTGCTGTACTGGGGATGTGGCTCCCGTCTAGGTCCCTTCCCCTGCTCTCAGTATCTAGTGGAAGCTCGTGGGTGTCTCTGTGGTTTGGGGCGGGGCTGGTGCAGGGCTGGGAGGGCTGAGAAGGGGATCTGCGGGCTACAGGGATCCCAGCAGCACCTGGAGAGGTTTGGTGCATCCACCATGAATGTACAACGCCCAGGATGTTCACTAACACCTGCCAGGTACTGACTGTGTGTCTGACAGTGCCAGGTGTGCGGGCACAGCCATCAGGCACCCTATGTCTTGGGCACAGCATCCCTCGGGCACAGCTCCCAGTGCTACAACACCCAGTGTAGGTACAGCAGCACCCAGTGTAGGTACAGCAGCACCCAGCAGCTCCTCCCAAGGTGACCCACAGCCTGTGTGCCAACAACACCTCCCTCCCCAGGGACATCCAGCCCTTCCTTCACAGACCCACAGAATGGTTTGAGTTGCAAGGAATCTCAAAGACTGTCTTTTTCCAATCCCCTGCCATGGAGTTCTACTAACTCAAGTTGCTCCAAGCACCATCCAACCTTGCCTTGGATACTTCCAGGGATTGGGCAGCTGCAGCTTCTCTGGGCAACCTGTGCCAGGGCCTGCCCACCCTCCCAGCTAAGACTTTTTTCCCAATATCCCATCTAATGCTGTTCTCTGCCAGTGAGAAGCCATTGCCTCTTGTCCTTGTCCAAAGTCCCTCTCTAGCCTTCTTGGTGCCAGTTTAGGCACCAGAAAGAGCTGTAAGGTCTCCCTGGAGCCTTCTCTTCTCCAGACTGAACACCCCCAGCTCTCCCAGCCTGCTTGCAGAGGAGAGGGGCTCCAGTCCCTGGAGCATTTCTGTGGCCTCCTCTGAACTGCTCTTTGTCCTTCTGTTGGGGTCTCAGAGCTGGAGGCAGCTCTGCAGGTGGGGTTTCACCTGAGAAGAGCAGAGAGACAGAATACCCCCTTTACCTGCTGTCCACACTGAGGGAATGGGCCCAGGATGTGGGGGGTTTCTGGGTTCCAGCATACATGGTTGGGGCATGACCAGTTCATCACCCACCAGTATCCACAAGTTGTTGTCCACAGGGCTGCTCTCCATCCATCCATCCATCCATCCATCCATCCTTCTGTCCATTCTCCAGTCAGTACTGATAGTAGGAGTTGTGCTGATCCAGGTGCAGCACCTTGCACTTGGCCTTCTGTAACCTCATGAATTTCCCATGGTCCCACTCCTCCAACCTGTCCAGGTTCCTCTGGATGCCACCCTTCCCTCCAGCATGTGGCTGCACCACTCAGCTTGATGCCACCCAGAAGCTTGCTGAGGGTGCCCTCAATCTCACTGGCCCTGTCATTGATGAAGATATTTAACAGTACTGACCTTTGCAGGTCACTGCTCCTTGACGGTTTCCATGTGGAAATCCAGATGTTGGCTGTAACTCTTTGGACATGGCCATCTAGTGCACCCCTTATGCCTTGAATCTTCACCCATCAAACCCTTATCTGCTATTCAGAGGCACCCCCATGTTTGGGGGTATGAGTGAGGTGGTTGATGAGGGGTGCCCAGTGTGAGGTGGCAGGTGTGAGGCCACCCTGATGAGTGGTGTTTGGTGTTGGT
>VXBX01009836.1:0-118398 GCA_013400415.1 Scytalopus superciliaris | reverse complement strand
AACCCCCCCACAATAAAATCACGCAAAAGAAGAAAATAACGCCAAGAAGCAAAGCATGCCAAGGCCGGCCCGCCAGCCGAGGGTGAGCCGTCACCGCTGCCGCCGTGACGTCCATGCGTGTCTTGTTCCTGTGTCTCGTCGCGTTTGTCCCATGGCCGGGTAGCGGCAACGTCGTGGCTTCCGTGTCCTGTGTCGCGTTGGGTGCATTTCACTGTCTGAGCAACTTTAGAAGCCATATTAGAGCACGGTGTGCCGGGAGCCCACGGGGACGGGCCCGCGGCGAGCCGTGACCTCCTTCCCCCCACGTGTCCACCGTCCCCCCGGTTTCGTGGGGCTCAGGCTGCCAGGACGAGCCGCCTCGGCCGCCGCCTCGGTGGCCACGGGTGCCGCTGGCACACCGGGGGAGAGGCCGGGGCAGTGCTGGGCACACGTGCACGGTGGCGTTTCTGGTGGTGGAAAGGCTTTTTGGAGCAATTCGGGCTATTTCTGCCACGTCCAGGCAGGCGGTTTGTGTTTCGGGGATGAGAGCTGGCATTCCCCTCTGTGGGGCAAACCCAGCTGTGCCATGGAGGTGCTGCTGGGATTAAAAGGAAGAGAAGGCGTGAGTCTTGGCAACAAGCTCTGCTTTCTTTCCCTTTTCTCCCCTGAGACTGGAAGGGAGGAGCCAGCTCCTTCGGGATTCACAGGCTCGGCCATCCCCGGAGCGCCAGTGCCGGCCCCGCTCTGCCCCGTCCCGGCCTCGCAGCGCTCGGCTCCGGCAGAAGCTGCTTTTAATGCCCCTTCCCCTCGTGTGGACTCTTGTCGTTCCCGTCTCTGATCGTTCGATGGTTATTTTGTAAAGATCTCTGTCTCCTTATTAAAGAAACGAGCTGAAAGGAGCTGCTTCCCTTCTGGTCTTGCTGCCGGGGCTCACGGGGCACCCACAGAGAGGGGCAGGTCCCAGGGCAGGGAGCCCAGGGATGAGGGAGGGATGGAGGTGTGAGGGGAATCCCATGAGGGCCCAGATCCCCCAAAACATAGAACCATAGAATTATTAAGGTTGGAAAAGCCCTCTAAGATCATTGAGCCCAATATTCCCCCAGCACTGTCATGTTCACCACTAACCATGTCCCCAGGTGTCACACCCACACACCATTTGAACAGTTCCAGGGATGGTGACTCCACCACTGCCCTGGGCAGTCTGTGCCTGACAACCCTTTCCATGAAGAATTTTTCCATAATATCCAGTCTAAACCTTCTCTGGCACACCTTGAGGCTGTTTCCTCTTGTCCTGTCCCTGTTCCCCAGGAGCAGAGCCCAACCCCCCCGGCTCCCTGCTCCTGTCAGGGGGTTGCAGAGAGCAAGAAGGTCCCCCCCGAGCCTCATTTTCTCCAGGCTGAGCCCCCCCTGCTCTCTCTGACTTGTCCTCAGCCTTGAGCCCGAGCCCTTGGCTGAGTGTGCCTGGCCCAGACATGGGGCACAGGTGGGAAGCTACCAAAGGTCCCCACCAAATCCTTCATTCCCAGCAGAGTCTGGTCCAGTCATGCTGAAGTCCTACCCTGCTTCACAGAGGTGCTGGACACCCCAAACCCCAAGGGAAGAGCTCAACCTGCTCCAACCACCCCCGAGGTCCAGAACATGTGCAGGTTTCCAGCAGCCTCATATGGGACAGAGGATCCCAGGTGTGACACCATCACAGGCACTTTGTCCTGACCAGACTCCTGAGCAGAACAAACACAGGATTTGGCACCGTGGGGAAGGGCCTGACCCACAATGGCATTCCAGGGAGCAGACAGGACCCTCTCCTGTTTGCTTTCCCACTGGAGGGAAGCTTTTAGGGATGTGCATGCCAGTTCCTTCATTTCAGCTTCCCCTCAACAGGCACCTGTGTTGCAGCTGCAGAGCATTTGTGCTTTTATGGATGATGGATAAACAGGGAATTTTAGTCTGAGCAACTTATAATTCCAGAAAGACGGAAGCGAAGTCAAAGCTTCTATTTTATCAACTCTTATTTTATTCATTTATAAATACTGTTGTGTTTACAAGCATCATAGCTGTGAATATTATTCCCAAACTTTCAAACACACTTATAATACTATATAACAACAACCAGTAAAACAAATCATTCATCTCAGGGTTTGAAAGGCCACTCAAAAGTTGCATAAAAATACATTCTCTCCCCATCTCGTCAGCCAGTCCTGCTTCTCCAAGAAGTTTATTTACAAAGAGCCATCATCAAACTTGCAGCCACAACAGGCGGGTTCACCCCAAGCAATAAAAATTAATTCACCCCAAGCAATTGCTTAGAAAAAAAAAAAGCTCGTGTTCCCCAAGGGAAACCACGTCTGGCAAATGCTCTGGTTCCAAGAGGGATCAGTTTTAAAACCTGCTCGCTCCACACCCTGCCCCAAGCTCAGGGTTCGGGGTGTCCTGTTCGTCACCTCCTCAGTGCACTGGTTATGTCAGGCATGAAGTGAGCCCAGAATTCATTCTCAGGAATTTGGTTTGCAGCTGTGCCGTCACTGAGCGACGCTCACAGCTTTGGCTGGTCGGGGACGCTGAGCTGTGGGGGCCTCCCCCCAGGGTGGGGTCCAGGGGGGGATCCAGTGCTAAGCAGACACTTCAGCTAAAGTGGTTTGGCTTTGCAAGGTGCCACGCAGAGAACGAGGCTCCCCCAGCCTTCCCATACCGTTCCTTAGGGAAAAGCGCAGGGAGTGCCCTGCTAGGAAGGGGCAAAACATCAGCGCGGGATGGGTTTGTCAGACCGGGTTGAACCCTCTCCCTAAAACAGACACCAGGCTTTTTCCTGCCGCCAGGAACCCGCCTCGTGAGAAGAACAGGATCTTTAGTGTGGACTCTCGTGCTCACCCTGCTGGGATGCACAGCCTGGTGCCCACCACCAGCAGCTGGGGAGCACCTTCTCCTGATCTCCTGACCAGAGCTGAGAGCCCGAGGCTGAAGCGAGGAGTGGGTCACCAAGAGAGAAAACATCAAGAACGGCAGAAGAACTCACATAAAGAGTGCACCAAGAGGGAATGGCGTGCAGGGGAAGCATTGACCGGATCTCAAGACTTAAAGCTGTTAAATAGAGCAGGGTTAAAATCAAGGAATATAAAAAGGATGCCTGGCTTAGGCAGTGCTCTGCAGAAACCCTGATGCCTTTACCAGCTTTGGTCTCTTCCTCCCAAAGCTCAGCAGCAGAGGAAGGGCCTCAGTGTACCAGGAGAAACGGCGCCTAACGCTGCACAAACAGCTCCACTGGCTGAGGAGGAACCTCTGGCCAGAGCTGCCTGGGGAAAGAGGGCAGCTCAGGAAGAGCAAGAGAGGCGGGAACAGGCAGGACAGGGAGGGGGAAATGGAGGATTAGGGGGGGGGAAATAAAGAAAGAGGAAAAAACCCAAGGGAGAGGAAAATAAAGACGTTTTCTGAGGCAATAACCAGCAAAAGGTTCCAAGATTGCCCGATAAGAGATAAATTTTACCCTGTTGAGCAAGCTCAAGTATTTTGCTCATGTTCAAGTATCTCATCTCTCTCCCATAGCAGAAAGTCACCCAAGCCCACCCTCAGCAGAGCTGCCTGGGAACGTGGGTAGAGCTGCTTCGTGGCCACCTCCAGGTCCAGTGACCGAGACTGCAGCCCTGGGCCAGCTGGAGCTGGGAGTCCAAGGACAAAGGGAATGAAAGGACAAATATGGAAGGATGTAGGTGGGAGAGTGGTTTGGATACAGCAAGTCTCAGAGAGGGAAGGTATTGTTCAAGAGGAGTCAGTCAAGGGGAAGCTCAACAGACCTGCTGACAGGTCCCACAGCATGGAGAGAGTAGCCAATGTCTAAATGCCCATGGGAAGAACAATTCCAAGCTGTTCTGAGTGCATGTAAGATTTAAGAAGGGTATTTTTAGAGGTTTCCTTCAAGGTCAAGGCTTATCACAAGCTTTTGACACGTCAGAAGACTTTCATCACAGTGATTCAGTACCCAGCAGCTCTTTGTCTGTCTGACACCAACACATCCTCACCTTTCCAAGGCTCTGTGCTCCTCTGCCTTGGAACCCAGCTGGGCCAAGTTGCTTCACCAAGAGGAGGGTGGGTGGGACAGGACTCTGGCATTCCCCCTCTCTACAAATCCTGCTGCAAATCAAAGTGAGGGGCCCAAATTACCAGACCAGACTCTGCTACAGGGCTCTGCCTTCAAGGAGATGGCAGAATGCCCCAGATGGCTGTTAGGATGGAGGGGCTGGTTTCTGGTGTGGGCACAGCTCTCTGCGAGGTGATTCCTGATCACACACACGTGTGAAAGCAGCAGAGGGTCTCTAGGGGTTCAGGCTTGTCCCTCAGAAAGCTCAGAAGTACCTGTGATACATCCTGTCCTGAGGAGCAAGAGTCCAGGTGGAACTGGATGCCATTAATTACAGACAGGAGCCCTGGAAGGACACGGAGTCACCCAGGCTGGGTGACAAGGGAGGGTGAGGGATAAGGGTCTGATGTCCAGTGTCAGTGTTGATGTTACTGAACAGGTTCTTAAATAAAGGGCTGGATCTACAGGGGGGAGAGGAGGAGAAGGTCTCTGTGCAAAGCAGCTGGTCAGCCTGTGACAGACATGAGCCCAGGTGGCTTTCACAGCATCACATTTAGCCGGAGTTCCACATCTCAGTGGGTTGATGTGCATCCTCAGAGTCCCAGCCCATGTTCACATCTCCCACCTCTACAGGGCTTGGATGTGCTGCGTTAGTTCTTCAGGTGTCACTTTTTACAGCAGGAGCTTCCCACTCCAGGTCAGAGTCCAGCACCAAGTACTGGGATTCTGGAAATAGTTTTGGCAGCTCAAACCCAGCCCTCACATTTCTCCCTTGAATAAAACGTTCNACTGATCCCATGGCTGAAACACTTGCTGTACGTGATGGGAGGGAAGGGGTGGGGGAGGGCTCGGTGCTGGGGTTGGCAGCTGGTGTAGGGCCCCTCCTCGTCCTGCCTTTGCTCAGGATTCCTATTTGGAGAGTTTGCTGATGACACGAATGAGGGCTCCGTTCTCGTCCTTCAGCCTTTGGTTGTCCGACTTCAGCTCTGTCAAAATCTGCAGAGAGACAAAGACAAGGTGGGGTCAGAGCCTGGCTCAGAGGGACCAGAGGGGACAGTGTCTCCCCTCCACCAACACGACTCTGCTTCTCCAGAGCATCTCCAGAGCTTTCACAAGCCGGCTGCCAGGCGTGGGGGGGTGAGAGGGGACTGGAGCACAGCAGAGCCAGGGAGCCCCGAGCCTGGAAGCCCGTGGTGTGAAGCGATGCCACGGCCCCAGCAGCAGGTCAGGACCAGGCCAGGAGGGCAGGAACCATTTCTGAGCTGTTCCACCCCAAACCTGTGCCCAGAGACTAATTAGGGCTCAGCACAAAACGATAAAGTTGCTTATCCTGATTTCCTTTTTTCCATTTTGCCAGGACTGGAGGTGAAACCAGAGGTCTGAAATTCTCACTTAGGACTGGACCTTGAAAAATATATTTGGAACACCCCCAAATCTCCCTGGGACCCCAGAGATGTGTAACAGTCACACATGATGAGGCCAGAGGACTGGCAGAACACACTGACACTGGAGGTACCTCCTGGGTGCTCAACCAAGGGTTACAACACAGACAAAAGCCTGAGCACTTTGGAAATAAAGAAGACAGAGCTGCAGCAAGACCCTTCCAGCATCTCTGACTGGCATACACCTCCCAACTTCCCATGCTCCCCATGCTGAGGGTGGGTGACCTTCCAATGGACTGTTCCCATCTGTTGGGGCACCAGAAGGAGACTCCCTGTCCCTGTCCTGGGGTGTGACACGCAAGGGGTCACTCCCACCATGGGTGCCAGCAGACCATGGGGTGACCAGCCCTGAGCTTGCTGGAGCACACTGGGGGGCAGTGGGGTCACACTGCCAAGGTGCATTTTGGAAGAATTTCCCCAAACTTTAAATCTGCACTAAATCTTCTCCTTCCTCCTAAGCTGGAGTTTCAGCTCTGACCACAGCTCCTGGCCCCCTCCAGCTGCAGCCCCTCCGTGACCACCAGCACCAAGCACAGTCAGCTCCTGGGGCAGTGCCACAGTAGTTCTGGCACAGACAGGCCAAGCCATGGTGGCCACAATGCTCCCAACCCTGTCCCTGTGGGTGCTGGTGGTGGATGCTCCAGGCAGGAGGTTTTGCTAGAGAGGGAAGAAGGGAAAGGTGCCATGTGGTGGGATATTGGGGAAAAGGGTAAATCAATGTGCTGGGCTGGCCAGAGCTCCAGCCAGTGATGCTGCATGTGGTGTGGCATGTACATCACCATGGCTGGACTGTCATCCTGTCACCATGGCTCCTTATGACATTTCTCACAGTCAAAGGAGAGGCATTGCCATCATCAAAGTGCTCAGGAGCTCAGAGACACAGCAGAGCCCTTGCTGTCTCTGCACTCCTGTTTCCTCCTGAGCTTCACATCCTGGTGCCTCCCAGTGCCCTGCGACAGCTCACCCACCCACCGGGGTCTGTGGATGGGGGGGTGTCACTGCCTGGGGTGGCTCTGAGTGCCCACTGCTGTGAATAGGGGAGGGCACAACGTCCTGCACTTGCTTTAGGAGAGAGAATCTGTCACAGGTTCCCAGAAGCGAGGCCAGAGAGACACACCCTGGTCCCACAGCTCAGCAGGAGCTCCGACAGTGCCTGTGCCTCACTCTGGGCAACTTCAGTGATTTATCTGAGAATGAAGGAGCAGAAGCACATGTGGCATAAGTGTCTCTGGCCATGTTTCCTGGCTGTATCCCACTCTATCAGTGCCCAGTGAGCCTTTCTGAAAGCCACACATCAACCTTACACAATTTCATCCCTCCTGAACCACGGGTGTTCCTCCCTTCTAAGTTGAGTGGCCTCAAGTCAGGTAAAACAGGTTGGTAATGCTGGGGCTGGAAACTGCAGCTTTAGAGGTGTCTCATGGAGTGGTGAGGAGGGACGTGGCCCATCCCCAGGGGATGACTGTGATGCAGTGACAGTGTAAAGTGAATTTCGGGCTGGAGGACGGTCTGAGCAGCAGGGCTGTGTGTTACCTGTGACACTGGAGAAGGCGGCTCCTCAGAAATTATGCGGATTTGGGAAAATGAGATTCTTTGAAAAGCACAACCACTGCCAGGCCATGGTGAGTGTGGCACAGCTTAAACCAGTGACACCACTGTAGAGCTGTGATGTCCACAGATCCCCTGAGTCAGGGTTTACATCTACCAGCAACAGCCTGTGTTAGACCTACTAAAAGAGCTGAAAATGAATGAGCAGAGCAGCACAAAGCTCTTCCCCAGCTCAGGCACCAGCAGGGAATTGCAAACCTGGGAGTGAGGAAGGAAGGATGAGCCTGGCCATGGGCACCTCAGAGCAGGGGGGATGGAAGGGATGCAATAACGTGGGCACTTCGTGGGAGGAGCAGAGAGGTGACCTGCAGGTTGTGGGACATCAGCTCTCTGAGTTTGGAAATGGTTTTGCCCAACTTTCCCTCTCAGATCTCAAAGCACGTGGGGAAGAACAACTTAAACTCATGGCCTGTGAGAAGGGATGAGGCAGGGACAGGCTGCAGATTTAAAGGCAGTGAGATCATTTCACCTGACCATCTGCACAATCCAGGGCACACAACATGACATCTGACTCTCCCAGCCCCTGGGACACACGTGTGGGCCTGAGCTGAGACTCCTGGAAAGGGGAAGACACAATTCCCCTGGTTAGTTTGTTTCTACGGTTAATCAGCCCTGATATAATTTGTGTGCTAAGAATAGATTTTTTTATACTGTGGTGCCACTTCCAGCCCACAAGAGTACACAGCTTCTGATCTGAAGGGATATGAATATCCCTACTAACCTGCAAAGGACAGGCAGGGCCCCAAGAAAGGAGCAGTTACAGCTTTATTTTAGCACAGAACCAATGAAGGAGCAGGAAGGGATGTAATTTAGCTGCGTGATGTGTGAGGGCAAAGCTTAGGGAAGGGTTACCCTTGGGTTTCAAACATTAATTGCCCTGTAGCGAATTTAAAACAGAAGATGAAAACACAAAGTGCTCCTGGTGCAGCTCCTGCTGGGTCTCCCACCCTGTGCCAGCCCACGGGGGGCTGGGGGGATGTTGAGACTGGGGACTCAGACTCAAAAACCTCCATTTAAAATGAGGCAAGAAGCTTGTCCTCTTTGCTCAAGTGACCAAGGAAACCTGCTGAGGACAGCTCAGTTTGTAGTTTTTCTAAAAATCCCCTTTCTGTCTAAAATGTGCATTTTTCACAACGTCCCTACAAATTCATGACACTGTCTTTGGATAATCTGATTTGCTGAGTGCCAGCTTCTCCCTAAACTACATCCAATTAAAAAAGAACTCTATTATGTGCAGACATGTAGAACAAAACATCTATTTTCAGGTGTCCAAGGTCAGGTTGGAGCAACCTGGTCTAGGGAAAGGTGCCCCTGTCCATGGCAGGGGGTTGGAATGAGATGGGCTTTAAGGTCCCTTCCCACCCAAACCAGTCTGTGGGTCCATCTCGAGGCAGGGTACTGGGTAAGGGGCTGCTGGCACTTCCAAGCCACCCCAAAGCCAATTCCCAGTGCTAAGCTGGTGAGGTTGGCAGCACTGCCAAGCAGAGCAGGAGCCAGCGGGATGAGCAGAGCCTCCAGCAAAGCCCTGCCATGGCAGCAGCACCATGCTCTTGGAATTCTGAGGATTCTTTGCCACAAGCTTTGGAGCCACAAGCTTCATCAGACACCCTGGGGAGCAGAGAGGCAAGGGAACAGCCCAGCCAGGGAGAGGAGACCTGCCTGGAAGAGTGGAAGAGGGAGGCGAGATGAGCCGGAGGGAAAGCAGCTACAGCTCCTCTGATTCCGAGGGCTTGGTGGGCAGAGAAAGCCTGGCTACAACCCGGGTCAGAGCCCTGTTCTCAGCCAGCAGTTGCTCATTCATCTGCCTCAGGGTGTGAATCTGTTTGAGCTGGTGGAGATTCTGCAGAGAGTGAGAGGAGTGGACAAAGAAATACGGAGAGAACAACATGGAGACAAACGGGCACAGAAATGGGAATTTAGTTCACAGGCAGTGAAAAAGAGAGTGAAAGAAAAATTAGTAGCAGTGAGTGTTGGATGGGGAAAGCCTGTCAAAACACTGAGGATGTTTTGAGAACCATCCCTTTCTCCAGGGGCTCCCAAAGCCTTTAAAAAGGTCAAAAAAGAGGGATTTCCCACCACAAAGCAGAACTATATTCTAGTTTACCCAGACAGCCCCGGGCCTTGGGAACTGCTGTGAGACCTATCCCTACTGACTTACCACCTACACAGGCTCTGAAAGCACTGCTGGAGACTCAAAATTTCTTTAAAACTTCTTTTCTTCATGTATCTCTAGAAGTTAAAGCACTTGTGTGGAGCAAAGAGCAACCAGAGCTTTGTGGGAGATTCTACAGGCACAGGCTTGAAGCACCTGAAATTGTCACTGTCCCACAGCAGATCACTGAGACAGGTGCCACATCTGCCTGTGTCCCTCATTCCTGAGTGATGCTCCTGGCTCTGCCCAGGCTCAGTCCTGCCAAACCATCTGAGGTCTAGGCAGGTTTCTCATCCCAAATTCAGCTCTTCTCTGTTATGGGGCTCAATTTATCTCTGACCTCCGGCGGTGGCAAGTCTGAACCTTACATCTCTCATTTTAGCTGGAGGAGTCTGAATGGGAGCATCTTCCACAGGAGGGATGTGCCAGCCTGGCATTCCTGGTGACAAAGGAAATGGTGGGCACAGGACAGTACAGAGATTGAGCCCCACCCCACTCTGGGGCTTGAACAGGTACAAACTGAGCACAGGTACAAACTGGGGCTTGCACAGGTACAAACTGGGCACTGCACAGGGTACAAACTGGGCACAGGTCCAAACTGGGGCTCACAGAGGCACAGAGGCAATGGGAGGCAGGAAACAGAAAAGCCATGAGGGAAGCAGAATGTGGAAATGGAACAAGCCATGCAGACATCCCAGTGCCACAGGGACAACACTGTTCCAGGGGTGTGAAAGCGAATCCACGTGCTGGACTTTTGCACCAGTGCAGGTGCCAGGAGGTGCCAGGGCCGTGGAGCTGCTTCCTGAGCCGTGGCCTGACCCTCCTTTCTCCTGAGAGCTCATCAGGCAGTGGGGCCATGAGAACAATAACCCCTGCATGGTGTGGGGAGCCCCAACACTGAATAGGTCAAGGCAGGAAGGGAAATATCCAGAAGAAGTTCAAGTGACAAAATCCCGGGTCTGAACCAAAGCAGCTCCACAAAGCACCGTGCTCCTCCCCATGTCCTCTGACTTGTGAGCTTGGAGCAGCAGGAGGAAATGGAGGGAATGGTCTATAGGGAAGGGGGATTCCTTTTTGCCATTTCATTAGCAGAAAGCACTCCAAGGGAGGTCACTGTCTGTCCTGAACCAGGAGCTGCACAAATAAATCTATTGTGTCACAAAGAATCCGCAGTGACCATCCAACTCAACCTGCACATCTTGGGTTTCCCAGAGAAGCTGTAGTTGCCCCATCCCTGGAAGTGTCCAAGGCCAAGTTGGACAGGCCTT
Source organism: Scytalopus superciliaris (assembly GCA_013400415.1). Classification (NCBI taxonomy): domain Eukaryota; kingdom Metazoa; phylum Chordata; class Aves; order Passeriformes; family Rhinocryptidae; genus Scytalopus; species Scytalopus superciliaris. The sequence goes on along the minus strand of VXBX01009836.1, from coordinate 107,877 downwards.
GGAGCAACCTGGGCTAGTGGAAGGTGTCCCTGCCCATGGCAGGGAGTGGAACAAGATGAGCTTTGAGATCCCTTCCAATCCAAACAAGACCGTGATTCCATGATGACCCAGAGCTGGCTGCAGCTGGCAAGGAACCTGCTGCATCCCAGGACATGTTGTCCAAGGGCTCATTCCTGTACAAAACAGAAGTGCTTTGTGTACCTCCCATCTATCAGCTCCATTCTTAGCTGTCCAAAAGCACTGCCTCTGCTCTCCATGAAGGAACCAAGACACCCTGTCAAACGCTTTGCAAAACCAAGAGAAGCAAGGTGGGGAGTGCAGGGAGCCAGCACAGGATGGGGCTTGAGCCTTCCAAGATCATCAGATGGACAAAACAGCCCCTTGGACACACCAATGCAGTTGTGACACTGGATAAATCAACAGGTCCTGAGACAGAGTTAGAGCTGCAGGGACACATCAGCAGTGAGATGTGCACTCACCACATCCCATCCATCCATCCATCCATCCATCCATCCATCCATCCATCCATCCATCCATCCATCCCTTCACCCACCCAAGCTCTGCCAGCTGCCTGTGCTCAGTGAGGACAGATGGACATGCCACGTCTGTCCTGCAATAAATCACACCAGGAGCTGCCAGAGGATGATTGTACTGAAAGAGTCACTTCTTTTGGTCGTACCAAAAGCAGCTGAAGGTCACTTGGTCTGTTCAGACTGGAGAAGAGGAGCCTGAGGTCAGACCTCTTCAGGGTTTGCAGCTTCCTCATGTGAGGCAGCACCAACCTCTGCTCTCTGTGACCAGCGATAGGACCTGAGGGAACAGCTGGAGCTGTGTCAGAGGAGGTTTAGGCTGGGTATCAGGGAAAGATTCTTCCCCCAGAGCGTGGCTGGGCACTGAACAGGCTCCTCAGGGCAGTGGTCATGGCCTCAAACCTGCCAGAGCTCATGGAGTGTTTGGACAACCTTCTTGGGCAGATGATGGGATTGCTGGGGTGTCTCTACAGGGCCAGGAGATGGATTTGATGATCCCCATGGGTCCCTTCCAGCTCAAGAGATTCCACGATTCTATGATACAATGGATCATAAACATCCTCTGTTTTATCCCAGGGCTCCCAGCTGGCAGAAAACATCCAACATATGTAAAATGTGGTGTTGTGCTACGTGAGGTGGAAAGAACTGTGGGCATTTCAGAGACCACCTTTGTTTTTCCACACCAGTATAGCACAAAACCTCAGCATGGTCCCAATCAGCTGCCACTCAGCCTCAGCATGCTGCACAGCCCACAGAAATGATCATTTATGTAAAGATGTACATGTGCTGCAGGTAGGCTGGGCTCCTGTTTATCCAAGAAACCCAGCAAAGGCTGGGAAGCTGGGACTGAAGCCAAGAGCGAAGACCAGGATCTGGACGATACTGCTGTGATTGCTTACCACTCTGCTTGATACTTGGCTTAGCCAAAGCAGGTTTCTCAGTTCAGCTGTACCTGCCTTCAATTAAAGGCTTTTGTGCTGCAGCACTGGGGGAAACAAAAACGCCCGGAGCGTGCACGATGGCCGAGGTCGGGAGCTGCTCCGGAATAAAGGAGCTTCTGTGACCTTCAAGAAAAATTGCTCTGTTAAGTTGGGACCTCGGGCACTTGGCACTGAATTCAGCTCAGTGCAAATGCTAATTTTCTGTCTCCTGCCTCAGCCAAGGTTCTGGATCTCCAGCCGAATCCTGCAGTCACTCAGGGAAATGCTGCACGGCTCTGTCACCTTCGCAGGAGCAGGTCTGAGGAGCAGCTCTGCCACCACGGTCCTTGAGAATTACTGAGCCCTTCTCAAGGGCTTCATTAGCAGGGGTTACACTCCTGACAGGAACAAAGCTCAGCCCTCAAGCACAGCCTGAAGCACAAAGCACTTCTGTCACCTTCTGTGCCTCCTCTTCCTCACAAGTCAGCTCCAAGGAGAGGAGAGTCCTGGCCAGGACATCTGATGTGCAGAACTGGACACAGACACCCTGGGATCAAGCAGTTGGATGTGAGCCTTGCTGGATCTGTTCAATTCAAAGGCTAGTGGGAAGAATTCCCAAAACCAACCTCAGACCTAATCACCTGGCAGGTTTGGTTGTTTCCACCTGCTGCTCTCCACAATAAAGGAAACTGGTGGATTTGCTTGTTCCTTCACAATTCCTTGTTTATTCCTTCTGACTCTGCTTGACAGCTGCTCAGGCAGCACAAGGAGCAGGAATGAAGGTCCAACCAGAATCAACAGATGTTTTTTCCTGGTTCAACTCCCACACTTGGGACTAACAGGGATGTTCCATGGAGGTTATCTCTCTGCAGGCAAACACAGCAGGGCTAACTCTCCCACTTCAAGGCACAAGAATGGACACAAAAGTGCTTTTCCATATGCACAGGTCCAATTCAACACTTCTTTCTTCAGAGATTTTATACTCCTTTTTATTGAGTGGCTGTCAAAATAGACATGTCACAGTGCCCTCAGGTACTTACTCACCACATGCTCAAGGTTTTGCAAATATCAGTGAAAACACAGTAGTGCTTCAGAAGAATTTCTTGTCTATTTATTCTACTAAGAAAAGGCCACTTTGGTTGTTCGATGCAGCAAGAACGGTGCAGAGGAGCAGAGTCAGCACCACTCCTGAGGACCTCATTTTCAGCTGGACCACAGACTCCTTCAGGTCACATCTCTTGGGATAAGAACATGTCCAGGCTCTGGCAGTGGACAATCCTTCTGCATCACCTTGGCTTCCATCACTGTGCAGCTCCAGACTATCCAAACCAGAGGCACTTCGACTGCATTCAACAGTCTCTACAGGCACCTTCCTTCATTAATTGCTTTGCAAAACAATGTTTCCAAACTGAGAGGCCACTAGAGGACACCACCTTGTCTTCTTACTCCATGGGCTGAGCCGGTTTGCAGGGGACCAACACAAACTACTCCTGCCTGCATTTCTCTTGAAGGCCACAATTCTGTAATTACAGAGAGGTGTCTCTGCAGATAAAGGTTGTCACTTGCTCACTGAACAAACAGTTTGGGATTTAGGCATATTCAGTCCTTTCTCCTCCCTCTCCTGGCTTGCACATCCACACTTACTTTCTCCTCTGTGAGAGAACAAGAGCCTTTACAGAAGACTCCACCACATCATTTCGCTACTCATCACAGCAGAAGATGCAGCACAAGCCACTGGTCCCTTCAAAGATGTGCTTGGTAAAAACATGGAGCTTCACACAGAAACCTCCTCCAGGCTGGCAGGAACTCGTTTCCATCAGCGAACTGGGGAGAGCTTTCAGGTGGGTCCTTCCTTCTGAAAGCAGCAGCTTGGTCCCACCCAGCTCATGCTCAAAGGGAATGAAAGCGTGGGCACAGAGCAAGGGGGGCTCACTGTGGGAACACGAGCGCGGTGCTGCACAACCAGGGGCAAGGTTCAGGTGCACGATGGCAGCAGATGCTGCCTCCTGCTCTGCAGTGCTCAGCCCCTGCTCCCAGGGCAGGAGGGGGCCATCCTGGAGGCAGCACCACGAGAGAGACAGCGCGCCGGAGCAGTCGGTGGCGATGGCTCGTGACCCTAAGCCATGCTGCACATCTCACCAGGAAGCAAATTCCTCTTTGCTGAAATTATCCCAGGCTGCCACAGCCTCCCAGTGACATGCTTTGGGAAGGGAGCACGGGAACACAACCACTCTGTGTTTTATCCTGGCCAGTGTGCGTGAGCTCAAAAGCCAGCTTTGTCTTCTTACCCATCCGGAGAGAACTTCAGCGGCTTAACTTGGGCTGCAGACTAGTCAGAGCACAGGGGGTCAGCACACTGGAACTCAGCGATGCCACAAAAGGTTAGTTTGGGAAGGATTTAAGGAGAACAGCTTTCACTGTTCTCAGATCAAACAGCAGAACAAATCAAACATAGGAGCAATCAGATGAATAAGAACAGGACAGTTTATTAGCATTTCGTGTTTGGAGAACAGGGCCATTAAAGCCTGACTGCAGAAGGGAACACGAGTCCCTTCCCATGGACATATTTAATATCCTTCTCCTGGGCCCAAAAGACATGAATACAAAATGGAATAGACACAGTGAAGATTATTTCTTACCTTCATCTCCTCCTCCATCTCAGAGAGTTTCCGCTCCAGGGCTCGCTTTTCCTGTTTACAAGGATTCATAACAAAGAGGGTCACAACAATTTAGAAGAAAAATTGACAGTATATTTTCTCTTAAAGAAAAATACGAGTCTTGTATTTCTGTAGGAGCATTCAGTGAAGAGCATCCCAAAGCAAGGCAGAGGAAACAACCAGGAGCTGATCAGATGGGATAGGGCAGCTGGCAAACCAGCAGGGGTATGTGCTGGGGCCATTTGGGCAGATCCTGAGCTCTATTCATCCCCCTAATGAAATTATCCCCCACTTTCAGGGATGCCAGTTCTCAGGAGTTGCTGATGTAATGTGATTTTGAGCTCTGTAGGTGAAGCCATGGATTTACTTAGACTCCACTACAGGAGGCAACGAGAAAAGTCACTGAGCCACTTGAATAGGAAAGAGAGAACACAGAAAGGAAATTCCCTGCCTGGAAATCCTGCTTCTTCCAGATTAATTCAGGGCTGCAAAGCTGTAAAGCTGACTGCCTTAGGTGTAGTCTGGAAAGGGAGGATTACACATGTAGGCTCTGCCATGTGAGCGCTGAGCCTGTGCCAAGGGGCAGATCTGGACTCCTTCAATTACATTCCAAACATGAGTGGGCTCAAAATGTCCCAGGGACGTGCCCTGAGCAGTGAGAAATGGGAAATGTGGGTCAGAAACAGGATTTATACTCCCTGCCCTGCTCCTTTGCCCTCTGCAAGGAGACACGAGGCCAGGAGAGCGAGGAAAATGCAGCTGCTGAGTGTGGCTGTGGATGATGAGTTCTGGGTCACTTTTTATCCACAGCACATTTCATCCAGGGATTCATCAGTGCAAAATGCATGAGCTATCCTGGAAACAGCTAATGTTCTCTTCACTGAGAACAGTCGGGCTCTTTTTTACTCTCAAACTCTCAGAAATCTGTATTTGTGGCTGTTGTGATCTTAATTCAACAAAAATCAGCCCTTTGGGCTGGTGCAAACCCTGGTATCAGCCCAGGCTGAGGGATGAAGGCTTTTGCTTTTGTTCCCCCACCACCCCAAATAAGTCTTTATTTATAAGGATCAAGAATATTTTAAAGCATAATGGACCAACAGTCTCTTAGTGTGGTACAATCCGCTGGTCTGAGCTCCCTACAACACAAGAGAGAAATCAGAACGAAGCTGATGTGCAAAGAGAGCAGCAGAGTCTCAGGCCCTGGAAAGGTCAGAACACAATTATCACTGTGAGCTGCTCTGCAAGGCAGGAATACAACTTATCTTTTAATTAACACTTCCCTTCTAGAAATGACCCTGCCCTGCACAGCAACACGAGGCAAGGACTGCGACTCAGAAGAAAGCAGAGACACGTACCCTCTTCTCCATCTCCAGCATGCTGGACCGGTCAGAAGTTTTCTCCTGTTTCTGCTATGGAAGTTAAAAATAGAAAGTGATTAAACCCCAGAGCACTCACAGGGTGCGGCTCAAAGGCTGAGACAGCCCACAGATGCTCCTGCCCAGAGAAGCAGCAAGTCTTTACAGAATCACTCACTTATTGCTGTGAAAAATAACAGTCTCCTCTATAGCACCTTCCCTCCCAAGAGAATCCTTCCAGGAGCTTTGCCCCCTTTCCCAGCCTGGAACAAATGTTGGTTTGTTATGGCTGGTGCTCAGTTTCTCCAGCCAGGACCTGGACTTTCCCTTACCTGGGCTGCTTTTTCCAACTTGGCTTTGATGTCAGCCAGCTCAAGCTGGGCTTCTTGCAGCTTTGACTTCAGCTTTTGATTTTCAGACAGGGCACTCTCGTACAACTGAAATCCAAAACAAGAGCTCAATTACCCAGGTGGCTCCTGGTTAATTAACCCCATCCTGCTGTGCTGCTCTGAGCAGACACGTGCCCGCAGCACTGAGCTGTGGGGTTGGATTTGCACCCCCACATCAGGAGATGAGAAGGGCAAACAGTTTGGATACTTGTGTTTTTGTAATTCTTATGAAATAAGAAAACAGCATTGAATTTTGTAGGGACTTTAAACACAGCCAAGAGGCAAAGAAAAGGGATGTCTTAAATTTAGGTAATTCTTTAGTCAGAGGGTGGTGAGGTTGCCCAGAGAAGCTGTGGCTGCCCCATCCTTGGAAGTGTTCAGGGCCAGGTTGGACGGGGCTTGGAGCAACCTGGTCTAAGTGGAAGGTGTCCCTGCCCACGGCAGGGGGTGGAACTGGATGATCTTTAAGGTCTCTTTCAGTCCAAACCATTCCTTGATTCCACGAAACAGACAAAACCAAAATAAACTCTCCCCCTTTCTTCCCACAGGTTTCTGCAGCAACAGGCAGGTTCTACGGTGTGTGTGTGTGTGTGTGTGTGGTGGCAATAACAGTTTAAAAAACATCCTACTTTTTTATAGTCCCTGTTACTCTCGTCCTCTGCCCGGCTGCTGAGGGCGGCGAGCCGGTTCTCCCGCCGGCTGTAGGCACTGGAGCGGCTGGAGGCACGGTCGCCGTACGACGAGTCACTCGTGGTGGGGTTTGTGGCTGCTTCCAACCTGAAATGGGATGAAGATCCAGCACCGTGGAGCTGCTGTAACTTGCAACAGCCAGCATGGACCCAACTGGTTGGGACTGGAGGGCTTGGCAGTCCGGGCTGAGGGGGGCTCTGGGCTGGGCATCGTTGGGCATCGCTGCCCAAAATCTGGAGCCACCATGCTGTGACAATGGGAAAACATCCCCTGGGTGCCAGGGCAGTGATTTCCCATGGACCTCTCCTCTCTGTGGTGGGAGTGGGCTCTGTTTCTAACAGACCACTGAGGGGTTCTGTCTCTGCAGTTAACAATTTGGGGAGCAAAGGACAGAAGCAAAGTGGCCCCACAGCTGAGCTCAGGAAAGGATCAAGGGCCAGTACCAGGCTAGATGTGAAGCATAGGAAATCCCTGTGCTGCAGGGGACAGGGCTTGGTTTCAAAGCCATACAGAAACATGCTGTCAATAAATATTTCATAGCAAAAAAATTAAAACAAAAATCTTACCTGGAAAGTCTTTCATGCTGAAGGGGAAAAAAAAAGAAAGAAAAAGGGAATTAATAACGAGGAGAATTAAAGGTTCAACGCAACAGCTGCAGAGCTGCCAGGCAACAGCAATTTCCCACCTCTGCTACCAGCACCCAGCTCATGTCAGGCCACACAGAGATTTCCCAGCACAAACTGGGAATCTCCCATCCCTGCCTGAGTCCTCATCTGCTTCAGCTCCTCTGAAGCATTTCAAGAGTTACTTTCTTTTGCTCACCTAAGAAATCCTGAACTTTGCTTTTCAATTCCTCGTTTCTCCGAATTGAAATTCCTTCCTTTGAGCCCGAACTAATTTGCTGTTCCCATTTTTCAGTTAAGTTCTTCTTCCTGCCTTTGATCTCTGTCCTGTGTGTGATGTGGGTGATGTGGATTAATGGACACAGCCAGCCTGTTCATGCTGAACTTCAGGAAATCACAGACACTATTTTTCTCCCCATGGACAAATACTCCATGGAGTACTTGCTTCTCCATCAACATCCAAACCTCTGCTGTGCCATGTTCTGTTGCCTTTGGACATTGAGGGGATGGAGCAAGGCCAGAGAAGGGAATGGAGCTGGGGGCACCAGGAGTGGATGAGGCAGCGGGGGGGGCACAGCCTGGAGTAAAAGAGGCTCATCAAGAGGGACCTTCTACAACCCCCTGACAGGAGGGGGGAGCCAGGTAGGGGTTGGGCTCTGCTCCCAGGAAACAAGGGACAGGGCAACAGGGAATGGCCTCAAGCTGTGCCAAGGGAGGTTTAGATTGGATATTATGGAAAATTTCTTAATGGAAAGGGTGGTCAGGCCCTGGCATAGGCTGTCCAGGGTAGTGGTGGAGTCATTACCCCTGGAAGTGTTCCAAAAACATGTGGATGTGGCAAAACATGTGGATGTTTAGTGGTGAACATGGCAGTGCTGGGGGGAAGGTTGGGCTTTTCCAACCATAATAACACCATGATTCTATGAATATCCTGCAGAGGCTGGTTGTGGTAAACCACTTTTTAATAACGTTTTCTGGATCAGGCAACTCTTTCCCACAGTGGCAGAAATGCAGTGACAGCATCGCTGTCCTGCAGGACCCACTGCACTGACAGTCACCTCCTTCATGAGGTTCCTCTCTATCAGACAGACATTTACTCAAATTCCAGGTGCATCCCAACTCTTTACGGTCCCTTGAACTGGAAATTGAGCCCAGTATTCCTCTGCTGGTTTATCAGCAACATCATTACTCTGAGTGAGCACAAACCTCCCACAGGCACTTCCAGCCACTTCCCTTCATCCTTTTTAATAAAGAGTCAACGCAAAGGACATCCCAGGGCAGACGAGGGGTCAGGCTTTTAGTGCCCAGACGTGCTCATGCTGGAGCTTGCACTGTCAGCTACACCAGTAAACCCAGTGCTAACGCCTTGCTGGGAGGCAGATTTGCTGCCTGTCTGGCTCCCTGGGGCTTGAACACTTCAGACCTCCCGCTCCTGTGCCTGGCACTGATGCCTTTGATCCTAGGCAGGGATCTGGGAAAACACGCCATGGAGAGAGGAATGAAGTCATCCTGTTATATGGAGGGGGGGGGTGGACAAGTGATCCAACCAACTCCCCACTCAAAGCCAGAGGAGCAGAAGGACAAGTCCCAGAGCATCCCACCCCGTGCCCAGCCTTGGCACTGCCTGCCAGGACATGGGGACTGGCTACCTATTACCTGTACGAAGTGTTTAATCCACCCCACACTGACGTAACCCTCATCCTGGATTGATCCAGGACTGACCCCAGGGAATGTGCAATCCCTGGGCTCTGCAGCATCAAACAAATGACCTGAAGGGAGCCTGCATGAGCAAAACCTCTGGGAGGGACAACACCCTCAGCAAAGCTCAGAAGGACAAGCAAGCCCTGCTGTGAATCAGCTCGTTCTCCCTTGAGCTCTGCCTGCAAGGCCACCCTCAGCCAGGCTCTGGGGCACTTCTGGTGGCAGCCCCACTCTGCAGACAGTCACCAAAGCCCCAGGAGTCCGTCCTGGTGTGGGCACAGGTCTAGCCCAGGATTATTTTATTTGCTCTAACCCGCTCTCCTCTTTGCATCTTACAGGTGAGAAACCTCCCAAGGCAGAGAGCAGATGCCTTTCCACCACAGCTAAGCTGCACTGCACCTCCACAAGTCACACTGGATGCTGTCTGGGAAGCATCTCATGGATTCAATGCCCAGGAGCTGCCTCATGTTGTGACAGGGACATCTGAGTGCTTGTCCAAACTGCCATGGCTTGGGCCATGCTCTGTATGAAGCTCAAAGACAGCAAGTTGGGGCACAGCTTCTGTAGGGCTGATCTCCAGAACAGGGCTGTAATTACAAATCCAAATCCATCCTGGGCTCATCCCACAGCATGGGCAGCAGTGGAGGGGGGATTCTGCCCCTCTGCTCCACTCAGGTGAGACCTCCCTGCAGAGCTGCCTCCAGCCCTGGGGCACCAACAGAAGAAAGACATGGAACTGCTGGAGCCAGTCCAGAGGAGCTCATGGAGATAACTCTGAGAGTGGAAGCATCTCTGCTCTGGAGCCAGACTGGAAGAGCTGGGGGCGTCCAGCTTGGGAAAAGAAGGCTCCAGGGAGACCTGAAAGCACCTTCCAATGCCTAAAGGGGCTCCAGGAGAGCTGGAGAGGGACTTTGCACAATGGTCTGGAGTGACAGGACAGGGGCAATGGCTTTCCACTAACAAAGGGCAGGATCAGATGGGATACTGGGAAGAAATTCTTCCCTCTGAGGGTGGGCAGGCCCCCTGGCACAGGTTGCCCAGAGAAGCTGTGGCTGCCCCACCCCTGGAAGTGTCCAAGGCCAGGCTGGACAGGGCTTGGAGCAACCTGGGCTAGTGGAACTCCATGGCAGGGGAGTGGAATGAGATGAGCTTTAAGGTCTCTTCCAAGCCAAACCAGTCTGGGATTCCATGACTCTACGCAGGATTTCTCATTTTCATGGTGCTCTGTTGGCTGAGCTTTCAACATTGGCTTTTTAAACCCTTCAGCAGCCTGACAGGTCCTTTTGAATTCCAGCTCAATGACCCAACCCGCCCTGAAGAGCCGGAGAAGGGAATTAGGCAGTGATTAACAAGCCTCTTGTTGAAAGTTATTTGTGCACTTTATGCTAATCCCCTTCAGTGGTGACTTTTGTTAGGATGACAAACGGCTGGGTAAGTAAAACACTCCATAGCAAGCAATGAATTTATTTCAACAAACACACCTGCCAATGGATTTGAACAGCACTGGGAAATTCCCACGTGGCTGGTAAGGCCACATGGAAACCAGGCATTGTTCCCTCACTTGCAGCATGAGGAAAAATCACTTTTGTCTTCTTTTTCCTCCAAAGAAACTAAAATTTCCATAGGCAGGGAGAGCAGAGGCGGGATTCAACAAAGGAATCAGGAAAGGAATCACTTTAAACATACACAGTAAAAAGAGGGAAAAAACCAGGGTTGCTGTATTTACAACCTTCCTATGAAGGATTCCAGATGGATTGGTTCATACTGGGATTGTCTCTACAAGTCTAAAGGGAAGGAAAGTGCCAGATGAGAGGGGAGGACCTGCCTCATTCCGTGGTGCTGCCAGCATCGAGCAGAGCCACCCTGCAGTGACCTGGAATCATGGAATCACAGCATCATGAAGGTTGGAAGAGCCCTCTAGGATGTCACATTCACCTGCTTTCTGAACACACCCAGGGATGGTGACTCCACCACTGCCCTGGGCAGCTGTGCCAGTGCCTGACCAACCCTTTGGGGAACAAATTTTCCCCAATACCCAACCTGATCCTCCCCTGGCACAACTCAAGGCTATTTCTTCTAATCCTGTCCCTTGTTCCCTGGGATCTTGGAGGGCTTTTCCAGCCTCAGTGATTTGGTGATTCCATGATTCTACGAAACACTGGACGAGGTGCTTAACTGAGACATCCCTGCCACTTGCTGAAAGAGAGACAAACATCTTCAGAGGCCACGGGGTTGTCACACTGGAGATGTATTTCGATCACAAACCACCTTCTTTCCAGCTCAATTCTGCCCTGTGTTTGGTCATGGGACCCCTGGAAACCCTCACCACCACACCTGGACTGTCAGTGCAGCCACCACCACTCCCTGCACTGCCACTTCCTAAAACATCCATGAAATATTCATTTATACTCCAGCAGCTCTGGCTGGCTGCCTGAGGAGGTGATGAAGGAGGTTGTGTCTGCCCAGAGGTGCCACCACAGAGCTGCAAACTCCGAGGTCAGAGTGAGAAGGCGAAGGACAAAACTCTCCCTCCTTCACTGATGGGAAGAGAAGTTGGGGGTGAGTGAAAGGAATGAAGAGCTGAGGCACCACATATGCACTTGACCAAGGTGGTGCAAGAAAGGACTCTTTCTTCCTGACTTTTTCCTGTCAAGGTTAAAAAGAGGATGCTGAGTAACTGCTGTACCCACTGCAGTCACCATCAACAAATACCTTTTTTCTTACCCTGGCAAATTTGGAGCAGCACTGGCAGTTTTGCCCAGACGCCTTCATTTCCCTTGGGATCAAAATTTGACTAGAACCATTAAGAGCCAGGGAAGCATCGAGTTGTGAAATTACCCTTCCATAATCCAAACAGGGTCAGAGCACTGCAGGGGTTGGGCTGGGGGGGAGCACCCCAGGGAACACACGGAGCTGGAGTGGGATGTCCTGATTCGGAATCGGGCATGGCAGCCGGTGCTGAGCCCCTGGCACTCCCGCCCAGACACCCAAGGGGATGACTTTTAAAGGAAAACTAAAAAGCACGGAGCACTTGCAGGCAGGGCTCACAAGCTGCTGGTAATCCTTGGCTCTTAGAGCTCTCACTGGAGGGATCCCATCACCTTCCCTCCAATGCATCTCATGGTGGGCAGCGTGTCCAGGTAGGGCTGGGGTGGTGGGGAACAAAGCAAAAGGGGTTCAGGTCATTTTGCCAGCTCAGAGATGATCCAGCCCAGGTGGGCTGGCAAAACATCAGAATCTGAGATGGGACCCAAGAAAGAAGGGCAAAGGGCACCACAGGATCACGGAATCACAGGATGGTTTGGGTGGGAAGGGACCTTAAAGCCCATCTTGTTCTAAACTCTGCCATGGGCAGGGACACCTTCCACTAGACCAGGTTGCTCCAAGCTCTGTCCAACCCAGCCTTGGACACTTCCAGGAATTTTCAGGGTCCTGACATTGGTCAGTCCCAGTGAAAAGGCACAGCTGGGCACTGGCCATGCCTCCACTTGCCCACAGTGCCAGGATGCTGCCCAGTGCCAGGAAAGCCATCCGGGACTGATTTTAACAATGTGCTCGGGCTGTGGAGGGCAGGAGCCTTCCCTGAGAAACTCAGGAACTGTTGCAGCTGTTGGTAGCTCGGTGAGGGATAATTAAAACCAAATTCCTCACGGAAGGTTTCGATAAAATGCAGCCCTGAACTGCAGTGCCAAAAGGGGGATCGGCTGCTGCTCCTGCCAAGGCAGAAACTGCCCTAATTGCTTCCAAGTGTGCCCTGCAGCTGAGAGCGGAGCCAGCAAAGGCACAAACCCCTACTAGTGACATTTTTTCAAGAAACAAACACACAAAAAAAGGGGAAATAAAGAGGAAAAATTAGATGCTTTGGGAACATTTTTGGCTGGTTTATCTCCAACTGGCCAACCTCAGGACAATGTGCATTATTTTAAGGGAGTTGTCAAGGAATTAATTTTGGTGTGTTTTGTCTCAGAGATCCTGATCAACGCCTATGATTAATTAATCACTGTGTAATGAGATCCTGGGGCACAGCTCCAGCCCTGCCCTCCCTTAAGCAAGAGGGGAAGTTTTAGGAAACCCTCAAATTTTGGTGCTGGCAAACATCCTCCTGTTGAGTCCTGTTTCTTTTAGAAATTAAATGTAAAATAAAGGCAGCTGGTTTGGGGTTCTTTCCCTCTTCCTTGCAAAGCCACCACATCCCTGCTCAGCTGCTCCTGCACCTCCACAGGCTCCAGTGCTGGGCCTGGATTAGGCATAGCAAGTCTGAAAAGGCAACCTCTCCCTCTCAGGATCATGGAATGTCCTGAGCTGGAAGGGACCCACGAGGATCATCGNTCGAGGTGAGGCTGCACCAGCACAGAGCAGAGCACAGCTGAGGGCAGGAATCCTCACGGAGCCAGCACAGGCAGAGCCAAGCTGGGAGGAGGATAAGCCAGGAGAAAGGCTGCTGGGGACACCTTGGACCATCCCCAGTGGGTACAACTCAGGCCAGCATTCCCCTCCAGCCACATCTGTCATTCCAGGCAGGGATGGCTGGGGTCAAGTTTGCTTTTCCAGTGGGTGCAGAATAAAGGGCTGGCTGAACTCTGCTTTTGAGAATTATTTTGAGGTTGTTGCCTCCCTCGGAAAGCTGCTCCTCTGACCTGAGAGCTGTGGTTTGTGCAGCATCCCCTCAGCTCCCCTCGAGTGATGAATGTGCTGTTTCCAGCTCAAGCTTGCAATCGTGCAAATGCAGGGATTCCAAAATCCCGGGGATATGATTAATAATCCAGCGCAGCCAAACCACCTCCATGTAACCTCCAACTCCCCAAAGCCTGATGCAAAATATGTTTTCTTGAACTATAAATCAATAAACTTTGCTTAAGAAAAACTGCTGTTACTGAAGCATAATATTAAAAGCTTCTCCAAGATGGAACAGTGGTCCTGGCAGCTGCTGTCAAATTCATAGCATGGATTTAATCAGAAACAAACACAAGGGACTGAGGCCACATCTCCTGCCATCCCAAACACACTGAGCAGGATGCTGGGCTGTGCCATCTGTGCCATGGCCAGCTCGTGCCTCAGTGCCCCAAACGCCTCCCATGGCCCACGGGCTTTCCAGCAGCTGCAGTTTATTCCCACAGTCCCTTGGGGATGAAACTTGCCATGTAAAACCTTAGGCTGGATTGGATTTTAATTTAGGAAAGGCCCAATTCCAAAGCCCAGGGTTTCTTGCTCTTATTTTTTTCCTTCTTTTCTAAGGGATCAAGTTTTATTGGTGAGAAATTTAATTTTGCAAAGCGACGTGATCTTAGATGAAACTCTCCAGACATGAGGCAATAAAAACTGAGTGGCCAAGTGACACCAGAGGAGGAGATTTCTGCTCCTAAATTTCTTCCAGATGAGAAGGCCACAGGTCTGTGCGAACTCCTTCCCTGCCCTGGAAATGCTCTGGTGGGATGTTCTCAGGTTTTTCAGAGAGGATTTAAATACCTCTTCTGCCATCAGCCAGGGTTTGAGCTGCCAACTGCCAACCTGGCAACTTTTTGGTGTGGAGTTCACTCCCAAGCCCAGCAAACACCTCCTGATCCAGAAACCACACACATCCCACAACAGCCCTATGGGCACAGGCAGAGCAATGGGAATCATGGAATTATAGAACTGTTAAGGTTGGAAAAGCCCTCTAAGATCATCAAGTCCAACTATTCCCCAGCACAGCCAAGGCTGCCACTAACCCATGTCCCCAAGTGCCACATGCACATGGCTTTTTAATCCCTCCGGAGCTGACAACTCCACCACTGTCCCAGGCAGCCTCTGCCAGTGCCTGATCACCCTTTCCATGAAGAAATTTTCCCTGATATCCAACCTAAACTTCTCCTGGTGCAACTTGAGGCTGTTTCTCCTTGTCTTGCTGCTTTGTATGCGGGAGCAGAGCCCAACTCCCACCCAGCAGTGCTGGGCTAACAGTTGGATTCAGTGATCCTAGAGGGCTTTTCCAACCTTAATAGTTCCATAATTCTATTGATTCTAGGCACCAACTCCCAGGAATGGCACAGGTGGAGCTGCCAGGGAAATGGACAGACTGGGCTCTGTGTCTCTTCTAGCCCTGTTTTTGATGGCTTTGTGTTCATTTTATGCCAAACAAACTCTGATGGGCTCCTGCCAGGGAAGCAGACACTGGTTTCCAGCTCAGCAGGATGGAGTGGTTTGCTGCCCACAGAGGTTCCACCCACTCTCCCCATCACTTCTGTGGCCACTCGTTCCCATCCCACAGCACCTCCCTATCTCTGTGTCCCTTGTTTTGTGGCTGCACCCAAATTAAAGGCATCTTCTTTCTCCTGCTCTCTTCACCCTGATTCCCTGGTCTGGTGCGACCTCAAGTTGTCCCCTGACCTTCTGAACCCTGCAAGGGGCCGTGATTTCAAAGCTGAGCTTTCCCAAAGGATTGTCCTCTGGCTGCTTAACCAGCCTCTCTCCGAAGGCACGACCACTGATCAGGCAGCTGGGGGTCAGAGTGGCGTTTTAAATGAGGCTGTAGGTCCTTTCCAAATCATCCACCCCCATTCAGAGCCTTTAAGAGTTAACAGTCTCCCTGCTCCAGCTTTGGCTTGGATCAATTGTGCTCCTCGGGAGGGAGGAGAGCTGAAGGAAGCTCAGCCGCAGGGACAGAAGCCGCTCACCCCACGGGTCACAGCACATGCCCTGACCCATCTTATTTATACATCCAGATGCAGGAGCATCGTCTGGCCACTGAGTCACAGCAGGGAACATCTCACGGGTGATGCCCTGAGAACGACCAGAAGTTCCCAGTGTGCTTCCAGATATGGACATTTACAGAGGAAAATTCAAAAAAACCCAAGAACAAACAGAGTGCAGAAGGATTTCATCCCGGTACTCATAAGAGGAACATGGTGCTTGAGGAATAACCAGGGATAAACAAAGCAGGATGATGGAGAACACAGACTGAGGTTAATTGCCTTAAAGTTCAGTTTCAGTATCCCATATTTTTTGTTGGCTGCTGAGAGAGGAGGGAATCATTTTCACAAACACTGTGTAACTAGTCAGCAATCCAGGAATTAGATAGAAAGGGTCATGAGACAATTTATTTGACTCCATTTCAATGCATGCAGCATCACTTTTATCACAACCAGACAAGTCCAAGCCACTAAACAGAAACCCAGGAAGATAAAGCTTCCTGGAGAAATATTTTCATAACACTTTTTATTCTCTAACGCATTTGCAGCAGCAGCACAGCAAGTTAAATGATTCACAGAGGAAAACCCCACGTGAGAATAAACCTGTGATCAGGAATATCTGAAGCTTGTTGTAAAAACACCATGGAGCAAAAGCTGACCTTCTGGCACATTTATATTGCAAATTCTAGGAAGGCTGTAATTCAACCAGGCATTTCCAGTGACCTCTCAGCACTTCAGGACATCGACAGAGACAGGAAAAGTGGGGGGACAGTTACAAGCAAAAAGAGGAGAGATTTAGATGAGATGTTGGGAAGAATTCCTTCCCTGTGAGGGTGGGCAGGCCCTGGCACAGGCTGCCCAGAGAAGCTGTGGCTGCCCCATCCCTGGAAGTGTCCAAGGCCAGGCTGGATGGGGCTTGGAGCAACCTGGGCTGGTGGAAGGTGTCCCTGTTTATGGCAAGGGGGTGGAACAAGATGAGTTTAAGGTCCCTTCCAACCCAAACAATTCTGGGACTCTCTCTGATCCCTGACTCATTAATCCCCAGCCCTGTGGGTGTGATTTGTGTGCTCAGCCCCTCACATTGTTGCGCACGAGCATTTCTTTCCCTTGAAGATTTAAGATTCTACACGGACCTCTCCCCACCCTGTACCCAGACTGGGTTCATTTGCTGCCATGGCAATCTCTGCTCTAACCCCGAGGGCTCCACGTGGGGGCTCCTTAACAGAGATGGTTATTTGGGAACCGCTGCCTTTTATACTCCAGCATTACTATCAAGTGACTCGGTGAAAACACGCGGCCCATAAAAGGTGATGCTCCTGCATCCCATGTGCCACCCAGCACGGCTTCTTCAGAAGCTCAGATGAGAGGCAGAATAAAATCAATCAGGGCAGACCACGGAGAACACTCAGAGCTTTACTGCTGAGCCCTCCCTGACACAGATTCACCTGGAAAGCTCAGGTTATAAACACTGAGGGGGGCTTGATGAGGGAGTGACTAACACCAGAGGGAAAGAGCCTTGTAGTGAGACCATGAATATGGACAGAACAAGCAGAATTATGTAGAGCCTCTTGAGGAGGGAGTAGCAACCATCAAGTGGATACTTGACAACCAGGCAGGGTGGAAACTGGGCTGAGAGCAGCACTGAGGGGAAGAACTTGGGGTGTTGGTGGGTGAGAGGCTGGACATGACCCAACCCAGAACCCCCCCTGTGCCCTGGGCTGACCCCACAGCGTGGGCAGCAGGGGAGGGGGGATTCTGCCCCTCTGAGGTGAGACCCCCCCCGCAGAGCTGCCCCCAGCCCTCATTAAAGCAACGTTTACCCTGTGGGATTTAACAAGATTTGCTTGGCTGTTTCTGTATGGTGGCTAATTCTGAGCTGTTCTGCTGTGACACCAGGAACCAGATATTTCACCTTGTGGAGGTTCTGGGGCAATGGGACAGTTCTGACCTGGCACGGGGTTGGGGTCACACCCCAACACCCTGCTCTGACCACAGTCTCCTGTGCAGGGATATTCCCTCTCTTATGATTTGTATGAGTTTGCTGTAAAGTGCTCGCCCTCCTCAGCTGTGCATGTAGGGACATTCCACCAATTAAAGGGGGAAAAACCCCAAGCAGTATTATCCTAACTCCTAAGGAGGAGCATTCCAAGCAACAGTGCAAGTGCCGAGGGAATGCCACAGGAAACTGCTTGGCAAGTGACATTTAATGCAGCTGTTTGGCACCGATACCTCCATAAATCAAACCTCCTTTGCTCTGTCTCATTCTCCAAGAGTTTTTTTTCCTGTCTGTACCATGTGTGAGGCTCCTGCCTGCTCATGTGTTCTAGCACCCCTGCTCAGCTGGGAACATTTAGAGCCCACAGCTCTGCTGGTATCAATCTTGACTGGATGGAAAGATAAAAGACTCCAGGATAACACATTCCTGCCTATTTTATAAAGGCTGGTGGCTTCCTGAGGCACAGACCTGTTACTGTGGGCATGGGGGATTGAGCAGGGGGAAATAAACTCATGGGACAAATCCATGGAAAACCACACTTCGTTATTGCTCTTGCTCATGGCAAAATTATGTTGTCTTGGAGAAAGAGTTAACTCAGATCCCTGTTTTAGCCTGAAGCCAATCCTTCCCTAATTAGCCTTTTAAGGCATGGGCTATTTCTATAACCCAGATAGCACCAGGGCTGTTTCCTACATTGGCTCTGAGTTGATGCTGCTGCATTTCCCACCTGGTTTCTGCCCATGGATGCTCTGGAGTCTCAGCTGGCATTGCCATTACCACTGCAAGAACCACAAAGATTTCGGTGCTCATGTGCTGGCTTTCATAAAACCCCACTGCTGCAAGAAGCTCTTCTCCAGGCACTCCCATTCCTAGCTGGCACCTTTCTGTACCCACCCAACATCTCCCACCACCTTCTCCAACACTGACAGCCCCCCAGGAGCCTGGAATCCCACCATGGCTATGGACAGAGGAACCAGCACCTCCCATCAGTCTGCTCCTGGCACATGGCAATCACAGTTCCTGGGAGATGTTCATCACCCCTTCCCGTGCCCAGATGCAGAAGGGGGAAAATGAGTCAAGTCTGTATTCACTGAACAGGACTGACCTTAAAATCTTGGGTTTTGAAAGAAATTAAACTGTTTTCAGCACACTTGAAAGGCTTTCCAGCTGTTACCGGGCTGGTGATCAAAACTGTGGCCATTTGGGGAAGAATGGTAAGCACAGCCGTGATGAGGAAAGTCCATCCAAGCACACGGGATAGTTTTAGGGTATCTAAACCCCACCAGAGACACCCCAATTGCATGTGAAAGAAAGCACAGATCTTGCCCCTCAGTCACAGCAAACAGCCCGGGGCAAACAGCAGCCCCAGAAGCCTCAAGGCTGAAGTTCCCAAGGTCAGGAATGCCTTTAATGCCATGGCAGAGGGTTAAACCCCTTTTTATACATTTTGGGCAATGCTTCTTCCAGATCCAGATCTGTCCCTTCCAACGGAGCAGACAATGCATATCTGATTTGAGCAAACATCAGTGCTGGGATTAATTTAATGCTCCCATCTAAAATTAGCCTGGCTGTTAAAAATTAATTCCTCCAGGCTTTGACTCCAGCATGATAATATTTCTTGATGGCAAAGGGGCTGCCAGTACAATGATATGGACCTGGAGGGTTTGCCACTGCCTCTCCCAAGACTCTGGAGCTGATAGCAGTACTGGTAGGAAGTGTTCCCAACTTTCCAACACCTTGGGAGACAGGGACAGCAGCTCTGGTTTGGGAAGGACAGGTAACTGCCTTGACTTGCCTCCTGCTACAGATGGTTTTCTTTGTCTTTTTGGTGGTGTTGAAATGACTAAACCACAGCACAGGCCAGCTCAGCCCCAGGGGTGAAAGCTGGACACAAACCTCGTTCCACCAGCAGTATCAAAGTGTAGCTTAACGAGCTGGTCAAGTTCTGCCTCATTTTCACTGGGGAGGTTTCCATCCAGCAAGAGCCGACCAGGAGAGCCATATTCCAGGAGAGGGGGGAAACTACCACCCCAGCAACTCCCTACACCACTAGCCCAGCTAATCCCAGAGCAGGGACTCTGGCAGCTGCTTAAAACCTGTTGCTGCAGCAGCACCTTCCCACGTTTCATTTAAGCCATCCTCTTTCCAAAGGAAACCACAGCCACAGGTCTCCAGGGGTAAGACAACAAGCCACCACCACCAGGCTCCGCTTGGAGCACGTGCTGAGCTGGGTAATACAGAAAGGAAAAAGCTGCTTACTCTGAGTGTCTTTGCGATCGGGGAAGGAGAGGACGGGGGAGAGTCTGACTGAGCCTTCCTGCTCCGAGTATATTCCTTACTCCTGGTGTACAGGGACGACATGGCCTCGCGGGCTGGGTGTCTTGGAGAAGCAACAGCAGTTCTTGCTCTCCTGTCGCTCTCCGGTGCTGGGCAGGTCCTTCTTCCAAGGTCAGAACAAACTAATTAAACTATTCACAGCTCTGGTAATTAAACCCTGCTGTTTAGGGTGTATAATTTTAGGCATTAATCTGCTGCAGGGAGAGCTGAGGCTCCACAATGTTTCTTGTCCGAGCAGAAGAAGAGAAGGTGTCAGGGACTCGCTGTGCTCCGGCGCCAGGTGCTGCTCCGTGCCAGCCTCACCACCCGGACCCCGTCCCGACTTCTCCACAAAAGGACATTTCCCCTCGTCCAGAGCGTGCCACAGGACCAGGGGGATCTACCTCCCCCCAGAACCACAGGAGGCAAAAACTCCCAGCTCAAGAAGAGAGCTGGAAAACCGGCTGGGTTTCTCTAGACAGGAAGCTTTTGCCAAAAACAAAAACAAAAAAAAACAAAAACAAAAAAAAAAGAAGAAAAAGGCAAGGAAAAGCAAAGTCTGATTTACTCCGGAGCGCAGCCACGAGCTCTGCCCTCGCCACGCGGAGCCGCACGCTCCGAGTGAAACACAAAAGCATAAATCAGGAACAAACGCTGGTTTGGAAAGGGGCAGTCCAGCTGAAGTTGGGTTTTGTTCCATCCTCCACCTCCTCCTCCTCCTCCTCCCGGCGCCGTTACCCGTGCACAGGCTCCTCCGTCCGTCCCTCCCGCCGCTGCCTTCTGACATTCCAGATCCTGACTCGCTCCGAGAGGAATGCTGGAGGGCAGCCAGCAGCAGCGATTCACTTTCAGCTTGGGATTTGGGCTGCCAAATTGGGTTTGGGATTGGGTTTGGGATTTGGGCAGGGAAAAAAAGGAGAAAAGGAGGGGGCAGGAACGAAAATCCCTCCCAAGCTTCCAAGGCCTGTTGGGCTGCGAGTGGGATGTGGAGGTGGATCGATGGCACTTTGCAAAACCTGAATTCCAGAAGGCTGTGACAAAAGGAGATGATTTAAAAGCCATGGAGCAGCTCATGCCATGAAAGGGAGGACACACTCGGGCAGCACAACAGGATTTTTGTTGTTTGCTCACAAGCCTGTTTGAGCTGTGAGACGGCAGCACGGAGCTTGTGTAATGTACACTGCTTCAAGGGAGTGTTTGGGATCAAGGAGGAGGGAGAGGAGCTTGGAGGAAAGGACACAGGGTGGGGAGAGCACGTATCTCTCCCAAACTCCCAGCTCCCTGCCGAGCTCTGCTGCTGCACAAGCTCACTGGGAAGGGGCAGGACTCCTCCTTGTGAAGGCAAGTGTGTCCCCCTCACATCCCATCCAAATAAGCCCATGGGATGTTCATTTGAAAAATGCCCTCAAATATACCATGGGTGGCTGAATAACTCACAGAATCACACAGCACCTGTTTGGGGTTGGAAGAAACCTCTGGAGATCATCCAGGCTAACCCACTTCCAAGCCAGGGTCACCTGGAGCAGGTGACACAGGAATGCATCCAGCTCTTACACACTAAGTTCATCTGGGAGTCATAAGGTTGCATATCTGTGGTTTTTGTTGCTGGAAAGGCAACAGCCCAGTTATCTGCACTGGACCAGTTCCAGTAAGGCTCAGCTGGACTCAATCACACCCACTCCACTCGGCCACTGACCGAGTCACTGGGGGCCCAGGGTCACCCCATGGGCAGTGTGGGTCCTGATCCAGCTCACAGGCTGCTTAACATCAAACAACTCCTACCAAGGCCACGTTGGATGGGGTTTGGAACACCCTGGTCTAGTGGAAGTGTTCCTGCCCATGGCACAGGAGTGAAGCACGATGAGTTTTAAGGTCCCATCCAACCCAAACTGTTCTGCAAACTGCAGAATCATATCTATATAAACATATTTTAAGAGCGTTACCCCACTCTCTTCTGCTCTGAAATACTGCCCCTTTCTGCACCCTGCTTGGCACCCTGGTGATTTTACTGGCACAGAGCTGAGGAAGGGGCTTGGAACAGCAGCTGCAGTAATTTCTCAACATCTCTGCTCTCCAGGGGTAATGCCTGAGTGACCAGGGAGAGCGGGAGACAGCGCTGCTGGATTGTCCTGCACTAAGAAAGTCACAGTGAGATCAGGTTTCTACTTGATATTCACCATGAGGAAGGAGGGGACTCGTCATACACTGACTGCAGGAAGCAGGGGGGGAAAAGGTTTGAAGAGGTCTAATTCTGCCTGGTAATATCTCTGCATTCCTGTTTCAAGGTATGGAAATGAAGTCCAGACACACAAGAAGGCAGTGACAGGCACCCCACTGCTCCAGGAGGCTGGGGCAGGACCTTGATCTTTCCAGCCTCCATCTGTTGCTCTCATCACCCAGCCCTCCCCATGCCTGGATCCCAACTCTGCTGTACAACCAGGTAATTCAGACATTTTAAATGCATGTTTATAGACCCTGCACACAGGGGTGATCCTTTCACACCAGTCTCAGTTCCTGGAGTTTCAAAACAGAGCAAGTGAAACTGGGTGAACCCGTGTGGCCAGCTGGAGTGTCCCAATCCCAGCTCCGAGGCTGACAGAGCTCAGCTTAGTCACCAAGGAGGGGTTGCCCAGCTCTGAATTGCAGGGTTTGGCTTCCCCTCCCATCCAGTCCCAAACAATCTGCTGTCACATCCCCCCACTGTCACATTTCTGCTGAGGAGGGGCCAGAAAGCTCCCTAAAATCAACATTTTGGTAGAGAATTCACAGCCCAAAACCAAAACAAAGCCTGAGCCATTCCCTACTAATTAAAAGTTAATTAGTCACTCAGTGAAGATCTCTCACAGACTGAGTGGACAGTAACTCATTTTAGAGACAAGGGGAGGCCTGATTAGCCAGGAGACAGAGAACAGCATGAGATGCAATATGGCAAAACACAACGGGTCTCCTCATTATTCCAAGAAATGCCTGATTTAGGGGGTTCCTTCCTGCCTTTTTGTACAGTTCCCTGTCAGGTTGTCCCCTGTGGAAGGTGAAACACGACGCTCCTTCGCTGCTGTTCCCCACAGCCTGAGCTTTGCTGTGTTCAAGGCTGTGGTTTAGATCTGACTGTTCCTGAAACTGTTCTTCCTCCAGAGGGTGGTGGGCACTGAACAGGCTCCCCAGGGCAGTGGGCACAGCCCCAAGGCTGCCAGAACTCCAGGAGGGTTTGGACAATGCTCTGAGGGACAGGGTGGGATTGTTGGGGTGTCCTGAGCAGGGCCAGGATGGATGGTCTTTGTGGGTCCCTTCCAACTTAGGAGATTCCATGTTTTCCCCTTTTCTGTTTGGATATCTGTCCTCTCCCTTCCTTTGGTGATGACACCTGTGTTTGTATCCCATTTTTAAAACTACTTAAAGAACAGAACCCATACCCAAGAAAATGATGCACCAGCTATAGGACGAAGCCCTAAGTATTTGAGAGGGAAAACACAAACACCCCTTTTATCTGTGCTGAAGATCTTCACCTACAGAACATGATGCTGGTAAAATAAAGGTCAGCAGCACAGTAACATTCCAACCTGCAGCAGACAAAAGTGGGAAACAAAGCTGGGAATCGAAGGCAGAGCTGCAGAGTGATGCTCAGGGGTGATGTGAGCCCACGGCACATTCTCTGAGAGTGCAGAGGAGGAGAAGCCCTCTTGGGAGACCAGAATTCTAATAAAACTTGAAGAATGAGAGTAGCTGGTATTTTTGGAACAAATTATCCCAAAACTATCTCCTTAAAGTCCCAGCTGTCATTTCCCACACCAGCCTCAGCGCAGGGAACAGTTTAGGTTGGGATATGACACTCAGCCTTTGAGGATGGGGCACAGCCCTCAGTGGTGGCACAGTCCTTGCTGAGCCTCTCCTGTGCTGGGCCAGGTGATGCAAGAACACAGGGCTGCACTGCTGCCTGTGAATTCCAACCCAACTGGATGAGCAGCAAGACGGAGAGGCAGGCAACAGGCTCTGTGTTTTCCTTTGAACCTGTCACAGAATCATGGAATTGTTTAGGTTGGAAAAGCCCTGTAAGATCAAGCCCAACCACTGAACACTTTCAGGGATGGTGACTCCACCACTACCCTGGGCAGCTGAGCCAGTGCCTGCACACACCTTCAGGGAAGAAATTATCCCCAATATCCAACCTGAACCTCCTCTGGTGCAACTTGAGGCTTTTTCCTCTTGTCCTGTCCCTTGTTCCCTGGGAGCAGAGCCTGACCCACCTCTGGCCCCCCTCTCCTGTCAGGGAGTTGCAGACAGTGAGAGGGTCTCCCCTCACTGAGGAGCTGCTGGATTACAGCAACTGCTGTGCTGAACAGCAGCCACAGCCAAGAAACTGTGTGTATCGAACAGCCAAGGAACTGTTTGAATATGGCTGGATAAACACTTTAATATATGCATGCATTTCTTTAGTAGTAACAAGGCCAACACCTGTTGCATTTAAAATAAGTTGTTAAAACATTCCTTGTACTCTACTCTACAATTTGTACTTCTGGGGATTTGATTTAGCTTGTTTAATGGAACTTTTACCTCAAGACTCAGTAATTCAAATAAATAATAAGAATAATAGTAATAGCTACTATGCAGCAACTGTACATGATACATAAACCCCACCGTAAATAAATTACTTTGAAATTAAAAGCAAGCTTTGCAGGGTCAATTACAGCTCTGCAGGGTTTATTTAGCTCTGCAAAAGGCACTCAGGGTTATGCTGGGCACAGGATGCTGAAGGGCTGGAGCAAAGCAATGTGGTCAGGCAGTGGCTGTGCTGTAATTGGGATGTGCAGGCACTGCTGCAGTTTCCCATAAATGGAATCCAAACGGAGGAGGGAACACATTTCCATCCGCAGTGCCCGGACCAGGATTCCCAGGAGCAGATCTGCCTCACAGACAGGAGCAGAAGGAAAGGATCTTACTCTCCTCCCAGACACACACAGCACCTGACAGTCTATAATTACATGTAGAGCACCATCCTTCCTCCACTTTCAATTCCCATCACCAAATTTATCATAATAAAGCTGCAAGTGCCACCTCTTAGACATACCTGGATTAGCAGTGAGCAGCACAGGCAGATCACTTCAGTGTGGGCTGAGAATAGCACATTTCAAATATACAATTTCAGAATTCTTTTCTTTTCCCTCTTTTATAGATAGATTAAATAAAAAACCAGGGGTGAGGAGAGTTCAAAAAGTACCACTCTCAGCAGGGAAACATCACTTTAGCAGTTGCAAATGCCCAATTCTGCAGGCAGGAGAAATGTCTGCCAGCAGTTTGGTGGAGCAGAGTTGAGTTTCTGGAAGAAGAGGTAAGGTGCCTTGGACATTAAAATTCAGCATGTACAGCAGGATGGGAAGCTGGAGTGTTCACCAACCCCTCTGGGGACATCCCTAACTGCAGATGAGGAGAACTGGATTTAAAGAGAAGGTTGCAGAGAAGGTCTTCAGTTCATCATCATTTGAAGATAAAGCTCAGGACAAGCCCAGTAAACCAAACTAAACCAGCACTTCCAGAGCAAAGGGCACGGGGAACGTGGGAGAGGGACCTGGAGAGGGTCAGACAAATCCACAGGTCAAGAGTATCAAAACCAGAAATGTTCCCTCTCTGAATGTGCTATTAAATTACATTTCATAGAATCATGGAATCTCCTGAGCTGCAAGACACCCTCAAGGATCATGGTGTTCAACCCCTGGCCCTGCATAGACACCCCAATAATCCCACCCTGTCCCTCAGAGTGTTGTCCAAACCCTCCTGGAGCTCTGTCAGCCTTGGGGCTGTGCCCACTGCCCTGGGGAGCCTGGTCAGTGCCCACCACCCTCTGGGGGAAGAGCCTTTCCCTGAGATCCAACCTGACCCTGCCCTGACACAGGCTGATGGCAGAGGTTACAGAAAAGGGTGGCAATAACCAACAACAACAATCCAACACAGCAGCACCAGGCTCCTCTTGGAGGGGACAGATGTGGCAGCTTTGCTAAAAATAAATGTCTCTAAGACCACAGATGTGATTCCATGCAAGGCTGTAAATGCAGCCATGGACACAAGCCCAGCAGCCTGGGGTGACCCCAGCACTGCCTGTTGTCATGCCACAACCCTCACCAGTTGTGTACACCACCAGGAGGACTGGTGTCTGTGGAGAAGTTGCTTCATGTCCACCCAAAATCTGGCTCTGCCTTTTCACAGTGGGGCTTCTTTCCTCAACCCAGTACCATGTTTTGTTCAGAAAAAGCAGCATGGTAACATCATAAAATCAAGGATCATTAAGGTTGGAAAAGACCTTTGAGATCAAGTCCAGCCATTCCCCCAGCACTGCCACATTCACCACTAACCCATGTCCCCAAAGTGCCACATCCATACATTTCCAAACACTTCCAAGGATGGTGGCTCCACCACTGCCCTGGGCAGTCTGTGCCAGTGCCTGCACACACTTTCAGGGAAGAAATTTTCCCAGTATCCAACTTGAACCTCCCCTGGTACAACATGAGGCTGTTTCCTCTTGTCCTGTCCCTTGTTCCCTGGGAGCAGAGCTCAATCCCTCTCTTGTCAGGGAGTTGGAGAGAGTGAAAATGTCCCCTCTGCGCCTCCTTTTCTCCAGGCTGAGCCCCCCCAGCTCCCTCAGCCCCTCCTGGTGCTCCAGCCCCTTCCCTGGACAGGCTCCAGCAAACCCAGAGAGATGCTGAGCTCTATCCACTCACCAATCCAGTTTGAGCATCACTCACACCAAAAATCAAGCAGTCACCCAGTTACAGCCATGCAGGATAAAGCATAGTTGGAACATGGTATTTTCCAGTGGCAGCTGTTCAGCAGTTGCACTTGACAAGTGTTTCCTCACAGGTTCCCTCTTCCCCATCCAGGTTCTTACAAGGATGAAGCACAAACATGCCAAGTTACAGAGGAGGAACACGGCAGCAATTTGTACAGCAAGGAACAGGCCATGTCAGGGAAGCTGAGAAAGCAAACAGCAGGACAAGAACCAGATGGAAACAGCTATTTCAAGCTAAGGGACTTTCCAAAATATGACACAGAGAAACAGAAATCTCGGGGCACTCACAGTAGTCGTGATGCATTCTGCTCTGCATCTACATTTATCACATTCTCCATACCCACCCCAGCCACTCCACGGCTGCAGCTGTGGGAGTGACCAGCTGACACACAACATTCCAGTGCCACTGGCCAGACAAATGGGTAACCTCAACACCCTATCACCTAACTGGGCTTCAAGCCTATTTCTGGCCTTCCTTCACCAGCAGCAGGTTGTGGTGTAGAAGGTTATGTTCATGCCCAAAGATGAAGTCTAAGAGCAATGAAAAGGCTACATACAGGGTAGAAACCCCACCCAACCAGAGTGCCCACCACTGGGTACAGGGTAGGCACCCACTACAGAACCCCAGAATGGTCTGGGCTGGAAGGCACATTAAGCCCATCCAGTCCCACCCCCTGCCATGAGCAGGGACACCTTCCAACAGCCCAGGTTGCTCCAAGTCCTGTCCAACCTGAACACTTCAGGGATGGGGCAGCCACAGTTTCTCCGGGCAACCTGTGCCAGGGCCTGCCCACCCTCACAGGGAAGAATTTTTTCCTAATATCCCATCTAAACCCACTCTCTGCTAGTTTGAAGCCATTCCCCTTGTCCTGTCACTACACGCTCTTGTAAAAAGTCCCTCTCCACCTTGTACGCTCACAATAACGGGTAATGAGGTGTGAATTTAAGCAGAGCAGCTGGGAAATTCCTGCCAGGAAGAAGTTTTGCAGCTTAAAGATTCAACATCTTGACATACAAATAATGCAGCAGCTTCTGCCAAGCAATGTTACTTCTCAAAGGGAAACTCCACGTCCAAGAGCAAAAAACTAACAATGACTTTCCAGACATGGGGCTTTTTCTGAAGAGAGGCATGTGGGAGGATACAAACTCTGAACAAAAAGTGACCTTTTAAAGACAAGGGGGACAAAGAGCATCACCACACTTGCATCACTGCAACACACAATTTTTCCTACAGTGGCAGTTTCCAAAGAGTATTTTATTGCCAGAGAATTTAACTTCAGATTTCCAAACAAATACAGATTACTCCTCAGTTCTCTATCAGCCATGTGGCAATACAGTTTCAGCTTTTCACTCCTTCTCAACCTACCTGGGAGATAAGGAATTTGCTACTTAAATGTGGGATTGCACCAGCCTGCACAGGAGGCCACAAGACAAGGATGATCGGGCTTTGCCACAGGGAAGTATCCATAGAATCCCAGAATCCCTGAATGGGTGGGAAGGGACCTTAAAGACCATCTTATTCCACCCTCTGCCACGGGCAGGGACACCTCCCACCAGCCCAGGTTGCTCCAAGCCCTGTCCAAGCTGGCCTTGGACACTTCCAGGGATGGGGCAGCCACAGCTTCTCTGGGCAAGCTGTGCCAGGGCCTGCCCACCCTCACAGGAATGGATTCCTTCCCAATATCCCATCTAACCCTGCCCTCTGCCAGTGGGAAGCCATTTGCCCTTATCCTGTCTCTCCAGGCCCTTCTCCAAAGTCCCTCTCCAGCTCTCCTGGAACCCCTTCAGGCCCTGGAAAGGGCTTTAAGGGTCTCCTGGAGCCTTCCCTTCTCCAGCTGAACACCCCCAGCTCTCCCAGCCTGGCTCCAGAGCAGAGGGGCTCCAGCCCTTGGAGCATCTCCTTGGCCTCCTCTGGATTCTCTCCAACACCTCCCCACCCTTCTGATGCTGGAGGCCCAGAGCTGGATGCAGAGCACTCTGGGGAGAAGGGCCAGAAAACATGCATGGCACATCCCAGCTGCAGCTGCTGCAGCCCCTTCCACTGCCCCCCAACCCCCTGTCAGCAGGGCAGACACTGTGTCACCACGACATGGCCATTAAAGCCCACCCAGACACCTCCTGCTGCAGGCAACAACCTCAATCCAGCACATCAGATTTCTGGGAGGGTGACTTGGATGGAGACATCCTCCCCAGCTTGCTGGGTGACTGACACGAAGGTACAATCACCAGCTCCCAGAGGGGCCCAGAACCTGCTTGAAGTGGTTCAACAGTCAGAGATATTTCTCTTTTCCATAATTTTGAGTATGTCATGAGGAGAGTTTGACAGTTTCCCACACGGAGTGACAAGATGCTCTGTTACGTGTATAAGCACAACCATACGCCGTTAACCTTTAAATATTCAAAAATTATAAGCACAGTCAGACATAAAATTTAGATTTATTCTGCCTTTGGGATCTGGTCCAGGAGCAATGCTGCTCCTCGGGGCAGCAGGTCTGGGCTAACAGCCACACTGAAGGGAGTGGTTCTGGCTCCTGGAGGGGCTGTGCCGTGTCCAGGCTGCACTGGAGGGATGCACACGACATGCTGTGGGATCCTGCTGCCACCCTATCCATCACACTGCTCCCAGCCCCTTCTGGAAAGAAAGCAAAAGGATCCTGGGACCCTTGTGCAATAGCTGCCATGTAGGCAAAGGGAATGAAGTGTGATCATCTGAACTAAGAGCAATGCCAGCAGAGGCCAAGGGAGCTGGGGGTGGGTGGTGCAGTGCCAAACCCGGCTCTGCGGCTGCAGGGGGAAGGACTTGCTGACAACTGAGAAAGATCAGTCACCTCAGACTACACCGAAATTCTGACAGTAATCTACTAAACAAGATGCTAAAGCATACAGTTACCTTAAATAGTTATGAGTCTGTGACCTTGGAAATCATTCCTGGAGGACTCTCTGCTTCAATTCATCTTCCCGGGACTCAGAGATCGGATTTTAGCTGGTTTTGTGTTACCCATCCCCATCCCCACCACGGCCACTGCTTCAGTTACACCTTCCTAATTCAGCAACTGGGTGAACTAGAAGAATTCACCTGAAGGCATTTAGCTGTAACCCTGTAGTGCACATAACCCACTTGGATCACTTGGCTTTAGGCACAAACAATATGTTTTCCCAGAGCTGTAAACAGGAGCTCAGAGCCAGGCTGAGGAGCGAAGTGCTGCATCAACAGGGAGAGCAGCCAGCCAGGCTGATGCCCTTCTGTGCACATTAAGGGTAAGAAAAACCAACACGAGCACGTCGGGCTGGAGAACTCAAGAGGCAAATCCTCTGTGCAGATGTGAACGGTTTGTGCAGAAATATTTGCAGAATGAATTTTAATTTCTCTGGTGTCTCTCCCCTCCACCTTCCAGGGAAGCCAGGGCACTCTGAACACCACGAGGCTGTTCTTCACCACGTTCAGGCTCTATGGCACAGCATCAGCTCACGCTCCTGCAGCACTTTGCTGCTCTTTTCTATTGCTGCACACATATTAAAGATCTTTCCTCGCAGCATACACAGCCCATTAGAGCATTTTGTTTGTAAACAGGGCTACCCAGAGCCAATCTCTCCCAGCTTTACGTTCCCCAGAATGAAATGCTCTCTGATTTAACTCCACCACACGAGTGACGCACGGTGCCACCTACGTGCCCTTGGACTGGGGCCAGATGGTTTCCCTCCCACGTCACACCACGTCTCTGCAAGAAGTAAACATTCAAGGGTAAAACCAGGGGAAAATACTCCTATCTTCAATCCCCAGAAGGTACCCTGGGCCAGCAGCAATGAGGCATAGGATGAACACCATCGTATAGCGCTGCCTGGATTAAAGGATTTTAGTTCCTTATCAGCCAGGCAGAAGTTCACCTATTTGGTTCCCTTTTACTGGTCGACTTTGCCTTGTATCCAGCAAAACAGCACAGCCTGTGCAGACATACCTTACCATATTAGGCAATGTGAGTGCCGAAAGTGGAGGACTCGGAGCCTTCCTTGGCTCCCAAAGGCAGTCCGCAGGCACAGGGTCGGCCTGCACGACACTGGGAAAGGGGCAGTAACTCCTGGGCACTCCCAGGGCTCCCAGTACACCCGGTCTGGGTAGGACAGGCAAGTCACAAAACATTTAACACTTATTCCCGCTCTTCTGGTTACTCATCAAACCCATCTTTTAGAAAAAGGCAAAATGGCAAAAGCCAAATCGAAGCCTCTGCGGAAAGGTAAAAGGGCACTAAAAGCAAAAATACAGGTGAGAAAGAGGACACACCACAAAATCAGGACTCCCAAGTCACAGCTCTGAATCAGCAATAGCATTAAGACATTTAGATTGCACAGGGAATTTTCCAGTTCATTGGTCTTCCCTTAGAACTCATGGAATGAAGCTTAGAAATGCAGCCCTTATAAGACAGAGATTTAGTTTATATTGGTATCCAGTTGCATCTGGTGAATTCATGGTAACAGTACAATCAGGCAGAACACTTATTTACCAGCCAGAGTGGGCCTGAGTGGTGCTTTGCAGAATGTAAACCACTCATTCCATAAATCAAAGCGCAGGGAGACAGGAATGGAGCCTCTTTAATCCACTTACTGCGATCGTAATCCATAATCAAACGGTTCAGTGTTATTCCTGCATAAAAGTTAATTCCATTAATGTGTCTCGGGTTTATACTGGGCTATACAGACTGTCCTGGAGGCACTTCGTGACAACAGACATTTTCTTTGACACTTTTACTGCCCATAAATTGTTATTTTACCAACAAAACAACTGGTGTGTTCCCCTGAATTTGAAGTTTTCCTTTGACGAATTCCCTCTGGGTGAGGCACATCTGTAATGCCCCTGCAGAGAATTGCAAGGAGATAAAATCCTTCAAATGATTACAAACATTTTCTATTTGCTCTGCATGGTCTGTCATCTAAAACACACTTTTCTTCCAAATTTGTTCCAAATGTCTCCTGCTGTGCAACAGCAATGGCAGAAGTTCCCAGAGGAGCTGTGGCTGCCCCACCCCTGCAAGTGTTCAAGACCAGGTTGGATGGGGGTTGGAGCAACCTGGGCTAGTAGGTGTCCCTGCCCATGGAAGAGGGTGGGATGGGATGATCTTTAAGGTCCCTTCCAACCCAAACCAGCCTGTAGTTGATTCTGTAATTCTAAATCAGGGTCAACTCAAAGCCAGGAGAGCCGGGGATAAGGAAAACCAGCTCTGAAATGAACACTGGACCATTCTCTTTAAGCATCATCCTCCAACTGCTGCATCCCAAACTGGAGCCACTGATCCCTGTCTGCACTGACTCTGTTGGATTCATCCTCAGTGACCTCACCAAGACTGAATTCCTGCTGGTATTTTGCAGTCACTGGCTTGAGGGAACAGTGAAGCTTTCCTGACACCGCTCTCCCCCCGGCTCAGTCTGGGTCTAACATGACCTTTCAGACTCTCCTGGTTTTTACTTTCTGGGAAACAGAGACAAGACTGTGGACAAACCTTCCCCCCAAATTTTCTTTGGCTTAGGTCTCCCCAGACTGCACAAAACCTCCTTCCTTCGCAGCTCCTTCCCAGAGGAACCATACAAAACCCTCCTGTACAGCTGCTTCCCCAGAGGCTTCTTCTAGTTGAAATCCTCTTGTCCTTGACCATTTATTCCACAATAAAACTTTGTCTGCTCTTCCAACTTTCCACAGTGCATCCAGGCAGTCTGCATCCCAGGGAGAGGGGCGGGGTGGGAGCAGAACACAAGGAGCATCCCGACACATCCCATTAGAAGGCCACTCAGTTGCCTAAAGCTCAGCCAGAGTGTCTGGGCTGGTTTCCCACGCTGGTGCTCATGAGCTCAGCCAAAATAATTCATCCACTTCTGACAATTAGAACAACATGTATTTTGCTCCTTCCTTTTCCAAAACTGCCTTTACCTTTCCTTTGCTGTGCTACAGAGCTAGCAGGAGGGATTTCAAGTAGGGCCTTTTTTTTTGGGCTTCCATGAAAATACTCCAAATACCAGCCAAGATATAAACACTGGAGGAAAAATGTAACTGCTCCCATAAAATCAGAGAGTTTTTGGGGATCTGCAACTGAAATACTACATTCCAGTGTGTTCAAGTTCACAACTTGGTGACATGGTGGTGGCACCTGCCATTCTTGAATTATTGTTGATGAATTAATGATGATTAATTGTACTTTTTCCTTGGCACTAGAACTGAAAGCAAGGAGCTGGCATGATTCCTGCCAAAGTGATGGCCAGTTAGGACAGAAACCTCTGATTTGGATCTAAAATAAGCCAGGGAAGTCAAGTGACATGATGCTGGAGGCATGCAGTGAAGAAAATGAACTGGAAACTGGATAAAAACAAGACAACTGGGAAAAAGGGAAAAACAGCTCCTGCAGAGTGGGAGGAGAGCCTAACCCAGGTCTGATGTACATGGAGTATGTGAGAAAATGGGGTGCTGCTGCCCCAAAGCCCCTGCACAAAGGGGCCAAGGGAACTGAAGGGAAGTTGCTCTGCTCTTAGATGGTAACCCACAAGGAAACAGGAAGAATAAGACAAATCCTTGCTGATAATTTGGGGAAAACCAGTATTGTTAGTCATAAGAGACGACCTTGAATTTCTTGGCAGGTGGGTTCTCCTGAAGTGCAGCTCATCCATTTACATGAGCAGTGAGGACTGTGCTCAATATAATCTCCAGCAATTTTAGGACCAGAATCCAGGAAGCCTCCAAAACCTGCAGCCTCAGACACTCTTTTGTCTTAATTTAGCTAATCTGGGACAACTTCCCAGAAGAACAAGACATTCCCAGCAAGTCCCAAACACTCCTGCTGGAAACAAGGTGTCCCTATTATGATTATTACTTTTTACACATTACAAAACTCCCCTCCTCCAGCCCTACTGTGAGACAGCAGAAATGCCAAAACAACTGTAACAACCATAAATGGCCAAATCTTTCCTGCAGGGCTCAGAGAGGTTTTCACAAAGCTCTGGCTCTGTGACGGGCAGAAACTTCTGGGGGAAAAACTGGGCTCCTCAAAGCAGGTGATGCTTCCGTGAGCAGGAATATCCCACATTTCACACTGCAGAGTAAGCACTGGGAAAGCAATGCCTGGCATGGGAAGATAAGCACATGCTAAACACTATCCCAGCACCACGTGAGTCTCTGGTCCCAGCAGGGCTCGCCGTGACTTTGCTGCATTCTGACCAACTATTGCAAGAAATAAAACAAAAATAGAGCCTGAAGAGTGTTACTGCCAACTTTCAGCAGAGAACCAGTTAATTCCAACTAAATTATGCTTTAATCCCTCTACTGCATTGCAAACTATAAGGAAAGGCTACCCCAAGTTCAGTGTTTTCCAGCAAAAATGAAACATCACAGAGGCAGGCTGACCCCTACACAACCTTACATTTGCTGCTTCTCCCAGGTCTTGCACACTGTGCTTTAATAGCTTGGCAATGTATTGAGCTTTGACAATGTCACAGTCAGTCATGCTGTCAGGCTCAAACATTTTTCAAAGACAGACAAAACCAAAGGAAACCAAGGCAATTTGGAAAGACTCAGTAATTATTAAAAAAGCAAAGTAAGGGCCTAAAGGATGATGAGACTATTGCAAGAACGGGGGAACATGGAACAACCTCTGACATGCTGCTTGTGAAGACAGTTTCCCACAGGAAATCAAATCCACGAGGAGGCAGGAGAGCAGAACTCAGAAGCACAAAACACAGTGTCCAAAGTAGCAGTGTGAGGGTGATTCTGAGATCCCAGGTCAGGCACCTTGCCCAGGATACCTGACAGCCACGCTCCACAGGCACCACAACCTGACATCTCCACAAGGGTCCTGCTCAGCCCTGCTCTGTTGCACTCCCTCTAGGCTCCAGAACTGCCCATGCAGCTCTCCAAGAGCCAGGCTGCAGAGATTCTTTCTCTTTCAGAAGAGAAATCAGTAAGGAATTTGCTATTTGGAACTGTCTCCCTGTTCATACTCAACTACTGAGCAGAGCCCGACCCTCTCATATGGCCAAGGGTGAAGCCAGAGAAGATTTCTTGTCACCAACACCCAAGAGTGAAACACCAACCATTTAGACATGTGGTCTCACTTACCCGAGTTTCCTTTACATCCTCGTTTCCATCAACTTCATCATCATCCTAGGAGGAAAAGCAAACAGTATAATTAGGCAGCTTTGGAGACAACAAAACAGTATGACAGGATGACAATTTGTTGTTTATAGAACCACAGAATTGCTAAAGTTGGAAAAGACCTTCAAGATCATCAAGTCCAACCTTTGCCACCATGTCAAATAAACCATATGTGACATGTCTGTTCCTTTTTTTGAACCCTTCCAGGATGGTGACTCCACCACTGGTCTGGGCAGCCTGTGCCAGTGTCTGACCACCCTTTCAATGAAGAAATTATTTGATGCTAAAGCTAAAAAGAAATCTCAAAAGAAATGCCTGTCCAGATGTTGTTGGCTGATTATCAGATCAGGTTTGGTGACCTAATGACCATTTAGAAGATCTTGGTAGAGAGGATAGAATGACTTTTCTTTGATAGCTCCTGCCATTTGAATGCTCCTGAAGAGCCAGGAGGAGGAGGAGGAAGAACTCCTCAATACACTCAGGGAACAAACACAACACTTGGGAAGACTGCCCATCTGAAATACTGACATAATACTGACTTTCAAAGAACATCTCCAATTAGACCCCAGGAGGAAAGACTCATCATCCTAGATACCCTGCACTTGTGCAGCCTCTCAATTAGCCACTGCCTCTTTGTAACAGCTCTGGGATTTCATGGAGCAATGGGAAACTATCATGGCATCCCAACTGACTCCAGACTAAACTTGTTAACCGTGATTTCATAATCCTTATTTTCTCCTACCTGAGCCTATAACCAACGTCTGGAGGGTTGGATTTCTTCCCTCAGACTGAAGAAATCCTCCAAAACCAGGACTAAGAGAAATTACAATGACACAGGCTCCCTGCTGCTGGGAGGGGACCCAGACACAGGGTTTATTTCTCACTGTCTTCCTTTCACAGGGCCTAAAGAGCAGATAAATTGGGGCTCAGAGGAATTTGAAAGTACTTCAAGTGGCTTGTGACCTCCTTCTTCCAAAGGAAGTAAGACTTCTAATCTCTCCTCTCCTATGTGGGCCCTTTCACAGTCCTGCAGGGTTCTCACTGATTTATGGCTCAGGAAGAGGCTGCCCACAGCCTGTGGATTGGTCTGACATGGGCCAAACAGGGATGCACCACTTTGGGAACAGAGTGCCAGCCTCAAACAGAGCTGGAGAGAGAAGGACTAATGAAAAAACAACTGACTGGGAAAAAAATCTGAAGCTTGGAGTCGGAAGAAAAATCATCCTGGGTATTACAGAATGAGTTTCTCTTTCTAAGGAAGTCAAACTTACATCTTTTGTTGAGAAAATGATGCCAGTGCCTCTCCGTCTCTCCTTCGGCCGCCGCCGCTCCCGGATCGACTGTTTGTTCAGGGATCTGTCATCTGAATCCTGATCTTCACACTCTGGCCAAGCAAAGAAAGACTGCTTTGGTTTCAGTGATTTACATCTGTGCTTTTGCTAAGGTTCTGGGGTTCTTTTCAAGCTGATCAAGGTCACCTTGGCTTGTGTTACACTACAAAGGAGTTATTAATCCAAGGGAAATGGAGTCTCAGTGTCCTACTACAGCTGGACACGCACACTCCATCTCTCATCAGAGCCAGAGGTTACCCCAGCTGGAGGCTCTCCCCAGGTCATCCTGACTTACTCCTGTTTTGAGGACAAGCTGTACTAGAGGAACCTTTTTCCCCAGCTCTAATATCTAAATGCTCCATGGATCACTGCCTCATTTATTTATCAAAAATGGAAAACATCCTTTTATCCCTCTGTTAAAAGCAACAGGAATTTGTTCTAAACAAGTGACATTTGTTTTGTGAGGTGGCAGCTCTCCTCAGAGTGACAAGTAAACTTGTTCCCTCTGTCTGTAAACACTGGAAGTTCTAAAACACAAGAAACTGTGAGCTTTGCCTGCTCCTCGCTCTCCTGGTACATACCATTTTTCTCCATCTCTGTGGCTGCCCCTCTGAAGTCTGTTGGGTTCACAGAGTCCAGACCCAGGTATTTATTTGTCCGAGTCAGGTATGAACTCGTGTAGAGTTGAGGTGGTGCCGTGGAAGGAGACACGGGTGTTGTGGGTTTGTCGGGCTGTGCCGGGCACCTCAATCGCCGATACACTGACTGCAAACACAGAGCCACGACACACAGTCAGCAGAGTGAAGAGGAACCAGCAGATCTGGGATTTCAGGGAATGCAGGAACCTTTCAGGGTGCAATGTTTTCTTCACTGCTGCTGGAAGTGATCACCTGCATCTGCCATTTCATCAGATGGGGATGAATGTCAAAATGAATCATTGCACAGCTACAGTGTGAGAGCACTGTCCATGGCTGAGAGATCTTTGTCCCTACAGCCAATGGCAGAACAAACAAGTTATCTAATAGAAATAAATGATTTAGAGTGAAAAACCAGAAGTGATGGCAGGGGAAGAGAACTTGTCTCTCCAGCTTTCCATTACACACAGAATATTTGTGGAAAAATGTGAACACAAAGCCTCAGCCCAGACTGCAGAGCGAGGATGGATCCAGGCCACATTGCTATCATTAGCCTTCTCATTCCACTTTCTGGGATTTACAGAGCTTTATTTTCTGGCAAGAGACAGAAAGGTGAAATTCCCAGTGGAGAGCAAAGGCACAGCACCTCCAGATCCACCTCCCTCCTGCAAGTGCTGCTCCTCAGCATTCCTTCCTTCCAGCAAGTCTGCCCCTTTTTAAAACGCAAAGATACCCCCAGGAGAATTCCTCCTGATCTCAGCTATGGTTTCACTAGCTCTGAAGCAACGAGCATTGAGGGGCAGAAGGATCACCTCCTCATCTGCAGTCCTGCCCCACCGGGCCCGGCTCTCCTGCCTCTCGCCGCTGTCCTCAGGCTCGGCGCTCTCGGCTTTCTCGCTCTGCTGCTCCTGTGCCTGTCGCTCCGCCCGCGACCGGCTGAAGGTCCGCTCGGCCTCCTGAAGGTCTGTCAGGGTCACCCCCTGCACAGAAAGTAAAAGGGAATTCTCAAATCAATGCACAGAGTCACGGACTGGTGTGGGTTGGACCTTAAAGCTCTCAGCTTGTTCCACTCCCTGCCATGGGCAGGGATGCCTTTCGCTAGATCAGGTTGCTCCAACCTGGTCTTGGACACTTCCAGGGATGGGGCAGCCACAGCTTCTCTGGGGAACCAATTAATCAGTTCTCTTCATCCTACACATGAATGTATTTCCATCCTTTACCTGGGTAGACCTGCGGGTCTGCCGGGCCTGCCTGGACCGAGCCTTCCTCAGTGATTCCGCCTCCTCATCCCGCACCGGAGTCAGATACGACCTGGGAAAAAACAAAGGGGCAGAAGAGGTTAAAATAAAAGCAGATGCTCTGCTTTCCTATCCCTGCAGACTCCTGAGCTATCATTCCCTTTCTTATGTACAGAAACAATTTTAGCTCCATCTATGACTGCTGCTGCTTTGGGATGATTTCCCACGAGCAGGAGACACACACACTCACAGCACCTTCTCCCCAGAGCCACTGAACAAACCCTCTGCACTGTTGGACATGCTGTTAAGAAGGTGAACCTATTTAGTACATTATTTGCTCTGTTCCATGGCATTGCAACATTACAGAAAACAAACCCCCCCCAAGCCCCCTCTCATTCAGATAAACATCTCAGAACAGAAGTCCTGCACTGGCACATTCCTCAGACCCCCCTTCCTGTCATTATAGTCATGATCATATTCCTACAATCTGCTGGCTTCATCAATATGAAACCCATCACGCCAGGAACTGGCTGAACTGCAGGCACATACCTTGGAAAAAGCCATGGAATTAAAGAAATGACCTTCACACTCTGTGTAAACTGAGCTCCTTAACACTGAAACCCCCAGTTAAAACACAGAGCTGAGCACCACTGGATTTCATCAAACCTGGGAGAATTCAAGAGAATTATTCACATAAAAATACATAAACTGCACCCTCTGCCCTGGCATTCACTGGGAGGAACTGGTGAGGAATTGGGCAGCGCTCCCACAGTCAGGGAGTGCACAACAGTGATTTCCATAATGGAGGAGAGGCTTCAGTCTTAGGAACATTTAATTAAATTGGACTCCTCAGACTGGTTAATAGCAAATGATTATTCACACTGTCCCACTATACGGGGATGAGGGTGCTGGAATGTTCTTTGCAGGTCTATTACTGCCAGAGGTTAAGAGTGTACCAGAGACCTGGATGTGTTCAAAGGGCAATGAGCCAAATGAGGGATGAAGGTCTATAACAGAATATGCTTATTTTGTCCTTGGACTCTTTTCCTGGTTCTCCACTAAGACCACCTTCCCAGAAAAGATAATGGGCTGAAGAGGATTTGCATCTGATCCAGTACGTTGAGACATTTATTAGGAAGTTCACTAAGCTGCTGCAGTGTGACAAAACCACAGAGAATCACGAAATTTGGATCATTCTGAAATCATCTGGCACAGTGGGTTTTATCCACCCACAGGAACAGCTCTGGTTCACCTGTGAAGCAAATGCAGCCAGACCTCTGACCTTCACAGGGGTTTCCTCAGCTTTTGGGAGGTACACCCCACACTCCTTCTAGTGCTGTGGGGCACATGTAAGAGTCTTCTCACTTGAGACTGGTATAAGGTTTTGACCTGATAAAATTATCTCCAGAGGCCAAGAAGAGCACAAAGGATCCATGGTCTGCTGGGGATGCTGCACTACAGACCCCTGGAGGGGCAGGCACTGATCTCTGCTCTGTGGGGACCAGTGACAGGATCCCAGGGAATGGCATGAGGTTGTGTCAGGGGGGGTTTAGGTTGGATATTGGGAAAAGGCTCTTCCCCCAGAGGGTGGTGGACAGTGAACAGGCTCCCCAGGGCAGTGAGCACAGCTCCAAGGCTGCCAGAGCTCCAGGAGCATTTGGACAATGCTCTGAGGGACAGAGTGGGATTGCTGGGGTGTCTGTGCAGGACCAGGAGTTGGACTCAACGATCCCTGTGGGTCCCTTCCAACTCAGGAGATTCCATGATTCTATGAACCCTGCAGTGATGTCCCTGGCCGAGCTCTCAGGGTGAGATTTATCACCTTCAGAGGAGCCTCCAGCACAGCCCATGCCGATGCACTGCAGAGCAGCTCATTTCTTCCCACTGATTATCCAGACAGACACGAGTTGTGATGGATATGCCAACACTGGAAGCACCTACACTTCAGAGGGATGATTGCCTCCCAAGAATCTGCTGTTTCATGAACAAAAAAAGGCTGCTGTTTGATGAATGAAAGCTGTGCAACTCCTCATTTTGCAGAGCAGGAGCTCTCCTGCTCTCCCTGCTGCAGTGTGTGCACTGCCCAGGTAATGGCACATTAAAGAAACAATAAGGATTTTCTGCATCTTTTGACACAAGCAGAATCACTGCTGTTTGCCCTGCAGCCAGAAGCAATAAGCCACCTACAGGAAGAAGGCATTTGCAAAATATACTGCAAATGAAGTTCAGAGCAGTAGTAAAAAAAATAAATGCCTGAAACACATAAACCCAGTAAATTTGTAGCTCAGTATGGTGTAAGGCGGGCAGTTTAATGCAACAGCTTTGAATCAGTGGAATTTAAATCAGTGCAATGGACTCTGCAATGAGGACACAGGTATGTAGGAGCTACAGGTATGCAGGAGCTGTGTGCACACGTGGGAATGAGAACAGGAAGGTGAGCCCTGCCTTTTCCCGAGGAGGAGAGGAGGAGTTTGGCTCTCCACAGGCACACTGTGCTCATCCCGGGATGTGTGAGCAACACCAGGCCACGCTTCCAGCAGCTGAAATCCTTTTGCACACAAAAGGCAACAATACTGAGCTCCTGCCACAGATGTGGGAGAGGACAAAACAGGTTTTCCAAGGAGTTTCAGAAAAGGTCTAGCAAATCTGTGGGTAACAGGAGAGCCCAGGCACAGGGAGGTGCTCCCTGGCAGGGGCAGCCTGGGCAGTTTGCAGGAGGCTCCAGGATTTCCCTCGGTCCAGTTCTCAGCCACAGCTTTGCTGTGGTTATGGCAAGAGAAAAACCATTTTGGGTCTGTTACCCCACCATCCTCCCACCAAGGCTTTTTCCCTCTTCTCTCCCAGAATTTCTATAAAAGCACAAATATGTTACAGCATCATTAGCAATTCTGGGAGTCCAGGGTATGACAGGGACTTCAGCCGAGAACATTTGGCTGGTCAGAGCGGCTCTGCCGGGGCCGCAGCCGTTATTGATCATCAGCTTTTGGGTTCCTTCCATTTACACAATTCATCCCTTCCTGGAGCTCTCCCAAAGCCATTTATAGCATGAGATAACCGAATTTTCTGAGGCAAGTCAGCAGAGCCACTGCACAGTGACAGAGCTGGTTTCTCCAAGGGAGCAGCTCCAGCCTGTTCCGGGTGCTTGAAGGTGCTGGCAGAGCCTCAAGCACACACAGCAGCCACTGCAGGCCCAGGAGGGCTCTGCTTGGGGCTCTCTGTGCTTTGTTTTCTTGTCTGGGGGGATGGGAGGGAAGTGCCAGGTTTTACAATTTTACAATGCCTTGCTTTGCTTACAGGCTGAATTTTGAGACCTGAGTGCGCTAAATAAGCTGGAAGAAAGAGAGAGAACAAATGCACTGGAAGGAGAGGATGAGCGAGAGGCAGCTCAGAGCTGGGCTGAGCTGGATGGCACAGGCAGAGCAACACGCTGCTCTCCAAAGCAGAACCACTGCAGAGCTCAGCAGGCTGCAGGGCACAGGCACCAAATGGGGGTGAGGCAGCCTGGAAACAATCCACAAACCACGTTTGCAGGGAACAAGTTGCTTGCTCAAGTGCAGTGCCTGTGTCATCCTATTAATTCAAGTGAATATCCCAAGATCCAAGGAGATTATCAAAGGAATGGTCCTACACATTGTGTTTCCCTACAATGAGCTTTCTCTGAGAAATACATGAAATAAGAGCAGCCACCACGTCAAGCTAAAGGCACGTACAAAGCAGAACAGATTTTTACCAGAGTTTTGGCTGCAAGTTCAAGGAGAAGAACAGAATTTGTTTGAGATGTGTATGTGAGAGTCAGCAAAACCCCTGCAGAGGTTTACAGCTCCCAGAGACAGAGACGAGTGTGTCAGGCTGCTGTGAGAGCTACAGGCTCTTGCTTTATGTATTAGCTAGAAAAAACCCTGGTAACTGAATGATGAACCTGGCTCCCACTTAATTCTGCCTATTTTCAAGAGAACACCTATTTCTCTCTGTCA
This sequence comes from Scytalopus superciliaris, assembly GCA_013400415.1. Lineage (NCBI taxonomy): Eukaryota > Metazoa > Chordata > Aves > Passeriformes > Rhinocryptidae > Scytalopus > Scytalopus superciliaris. Next base: position 65,948 of record VXBX01009836.1, on the reverse strand, counting down.
ATTCTTTCAACCAGGACAATGCAACCAAAATGGGGATCCCAACTACTCATCAGCATCTCAAGGCAAAAGGAGCTGCAATAAAATACTAACAGAAGGGGAGATTCAAACCAGGGCAATAGAAAGGCTGGATGTACAGGCTGGTAAGCCAGAACACAAGAGGAAATCTGTCTGTTAGAGAACCTTTGCCAGAGGAAAAGAACACAATGCAGAAAGAAATTGCTCCCAAGTGAAGGGTGAATGATGCAGAAAAAGAAGTTACAATCCCCTGTTAATTGGTGCACAGGTAACAAGAACAAAAGATGAATTTCTCTAAGAATCACACAAGTTTCTGATAATCCTTTTATGCTGCTCTCCTTTCCTGCCATCCTGGACTCCTTCAGGCACTCAAGAGATTGGAGTGCTTGTGGCAAACACCATTCACCACCATGGAGTCCTTTGGCAGAACATCACACAGTCCCAGAGGGACCAGTGAGAACATGGTTGGGGGTTTTACATCAACCACGTGTCAGACAAGCTGTGGCTGCCCCATCCCTGGGAGTGTCCAAGGCCAGGTTGGACAGGGCTTGGAGCAACCTGGGCCAGTGGAAGGTGTCCCTGCCCATGGCAGGGGGTGGAATGAGAAGGACTTTTCAACCCAAACCATCCTGGGATTCTGTGAAAACTTGTACTACATTCACTAGACTAGAAACAACAGTGACAGTTTTCTTGGAAGCCAGGACAGACTTTTGGTTCTTCCAGATCTGGCTAACACAGATAAGGGGAGCCAGGCAGAGGTTTGGCTTCCTGTGCACAAGGAGGTGCAGTCAGAATACGAAAACTCATGTGGATATTCCCTCTAAAATGTTTGAATTTGCTGGTCTTAAGAGTACAACGCACAATACACTATTCCAAACACCGCAGTGATTTAAAAAGTCTTTGTCACACATATATCTCTCATACATACACCTTTACATATGTTTAGACATATATAACCTCATGCACACTCTGAAAACAGATAATAAAAAAAAAGCTCAGCAAAAGCCTCAAGCACAGATATTGTTCCTGTGGAAACAACTGGAAAAGTACAGCATCCCAGCAATGCATTCCTACAAACTGGACAGTTGCCATTAGCAAATAACTATCTATAAGCTGGGGGAGGGAGGAGAAGCAAGTGCAAGTTTTGCAGGCAACAATGCTGACAGCAGTTCCCAAAATACAGTTCCTTAAGTTAGATAACGAACTATGTCCCCAGCAGCAAGTCAATCATTGGCAACTACATGGAAGCAGGCAGAAAAAGAAACTTTCCTGCTCTCTGATCCACAGGTTTCAGTTCTTCCCTGAATTTATCCCTGTGCTAACACATTCTGCCCACCAGCCCACTGGAAACAATCATTAGAGAAACTGCCAGAAGCTGCTGTGCTCTGAGAGATCCTTCAACAGGCAGGAGGGAAGGATGACACGTCAGACTCCGTGAGTGTTGGACCTGGGAGTGAGGGGGGAGACAGCCTGACAGTGCCAAGTTATTTAACAAGCTGAGGACAGAGGGATAACAGGATCATGCTCCTAAAGCCTTTCACAGCTGGCTCCAAAAGGCTCAGCTGAGCATTTCCCATTTTCAGGCCTTTGCTGTTGTTGTGTTTCAGTCTGGACTGTGAATTCTCGACTCATGCAAGTTTCAGTGTCTGAATTTCAGCCCTCTGGTTAGCAGGATGATTAGCAGGTTCACCAGCAGCAGATTAAACTGTTCATTTGCCACAGCTTTGCTTTGCTCAACATGCTCAGGTGCTGATCCGAGAGATTAAGAGACTTGTGATCTTTGTCACTTGTTAATCAAAACAATGAGCCTCCTTTATCCCTGCAGAACTCGTTTCCATGGATGTTGCAGTGGGGTGAGGTTACATGTATGGCAGCTGATGCTCCAAGAGCACTTCCCATCACAGGGTTCTGCATGATTTTACCTGTCCCTTCCCATGCCCCATCCCTGGAAGTGTTCAAGGCCAGGCTGGATAAACCTGGAGCTACCTTGTCTAGTGGAAGGTGTCCCTGCTCGTGGCAGGGGGTGGAATGAGATGGGCTTTAAGGTCCCAACCAACCTTCCAGCCTTCCAACCCAAACCATTTCGTGGTTCCATGCTCAGCTCTGTTGTGTTGTTCAGACAGCAGAGATGCTCCCTGCTGTGCCATGTCCCCACAGCAGCTCCTCGTGCCTCCTTGGCAGCCTGGGCTGCTCCAGCACAAGGTCAGGAGTGCTCTGATTGAAGTTCCATGGGAGAACACAGCCCTGCATTTCCTCTGCTCCCATTGCAGATCCAGGGGGGAACACAGCCCTGCAATTCCACTGCCAGCAGAATGAAATACAGCACTGGTACTTCCTGAGAGCTCACAAAGTTTGGGGCTGGGGGAGTGAACATATAGATCAGAAGCTTTTAATGATTGATGTCATCCCTTCACACTAATTAATGTCACCCAGCCTTGTGGTGAAGAGGCAACAAACATCACAGTGATCACATTCCCTTCAACTGGCTGCCTCAATGGTTTCTGTGAACCCAGACCTTTAAAGTTCTGCCAAAAGAAGAGAAAATGTACTTGTTTAAAAAAAAAAAACAACAAAAATCCAGGATTTTTTTCTGCAAGAGAAAAGCCAAGAGTGCTGCAAAGCCAAGCAGAGACAGCCAGCAACACCCCTCCCTACAAACTACCCCTGAGACACTGAATGTATCAGCTGTGACCATCACAAGTGCAAAGCTTTCCAGGCTGGAATATTTTGGACTGGTTTGTGTTCAGCAAGGACATCAGCTGTCAATAAAGAGCACTGAGGGTTTGTCACTGTGACAGGGAACAATGTGCACTGTCTGCAGTGCTCAGGGGCTGGATGCTTGCATTAAAAATCTGCTGCATGAACCAGAGCAGGATGGAACTCCATGTCCTGCCACTGATGGAAGAAATGAAGGCAAAGATGTAAGAGTCCTGCCTCTGTCAGCATCACTCATTCTCAAGTGAGCCAACACAATTTTAAACAACCTCAAGCAGACCTGTTACATCCTTCCCAAAAGCTGATTTACACGGTCTAGAACAGGAAATTTTCCAGGGCGGAAAATCCCCCGAGGGGGGAAAAAAAAATTAACTTGGCAAAAATCTGAGTATTTGGGAAATTGTCTTTTTCAACTAGAAAATAAAATAAAACTTGCTGGTGATAAAGAAGGTTCAGCTCCTGAACTAGATAAGCCCAAGGAGCGAGGCTTGCCTGGCCAGTGCCTCCCAGCAGCCTTCCACTGCCACCTCGTGGGAGCAGCTGCCCAGGAGATGCCTCAGCAGCTCCAAGGAACAGCATCATGGATCAACCCCAGCTGAATTACAGAAAATAACACTGAACATTAATAATGCATCAAAGATTTCCATTTCCCACTGAGCTCAGAATGCAATTTCTTAGCACGTGGTTCAATTTCCAGTGTCCACTGTTCCCAGGGACAGAAGATTAATTAAGTTTGCACAAAAACTTTTCCGATAGAAATCCCAGGGAGGCAACCTGGCTTCCTTGGCTCCTCCACCTGTCACATCCACAGGTCGGTGCTGTGGAGCAAAGAATTTAACGGAGGAGCTGAGTCAGTGCTGAATTAGCTCCCTGCTGCACCGAGACACAGGATCTCCACAAAGACTTTGGGTACATTCTTTGCTTTAATGGCCATTTTGGACACAGAGAAGGATCTGAACATGACAAAGTAAAGCCCAGCCCCTGAACATCCAGGTGGTGGCACCTGGGTGGCACCAGAGGCAGAACATGCTGTTACACAGATGTGCTGTCAGACCCGAGGGGGCAGCGCATGCAGCAGGGCAGTGGTTCCCATTAGTAAAGCCAAGAGGAATTGCACACAAAGTGGGCATGGACAGGGCTGGGGAAAGGCAGATTTACCTTCTGCTTGCTCCACGCTGCCAAGCTGCAGTTCTTTTGCAATGCTTAGCTCAAGTGGTCCCTGCTTCCTTTCACTGACCATTCCTGAAGGATCCTGCATATATCCCTGCTTTTGCTGGCAGGCCAACCTACAGCCTGGGCTCCTCCGCCCAAAGCAAATGCCAGAACATCCTCCCCCCTCCCCCTGAGCGCTGGGGGTGAAGGCTCAGCAGCTGAGCAGCAGCACAACACCTGCTCACCACCCCTGCAGGAAACCACGCTGACCCCTGTCCCACACCTCGACCTTATTCCAAATAAAATTGCAGCCTGATTTCTGATCCAGCAGGAGCAATCTCGCCTCTTCCCAACACGGATAATCCCATGGCCAGCAGAATTCCTGCCCTCCCACGTCATCTGCACCAGCAGCCTTTTAAAAAAGGGACAACTTTATCTGAAAGTGATTAACTGCAGAGGCAGTGGCAGAGAAATGCTGTCACAGCAGGTGCCACATGATTGTTCAGTTCTTCACAAGAGAAACCTCTTAACTTCTTGTTGTCCACTGTGTAGTGTGGACAGGAATCTGTCCCTTGCCCTGCAGCAGCTCCTTGCACAAATATCCCCACTGCTCTGCTTCTCCAGGGATCTCTCCCAGGAGATTGAGACCACTCAGCTTTAGATCAGTCAGTGATAAGGATTACAGAGTGGCAGTGAGCTAATGCTCGCAGCTTTTTCCACCAGTTCCTCTCAAGTGACATTTAAGTACCCCTTGAATGCAAATCTCATAGTTTAACTTTCACAGAGATCAGAGGGTTTTATTTGATTTGCCAGGTAATAAGGGTTTAAGGGGCACATCAGACATCTGTACTCATCCTAGAGGAGAAACACTCTGAATCTGGACAGGACAAGAATCATGAGGTAAAAGGACTTGCCAAAAATTGTTAATCTAACACTGCTGGTGGAGGAAGATTCAGTTATTATTATTAATATATGGTACTATAATTAGCAGCTGGATCCTTAGAATGAAGAATGAAAAGTAAATTCCTCTTGGGAATGAAGCAGGAAATAAAAATGTTTGCCCGATACACTTGCCTGGCACATCAGTGAACTTCCTTCAGCTGAAAAAAACTTCAAGGGGAAACTTCACAGGGCAAGAGGGTGCAGGTTGAGCAGAGCTGCCAGCCCCAAAGCTGCCCAGAAAACAAGCCCACCTCACTCCTACTCTGGATTTATCATGGAATCACAGAACGGATTGGGTTGGAAGGGACCCTAAAGGTCATCTCATTCCACACCCTGCCATGGGCAGGGACACCTTCCACTAGCCCAGGTTGCTCCAAGTCCCATCCAACCTGACCTTGGACACTCCCAGAGATCAGGCACAGTAAAAAATAAGGAAAAGAGAGATGAGTTTCCTGTCTGTAAGACTGTGCCTGATGGCAAGTGCTGGAACCACCTTGCTGGAACCTTCCTGAGGAACAGGAAGAACACACAGAATTGCAGAATTCGGGTGCATAAACACAGTGGCTGGGGAGGAAAATTGAGGAAGGTAAAATTAAAATCCTAATTCTTACCAAACCAGCAGAGATTCAAATTCAAGAGTCCTTTTAAACTGGTCACACAACTGAAAGCACAGACTTGCCTTTCAGAAGTACTTGGGCAAAGTGTGTCTCACCCAGTGCCTGCATGTTCACCTTTCCAGCTGTTCTGGGAACCAAATCTTCCACACAGTAGGAAAAGCTTCAGTCAGATCCCCCAGACTTTCCTTTCAGCACAGGTATCTCATGGCACAAGTGACATTCCAGCCTGGCAGGATCCCCTGCAGTCCCTTTCCATGGCCAGGGGACACAGCTCCGAGCAGCCTGTGACACCAGGAATACTCCCATGGGGGGCAGGACTCCCAGGAGAAGCCCTGACCAGAGCCCTGCACTGAGCCTGCATGGACAAGAGCCCAGATGAACTCTGGGAAGGAGCTTTTGGTGGCACTAGAGGCCGCTGTCACCCCGGATGAAGGCGGAAAATCCAGCACTGGGCTCCCACCAACAGGACCCCCCATTCCCCACCACCTGCTCACACCCAGTGGAAACCAGGAGGCCGTTAGTTCTGCACTGGGAAGAGCAGGGTCTGTGTGAGACACTGCAGGCACAACACCCAGGGCTGCCTGAGTTCAGCTGGACAAACATATTTCCAGTGGGAGCCAACTGGACTGTGGCAGGGGATCATCCCAACTGCCAGACAGCACCGTTCAGCAGCAGCTCCAAAATTCCCAGGAAAAACCAAAAAGCAGTTGCCTGGCACAAACCCTGCCCGTGGGAGATGGCACATTTCCAGGCTCCCAGCATCAGCACACTGCAGTGCTGCAGCAGAGTGCCAGGAGGCTGGACATGGAGACATGGAATACCCACAGCAGCAGCTGGGCTGAGTGTCCAGAACATCTGGCCCAACACCGGCTCTGCCCTGCCATGGTCTGACCAGGCACCTACAGGCACCACACACCTCCAGCTGATCCCTCCTCTGCTGCCCCTCGGCTGATTGTTTTCCTCCCCTTTGTAGTTTACACTATTTTTCAGCTACTGGAGCATTTCCTGGCCAATTCAGCTGGCAAGCAAGGAGCAGGTGAACCACCACAGGTCAAAGGCTACAGTGGGGCTTCTTGGCCACCACAGGATGCAAACCAGCACTCCAGAGCTCTCCACCACTCGTTCCTCCCCCGCCCTGAGCAGTCTCTTCTGCTTTAACCTTTTGGCTTCACACAGATAATTTTAAGGCCACACGCTCGGAGACATCCCTGTGATCTAATATTAGATGATCAGCCTGTTTATGTTTTTGTTGCTAAGAGCAAGCTGGAGCTTTGGAAACACGAAAGGAGCCCAAACACTCCTGCAACAGCTGCCACTGGGAACTGAAATCCATACAGCACTGCCCTGGCAACTGTTTGCCATTCGCCTTTTTATTTGATTTTATTGGAATTGGTCTCCTTCCCAAAAAAGCTTTTCCCATTTAGGTGAACTCTCCTGTCTCTCTGTGTGTTTCTAGATCCCAGCCACTGTATCCTGCTGTGAGGACCTACATCCATGGGGAAGGTTTCCTCCCCCCATGAGCACAGTGCATCACTGCTGGGCTTTTTTCCTCTCAGTAGTTTCAAAGCATCGTTAAAGGGTGGGAGGAATTTTCTGGTGTTTTCTCTTTACATTACCATAATTCACAGGAGATGGTTCTCTAATAAAAATGCAGGAGACAAACAGATCTTCTGTATTATTTATAGAAACAGATTTGGCAATAAATGCCAATGCAGTAATATTAAAGGATGTTTCTTTGGGCATCTACAAGGAACTATCCCAGTCTAGTTCCCTGTCTGCAGGCAGTGCCAAATGTCTGGGAGGGGGTTTGTGCAGCCCACTTCTCCAGGCAAAATTCTGCCTCTGCAACTTGATTCAGGGTTTGCCAAAACGGAGAGACTGTTATGAAAGGTCTGAAGTGTGAACTGAAAGCACAATACTCACTCTGTCCTCTTGCACAACCGCACTGGGCACTGGCAGTATCTTTTTGGCAGCTCATCTCAATTCAGTTGCAAATGACCCCAAGCGAAATGACCGACAGGAGCACAGAGAGGCACTCCCAGATAAACCCCAGTGTTCTCACACCAAAGATACTCTGCAGTAGCTCCTGCAAACTGGCCCTGCACACAGAGCTGATGAATGTGGCTCCTCCAGAATGCTTGTCATACCTCCCCCAGCACTCCCTGTGCTAGCTCTGGAATAAAAAAAAAGCCCAAGAAGCATTAAAAGTTTGAGTATTTTTCAGCTGCACAACCCACCTTGTTTGGATGTGCTGCAGGTGAAGTGGAGCAGCCCACCCTCCGTGGGACAACGAAGCTCAGCCCCACCACCTTCAGCTTTCTAGGCTGACAATTCTCATTGCTCTTCCCATCCCTTGGCCTCAAGCCATTTAAAATGTGTCAGAGCACTTTCCCCACTCAGGAAGGGCTGCATTTCAATAAATCACTCTTTCAGTTTGGAAGAATCTAATCACTATACACTCTGCATGAACTGCTTGCTGATTAGAAACACATAGTCCATCACTGCACTTCATTTATTACCATTTGTTTTCATCGATGCCATCAGGAGATACAGATTTTGGAAAAGTTATCCTGCTTGCAGGAAGAAAGACAGATCACTTGATATTCTGTACTAATGCACAGGATAAAGTTCCTTTGAAAAAAAGCTCTGGCTCCCCAGGTTTGCATTTCCCCAGTCTTAAAATAACATCATGTGATAAGAAAGAGATACCACCAGCTAGATCCAGAGTCATTCCCACTGCTGCTACTCTGGAATGGCCTTGGTTGCATGTGGCAGACTCCTACCTCTGGCCTTTACAGTCAATCAAAGCTGTGCCTGCTGCTGGAGTCCATCTCCTGTGTCACACACCTACACAACCCAGGCAGGTTTGTTTTCCCCCACTAACTGCAGAGGGAATCTGGGGGTCCTGTGCAGCACACACGGCTCCATCAGGGCATAAGCAAACCCAGCTGAACAGAATCAGAGGGACAGTTTTTATCTGAAAGTGCCTCAGTCCAACACTCTTTTTAGGATGGGATTTATTTTACAGAACCTACTGTGAATGACTGCTCTGCTGCCTGCTCCTGAATACCCACAGGCTGGAGGGGCTGAGATTAGCACGGAAGACAAAGGCTGAGATGTTGAAGAGACAAGTAGAAAGTTACGAAACTAAATTTAACCTACAAGCCAGAGATGACTCAGTTCAAAACCTTCACCCGCAACAGGGGCAGCAGCCTGGGAACTCCATGGAGCACCTAAAAGCCAGTTCCTACACCCCCATCATCACACCACGATGTGAGAGCTGCCCACAGAGGGGACCACCAGAGCCCACAGCTCACTGACCTTCTGCGCTCCCTGGCCTCCTCAGCCGAGAGGTCCTTCCCCAGGGCGGAGGCAGCCCCGGCGTTCGCGGTGCCGTTGGCAGCGCCGAGCACAGCCCGGTTTGTGATTACACCTAGAGGGGTAACACAGCTGCCCTCTGGGCTTTTCTCTACAGCAGAATCAGTTTGTTGCCTGAAAGGGGCTCTGAAATAGAGAAGACATATGGAAAGCAAAGCAAGTGAGCTCGAGTGCTGACCGAGCCCAGCCTCCTCGAGGGAGCACGGACAGATCATCCTCCTCACTCTGCACTCCTGTGTTTGTAGAGAGCAGCCACAGTCAAATGAGTTTTACAAAACTTGGAGAAGAATAAGCAAGAGGAATTAATAGTCTTCACACGCCTGTTTGTAGCAGAAATGATTAGAAAAATGTACCTGGTGAATAACCAGAAGAAAGGAACTCCAAGAGCTTGTACACTGAGTGCCTGAGGGCATTCTGAGCATGGGCTGTGTCAAGGGAGGAGAGGGATCACTCCAAGGAGCTACAGTCACACCCGGGCTGTTTGCTGCCTGCCAGGGCATACCCACTGCTGAAACTGCCCAACATCACCATTCCAGGATTGCTTATCACCTCCAAGCCATAATGCACTCCAGAACTCAGACCTTCCAACCCAAATGCTGACTGTCAGCGGCGCTCTCTCCGCTGGGAGCCGTTACCTGGTGTAGTGGCGAGCTGATGCAGGAGTGTTCGCACCCAGAGACGTGGGACAGGAAGAGACAGGTTGCCACGGGGTGCCCGGGGAGGTAGATGAGCCAATGGCAGTGGGTGAGGTAGCTAGAGATGGACTGCGACTGGCTGAAATGTAGGGACTGCTCAGGTCACTACTTCTACCAAAGGAAGCACTGTAAAACATCACAAAATCATGTCCTTCAGAGCACAGTAAACATTCAACAGCACATCCCACAGCTGGGCTGGGAGCGGGGACCACGTCGGAGCAAAACGTGTGCAAGGAGATCAGAGGCCACCCACAGGTTGCCCACGGAGGCCAGTGCCAGCAGAGCCCTGCTTAGCTAAGCCCAGCTCAGATTCAGCGAGAGAATAATGGTGTGGGGGTGAATGAGGGAAGGGAAGAGCCCTGCTGCAGTGAAAGCAGGGCACATGGAGCAGCCCTGTGCACTGGGGAAAGGGGGGAAACAAGGAGCAAGGATGAGGATGCTTAAAGCAGGGAAGGAGAGAGTGACAAAAGCAGGTCTGGCTGCATCACCCCATAGGATGTGCGGACTTCCAGTTTTAAGAACTTATTTCCAGTGGCTTAAAGTGTTGGCAAAGATGATCAGTTCAGGCTTTAACTTTCTTTAAGGCATGTTTGGCACAAACTCTGTATTTCTGCAAAACAGCTATCACAACTGTCAAAAAATGTTCAAGAATGAGCAAGGGAAATACATATTTTGCCAGTTTAAAACAAACCCTGAAAATCTGTAGGTGTGCTCATACTTTGGAGAAGAGACAGGAGGAAAGCAGAAGAGTTCTGATATGAGGATGGACCCTTTTGCTGTTTCAAAGAAAATCCAGCCTAAGTGGGAGAGAAAATCCACCCCAACGGGAGAGAAAACCCACTCTAGAGGGAGAAGCTGCACATCTCTGAAAACAGATTTGATGAAACTGTGGTAAAATCTTCTTCTTGCACGTGTCAGAGCCCTGCACACAGGCTGCTCACTGCTTGCACAGAGCAACCCAGCAGGATCCAGGGCCCTGCCACACCTTTCCAGCAGCCTGGTTGCTACTGGTCAGACTGGGCTGTCTGTAGGATCAAAGGCTAAGAAGGCTGGAAGGCTGGCTTGCACCTCCTGCATCCCAACAGCTCCCATGGCAGGGCACGTGGAGGAGAGAGGTTGCACCAGGAATAAAAGCTGACCTCGAGGAAAGCAGCAGGCTGGGACAGAGCTGCAGGTTTTTGGGAAAGCCAGGGACAATGGACTGACACTGGAAGTCAGCTCTAGAGTAAGAGTCAGAGAGAGCAGCCTGAGGCTGAAAAAACACTGTGAAGGGGCAGGATTACAGCCAAGGACAAGAGGCTGGAGGAAGGACTCACTCAGTTCACTCAGGGACCCAATTTACAGATCAGTTTTACATGCTAAGGCCCCCAGCCAGCCCAGCACAAGCAGCTGGTCCCAAGGGAGCCAAAGGGGACAACAGGGCATCCTGGAAGGTCTCCACAGGGAGGAACATCCCCATTTGGGCTCCTCAGTTGATGGCTGCCTGCCATACCCAGGTCACACAGGAACAAGTAAGTTATTGTCACCAGGTAGCAACCTCCACTGGGACCATAAACAAAGCTTCCTTTGGAACGCTGGCCCCTGCCTGGAGCACGGGGGACCAGGAAGTCCTGTTGGAAGCAAGTGCCTTCCTTCTTAGCTGTCTACTCCAGAGGGAAAGGCCAAGCCCTAGAGATGGGCTGGGAGGAGGGTGAGAGCAGTGAGAGAAGCCTGGCTGGGGTGGGTATGCGGAGCAAGCGGCTGTGGGGTCATACAAATGAGTGTTCTGAGGAGATGATGGCAGGGGAGCGTGTGCCAGGGGAAAGAACAAGAGGATCAGCAGGGGAAAAGGTGGTGGCAACCCTGGGGGCAGCAGGGTTGATGTGGCACCATCCTGGGAGAGCCCAAGGCAGAGCCTGGGGCACGAGGGTGGCTGCAAGAGAGAGAAGGAACTTGGTCAGGGAGGGAGGATGCAGGAGGGTTATCAAGTAAGCTCTGACAAGGATTGTCTTCCAGAAGGGAAAGGTAACAAGGTGAGGAGGATGGAAGCAGCACCAGGTGTCTGGGAGAGCAGAGATGTGGGGGATGAGAGGGGAATGGAGGAAAAGGGCCCCGCTGTGGCATTGTGCCAGCTCTGACATGTGTGATGTGGTGCTGGGGCATGAGGCACACACCACTGCTCCCAGGGGAGCCACAGCACTGCCAACCCATGGGAATCCACCTCCCAGCCTGGCCCTGTGCATGGGTGGCACTGCACAGTGGGGCCCTCCAAGGCATTTCCTCCATTGCTCACATTTGATCTGAACAGGACCAGAAAATCGCAATAAAAAGGTTAGCCAGGAAATCCTGTTAATTAACAGCTGTGTCCATAGGAATCTGTGAAAGGGAGGATTATGAATTTATGCTAAAGAATTCAACATTAGAAATAAAAAAAGGCACTGACACACTGCTCCTCGCTTTCTAACATTATCACCACAACAGAACCACCAGGGAATGAGCAATGAAATGCAAAGCAGCATTTCAGAGCAATAAAACAGTACTTCTGAGAACAGCTACAGCATTAAAAACCTTCACTTAAAAACCTTCAAACCCTCAAAAAGCTTCCACATGTGCTAACAAAAAAGGTTTGCACAAAGCACATAACTATTTTTTTTTTAAACACACTGCCATGGGGTATGGCACAGATCAAACTGGGTTTTGGGTATGGAAGTTGGCCACTGTGGTGTAAGAACAATGGTTAAGTGTAACCTCTGGCTCCAAAATTCCTGGTTGCTGGAAGCAAGGAGAGCGTGGGAGGTGGAAGATTGCTCTGAAGCTTTCCTGGCTTTTGCAACTCGTCCTTCAAAACAAGTTGCTGTCGGAAACAGAGTCTGGGCAGCAGGACTGCTGGCCATAAAAACTGCTGGTTTTTATGTGAACAGAACCAGTAAGGAGGCATTTGCATAAATGTGAAATGAAGGAGAAACTAACTGTGGGGATAAAGGAATTTGTTCTGCTGTGTGAGCCCTTCCTGGGAGGCAGGATGCTGGATTAATCCAACCTGCTATGCCAGTTTTCCTCCAAACCCTTTAATATACAGGCAAAGTGACCTGGATGTTTGAAGGCACTAAAATGGAGACCAGGTTGGCAGAGAAGGGTGCTGTGGATTTTTGGGCTGGTGGTGCACCCACAGAGAAAGCAGGACAAGTCCAGTATATTCAAGAGACAACCTCAGTATCTGCTCCAGCTATGGCTGAAGAACATTTGCAGCATTGCTGCAAGTTATTTTGCTCCCTTTCATATGAGAAAAAAGCCATTTTCCACATCTGAAGATGATTTGCTGCCCCTTTTCACTCTGTATTTGGGGGGTCATATAAAGTACTTAAAGAACACAACCAGGGTTAGATGGCATATTGGGAAGGAATTCTTCCCTGGGAGGGTGGGCAGGCCCTGGCACAGGGTCCCCAGAGAAGCTGTGCCTGCCCCATCCCGGGAAGTGTCCAAGGCCAGGTTGGATGGGGCTTGGAGCAACCTGGGCTGGTGGGAGGTGTCCCTGCCCATGACAGGTTGGAAGGAGATCCCTTCCAAACCAAACCAGTCTGTGATCTTTATGGAGATTAATCAAATGCTGAGGCTGAGGAGAACTGCAGACATACAGAGTCATCCTCTCAGTGACATCCAAGCATGTCATGTTCCCTCCAATTCTTCCTGCCTCAGAATGAGCTTTTATCTTTTGAAGTTGTATTCAGAGTTTTGTTAATACTTGAAAATGACAAAAAGCTTATTTTAAGAGGCAACTGGGTTCTCTTCCTCATCTTAGGGGCTTAGGCACAAGGCTGGAGAAGTCAGAGGTTCAGTACGATAGTATTTAATTTCTCTGTGCTCTCCTACAGGAAACCATATGGGATAAAGGTCAAATTAATAATGATTTTATTGTATGTACATAAAATGCAAAACCACTGATCTCTCCTTTAAAGGCCCATCTATTCCTACTTGGCAAAGCTCTTCTCAGTAACTGCTTGTAAACCAATCCCCTCCTACAAAAGGCCAGAATTCAGCCTTTGTGACAGGAACTTGGTATTAGTGACAGCCCACTGCAGCTTAAACCTTCCCCACGCTCTGCCCAGTCCAACCAAGGAAATACAGCACAGCTCTGTGAGGGTAGCACTGAACGTGGTGCTGGATTAGCTGGGATAAACAGGCAGTGTCTGTGAGACTGCAGTGGGCAGCCTGGGGGTGACTGGGAGCGGTGAGACCTGCCAGCTGCAAGGGGCACAGGCTCCCCAAGGGAATCAGCTGCAGTCTGTTGGATCAGCTTTGGGGAAAGACAAGCTGTGGAGACTGGGCTGTCATCATGTCCCAGGATAGCAGTGAAGTCACTGCAATGGATCAGCAGAGCAGGTTTCTGCTGGAAGGGGCTGCTTCACCTTTTGTGGCAACGCGTGTGTGTGTGCTCGGCAATTGGCCACGCACCCCCGAGCACCACTCACCTCTGCCAGCTTAAGCACTGGAACTCAGTAAATCACCACTTCCCAAGCATCTCAAGTAATTGTTCCATCTGCAGGATGGCATTTAGTTCAGGGTCTAGAATTTGGTGAGACTCAATCTAAAACCTTGAAGTGTTGCTGTTTTCCTCAGGCAGAGGCCCAGTGGCTTTGCAGCGTGATGTTTATTACAGGCTGGGTTGATGGTCTCCAGTATCAGCTGAAATAAAGGTGAGGTGCTGGCACTGCACCTGCACGAAGGGCTGATCCTCCTGCTCACAAGTGAGGTGAAACCTGAGCAGTGCATTATTTGCCTCACCAGAGCAGGACATTCCTTCAGCTCACTCAGAGAGAGCTGTTAGTTGGTACCTTGAGGACACTGAGGCTCTCCCTCCCAAAGGGGTACAGGACATGCAGTTACAGGAGTTCTGCCTGGCTCCTTTACCAACGACCAGCCTCTACAGCTTCACACACACTGAGCACAAACTGCTTCTTTAATGCCACAAGACAACAGTTGGCAGCATCAGTCTTACTCCTAACAAGTGCTGTGTGTCATGCACAGCATCGCTGCCACTTTCTGATAATGATGCCATAAACATGGACTAATATAAACCAAAAGAAGATAAGCTACAACTTACCTGCCAGTAGCTATTTGAACCATGTTTTCAGACTGCGATTACTTTAATCTCTTTTTATGATCAATTTTGATTTTATTCTCTAACCATAACACCAGCATTAAACAGAGAAAACACTTTGCATTTGAATAAAGTGACCAAGAGCATATAAACTTAGCTCAGTAATTTAGAAATTAACAAAAATTACGGTCTTTAAAAACACCACTTAACATGACAAATGCCAGAAAACATCATTTTTTCTTTCCTGCTCTCAGCAGAAGAGGGTCCCGAGGAGAGTTACAAGATGCAGCAGGCAGCAAGCAGGAGGCTTGGGAGGCATGTTAAGAGTGGAACTGACCAGCTGGGAACTCAGGTGAGACAGAACTGGACATACCTTTTCAAGTAGGTGGATACAAAGGTGGTGGGTGCACCAGAACGGGGAGCTTCGTTTGCCTTCCCCTCGTCCCTCCACGGCTGGCGGGTGTAGGAGCCGCTCCGCACCAGGTTCACAGCAGATTCCCTAGGGCAGCACAGAGCACAGGCCTTGCTCAGCAAAACCTCTGGAGTCTGCTTTGGGCTCCTTTACAGCTCCACAACACAAACCCTTCCCTTACAGCCACCTTACGGGTCACCTGTCCTGGCCTTAATGATGCCAGATCCCTTCGGAACCACGGATGATGTAAAGTTCGGCATAAAGAAGAACAAGGTCCTTTTGAGTCAGAAAACTTGCAAATGAAATGGAAATTGCGCACAGAAGTAATTTAACATATTAAATAGTGTCATTTGATATTCTCTCTGCTGTCTTGTATCAAACAATGTGGTCTAAATGGGCAGATATTGGAACTGCAGGGAAGTTTTTATTCTCTGAGGTATCCAGGCTAGGACAAGAGCAATTCAGCACAGCAAAACCTTTCATAGAATCACTAAAGTTTGAAAAGCCCTCTAAGATCAAGTCCAACCATTAAGCCAGCACTGCCAGGTCCACTACTAACCCATGCAGCAGGAAACAACAAACAAAACATTTGCAATATCTAAACCTACTTGACAAGTTATCAATAAATTCCTAGCAGTCCTGTTTATCCTGGTTGTCTGAAATCAGGGCACTTTCCACAGTGCACACTCTGGCAGTGTGTCCTGGACAGGACCTGGAGCTTGCAATGCAGCACAAATCCATTCCCCTACCAGTCTGCAATTATTTTCCATTTCCAATTGCTGTGCCCATGCTGACACCCTCTCAGACACCTGTGGGTTCTGGAAAGTCAAACTCAGCTGGTTTTAAAGGAAAGAGTATTGGGAAAATCTGTACTCCCCAGCAGGCCTGGCACCATCTGTTCCTGCAGGCCACTTCTCCTCAGTCCCCACTCACCCAGCAAAGGACACTTGTCAGCACTCACTGGATGTGCCACTCGACAGCAGCCTCTGCCAAACTCCCTCAAGCTGATCAAGACACACAAATTGTCTGCAAAACTCTGAATCTCAGAGACTGGCTGAGAGTGAGCAGGAACACAGCAGGGAGGTTCCAGCAAAAGATCAGCAAAGACTCTCAAGCTGTGCTGAAATTCTCCCAGGGTGTTGTCTGCCACAGCTCCTGCCCAACAATTACAGTTCACAGCCACTTCTCTGCATGTGCCTTTCCTCCTCCATTGGGGAAGTGCTGGAAATGAGGCTAAGCTCAAATTTTACTCCTTCTAACATAAACTGAATCCCAGAATGGCCTGGGTCGGAAGGGACCTTAAAGACCGTGTTGTTCCATCCCCCTGCCATGGGCAGGGACACCTTCCACTAGACCAGGTGGTTTTAAGCCCTGTCCAACCTAACCCAATTTAAACCTGCTGTCTGTCAGTTTGAAGCCATTCCCCTTTGTCCCATCACTCCAGGCCCTTGTAAGTAGTCTCCCCTCCATCTTCCTTGATACTGCTGAAGAAGATGCTTGTAGAGATCAGCTCCTCAAATATATCTGGAGACACTGAATATGTAAATATCCCATTTATACTGTGGTTCTGTCCATGGGCAACTACACACACTGATGGTAAAACCAACCCTGCAACAAAACAGTTCCTACAATGGGAGAATTCACAGGCTCAAGTGAATCACAAGTGACAGATGTGTGAACAAAGGGACTGCAGGTGACTGCTGAGTAAGTGACAAGAGCAAGTACAGGTGCCAGCTACAAAATGATGCACTTGAACATAAAAGGAACAAGGATGCAGAAATCTAGTTCCCTGTCTGTGTGAGCACAGGAACCAGCCTGCTGCCCCGCTCACCTAAATGCAAAGCCCAGTACCAGAACTTTATAGACCAGAGCTGGCTCTTGATGTTGTGAATTTCTATGTCCTTGAGCCTGCTGAGAAAATATCTGAAGCATGACTACAGAAAAATGACATTCCAGAGGAACTGCTGACAGGATGGAAGCTGAGCATTAACTTCAGGCAGTCTTACCTGTTTTCTTTTTCTTCTATATCACTCGTACTGCTCAGTCTTCTGGGGGCTATGGTGGCAAGATAGCTCTTGCTGTCTTTATCCTGGTGAAGCAAAAGAAGGACTTCAGCTGCACCCTTTCAGCATGATCAGTGGCAACTAAATTCATGTTCAAATTTTTTCAAGTAAGAAAGCCTTCTCCTATCTAAGGACAGCTGGTTTAAGGTGTTTTCTTGGGCAACACATAGCACAGCATTAAAGTATCTGTTCTGAAAGTGATTTCCTGAGGAGCATGCTGGTGAATAAAAGCATCTTTTATCTTACAGAATTACTTATAAATCACAGAATCAGGGAATGGCTTGGGTTGGAAGGGACCTTTAGAGGTCATGTAGTCCAACCCTCTGCCATGGGCAGGGACACCTTCCACTAGCCCAGGCTGCTCCAACCCCATCCAACCTCCCCTTGGACACTTCCAGGGGTGGGGCATCTACCCATGGGCAGAAAAGTTACAGTTAATGAATATATGGGATGGGATTCACAACTACAGCTGGTGGATACAGGAAGAATCTCTAGAGAGGATAGGGAAGAGGAATTTTCACTGCAAGTACGTGCCACTGTCTGGATTTGGTATTTTCTGGTAAAGAATGGGTCATGTCAGACTGGCAGCCCCTTTTCAGACACAGCCCAGTCCAAACTGGGCATGAATTAGGTCAAAGGGGCAGCAAAAACCCGTTCTGGAGGAACAACTGCTAGGAGAGGAATAATTTTCAAAGCAAAAGACACACAGAATGAAAGAGACCCATGTCTGTTATGGATACAAAACCCAGCAGTAACTCAAAGGGAAAACCTGTGGGGTAAAGTGGGGTGCACCAGAGCATCCTTGCTGAAAGCCAAACCTTTTCCTTGTTGTCCAGGAGTGCAGATATCCGGGGGCTGGACGAGGAACGGTAGATAGGAGCTGCCTTATCCCTCTGTGCCTCACGAGTGGCAGCGACTTCACTCAGCATGTTGTGGCTGCCGGTTTTCCTCAGCCCCAGCCGCCAGGACGACGGTGACTCGTCCTTCTGCTCCTCCGACCTGCTGAGCCAACTGAACTGCAGAGGACAAACAGGGACATTTGCAAGAAGTAAGAGCACTGCAAGGCACGCTCCGAGTTCTGAAAGTGTTTCAACAAGCCCCAGTTTTTGGCGGGCTACACTTGTAAGATGGAGTGACTTGGATTTCCCGTTTTGCTTTCGTCACAGGCCAGAGCTCAAGGTGAACTCGGGGTGCAAACTGGTGTAGTGCCTCATTCCCCAGGACACACAGTGAAAGGCATCTTGTGCAGCTCTTTGCCTACACAGTGTCCTCCTCCAGCTCTGAGGAAAGAATATAAGGAACAATGAAGTTTTTATTACCCACTTTAGGAAGGGGGAATTATTCAGTAAAGGCAGAAACCAAAAACAAATACTCGAGTCTTTTGGGACTAGCTGCAAATAAAGCCCTCACACCAATCAAACTGGAGGGAGTCCAGAAGAAGCCAGTAAGATCATCAGGGAACTGGAGCCAGTGACACAAAAAGGGAGAGTCTGAGGAAACCTGAATTGTTTAGCATGGAAAAGAAAGGATTTAGTTCCTCTATTACTTGGGGGTGGGTTTACAGAGGACATGAAACTAGACTTGTCCACAGCCTACAGTGAAAGGAGAACAGACCAGTTTCAACATAAGGGAAATCCCAGCTGACATGGAGACATACCTCCTGGCAGAGTGATGCTCCACTGGGACAGGAAGTAACAGAGTGGAGCATCTCCATCCCCAGACACTTTTTAATACTCAGCTGAGCTCAGGTAGGTCAAAGCTACATGACACGGGCTTGAAGTCAGTCCTGCTTCAAGCAGGAGGTTCTTCCAGTGCAAACCCTTCCACAGGCAGGAAACTGCAGGCTGTGTACAGACCACAGCACGGGCCCTCGTGCTTTTTGTTTCATGAGGCACTTCTGACCAGCACATATCACCCTTAAATATACAACTGCTTAAATTTACAACTCAGCTACAGTTAGGAAGTCTTACAAAAAGCTGCCTGCTGCCATTCAAGAACAGAGCCTGAGCATCACAAGATATACTTGTACGGTGGCTCAGCACTGAGCTGTACAGGAAATAAAGCAAACACATTATTAGGAATTATTGGAAAAGCACAGAATACAAAACACACCACCATTAGGGCTCTGTGTTATTGCAATCACATCTTTGGTACCACGCACAGCTCAGCATTTAGACAAGAAGGGAAAGAGAGTCAGAGAAAGGCAACAAGAACGAGCAGAGCAAAAAGAGTTTTGTATGAAGAGATACTCAATATATCAGGAGTCTCCAGGCTGAGGTATGACCAAGGTACACAAAACCCTCAGTTGCACATAGAAGAGTGAATAAGGATCAATTATCCCTTGGTCCTTCCCATAAAGGAATGAAGGGCAGCAAACAAACCCAGTGCGTGGCAGGATGATGGAACAGGGGCAAGGAGCTCTTCAGGGTCTGTAATTAAGCTGAAGGACCCTTTGCCACTGGACATTAGAGGATCCCAATCAAGAAATGACTGCATAAATTCACAGAGGGAAAGTCCAACAGGGGCTACTGAGGACAGAAAATACCCCAGGTTCAGCAAGTCCCTGAAATGACAATTGCTGGAAGGTAGGAGGGAAGTCCTGCAAGATTCTGCTTTCTCTGCTATCTTCTGATAGTCACTGTGAGGGGCAGGACACTGGGCAGACAAGGCTTTTGGTCAAAGCTGATCTAAGCATTATTACACCATATGCTACATGATGTAAACCGTCTGACACCAACCAGAATAAATTGAGCAACTGGGGAGCTCTGCCCTCAGACTCCCTGACTCAGGACTGCAAAGCACGAATTCTCCCTGCAGTATTTAAAGCAATGTTTTCAGCTTATGTCATTTCAGTGCAGATGCAAGGAGTTAAATTGTGCTCCACCATTTTTAGCATTTCCACCCTACTGACCTACACAGCTCTAACGCTTTAATGTAGTTTTGCTGCTTTCCTCAGGGAAAGCTCACATCCACAACAAAAGTGGCTGTCTGTAAATTCTCAACACAGGAGCAGCATGTCCTAATAACTCCTCAAAAGGAGGGCAACACAAGCACTTGTATTTTCTCATCTGAAGCCCAGCCTGTCAAGGAAGGTTAGAGAAAAATCAAACAGGTAAGAGAAGGTAAAGTAACTGATCTTAAGTGATTGAGGGCAAATCAATAACTGCCATGCACACAGGGTATCTTCCATACCCTAATGGCCTTATTCTGAGTTAAACAGCTCAAAGGAGTGAGACCAAAGCTCTGCAACTGGGAAAAGGTTAACTGAAGTGCTCCCACTTCCCAGTATCCTTCTACCTCTCTACCAGTTCCCCTGCTAAGCCAGCCTGAGTTGAACAATGCCCAGAGGAGCTCTGTTTCATCTGATCTAGACTAGAATTTTCACTCAGGAGCATGGGAAAAATAAAAAACTGTGACTAAGCAAGAAACATCTCCCTCTGCCATTGGACCCAGTGCTTCAGCCTTGGTTTAGGTGCCTGTGTGGCTGCTCTCCATAGTCTGGTGCCAACAGAAAGCAGCAGCAGAGGATACCAGTGCTGGGCAGAACAGGGTCTCCTGGTGCCATCTAGCTGAGTGATGTGAGAGCTGGAGGAGTCAGGTAAGATTTCAGTAACTGCTTCACCTTTCAGAGCTCTCATAGTCCAGCTGGCCTTTCCCATGCAAACCTCTGCTTGCTGGGCTGTAACACCACTGAGTCAACTGGGTTTGGCATGTCTGGGGCACTTTAGATGATGGTGCCAAATTCAGCACTGATACACCAGCAGGAATGAGTTCTGATGAAAGAACTCCTGGGAAGAGATTGGCATCAGCCACCTTGGAACTGATGGCACACAGAGCATGTGCTCTAGGCTGGGTTTCTTGTGAACAGCACAATTTGCTTCACAGGGTCAGAGATTCGAGAGGAATCTCATGGTACCAACACTCTCCTTGGGGCAAGTGCTACACTGGTGTTAACACAGAGCTTTATCAGAATTGCCTAATATCAGGCTTTCCTAAATTCAAGTCTTAAACTCCTCTGAAAACTAGTTTCAGAGCATCCATCTCCCAGTAACACCTCCTGCTTCCAAGCACTGCTGAGTCCCCCTGGATTCCAAATTCACTTACTCTTCTGGCAGATGCAGTGAAGGAGTTGGGCTCGGGTGGTGGCATTTGCTCAGTGATGCTGGGCCTGGATTCACGGCTGGAGTGGTTGGCAAAGGGCTCTTCCTTCCTCTCTACAATTTTAAACAAGAAGAGAAACCAAATGTTTCAGTATTGCACTTCCAAGGCCCATCTTTACACAGAGGGTGCTCTACACTCCAGTTCAGTGCTGTGTGACCTCAGTCCCCTGGGATCACAAAGATGATGTCAGTGCCAAGGCTAAGCCGAGCTTTCTGCAAGGAGCCTTCCACTTCCTAAAGAACAGGATGGATACATTTGCCAGGCAAAGCTTTTGAGCTTGGTCCCCACAGACAAGCAAACTCTTTGCAGAAAGCACCGTAAGGAGGACAAACAATTTGCTTATTTCTCACAGTTCTGTTTCCTATCTGGGAATGTTCTTCCCTTGTAAAACCTGGAATGCAAAGCAGCACGTGCTGTTCCTGCTGGAGCACACGAGTGTGCCACAGCCCACGGCCCCAAGTGCCTCATGGTGGGTTTCAGTGCATGGTTCTCTGCAGTTGCTTGTGCTGCTGGGCACAATTTCTGGTCTTCTGCAGCAAAATCCATTTTTCTACAGGAAGCCAGGACTGCTGCCCAACGAAACCCTTCCCAGGGCTCCAAGCAAGCTAAGCAAGCCCTCTCCAGGCTCACAGCTGGCTTCTTGCTTGTGAGACAAGTGCAGCTGTCCAGTATGACATCAATTTTTTTTCTATCTATGCACCAAGCTTGACAAAAGAACATCCACCAGACATTACCAGGGGGAGAGGAAGCAGAAAGTGTGTCTCAGGCAGTAGGTTCAGTTGACAGGAGTGCACAGGACTGGAAGACAAGACTGTTTACCAAAAACCCAGGCACATGCAGCATGCCTGAGAAATGATGTACCTACACCAACCAAACAACGTTTTCCTGAGAGCTCTGAGTGCTCACACAGACACTGTTTGGAAAAAATAAAGTAATTTTAAGCATAAGCACCCAAACAGTCCTAGCAAATGAGGTATGTGCAGGGAATAAAGATTTGCTGTTCCACACTTGGAGAAATTTTGGATGCAACATTTGGGAGGATGGCACCTTGGAGCGTGAAGATCAATCTTTCTGAAACAAATGTTCTCAGTCCTAGAAAAAAAAGGATTCAAAGGACATGGAAAACAGCAAAGAGCAAGCCAAGAGAAACATTTAAAACTAACAGGCAGTGAGCAGGACTGACAGAGCCTGAATTAAAGAGGCAAAGACAGAATCGTGGAACCTGAGCTGGAAAGGACCCACAGGGATCATCCAGTCCAACCCCTGTCCCTGCACAGACATCCCAACAATCCCACCCTGTTCCTGAGAGCTGTCAAGCTGTTCAAACCCTCCTGGAGCTCTGTCAGCCTCGGGTCTGTGCCCACTGCCCTGGGGAGCCTGGTCAGTGCCCACCACCCTCTGGGGGAAGAGCCTTTTCCCAATATCCAACCTCAAGCTCCCTGACACAGCTCTAGCCATTCCCTCAGGTCTGTGTGACACTGAAATCTCAGCCACTTTCCCCCCCTGTGTTGTCTCAGAACTTCCATCCAAGTCATCTCAGGAGAAGATTCTAGTTCTGGAGCCAAACACTCAGGCCCACTGTCACACAGCCCTTTGGGAGAGGCCACAGGTCACCCATTCCTCCTTGGCACACCTGGCATCAGTGTCCATAGAGGTGCACATGGACAAGGAATGACACTGCCATGTGCTGATTTTTTGAGACTGAGGCCTGTAAAACACAGGGCAGAGTAGGAAGGGGAGGCTGCACCAGGTGAGCCCGTTCTGGAAGTTTATAGCACAGAGGTCACTTTTTAGGCCAAGCCTAATCAGAAGGGCACAGGTTTAAGTGGAAATGACAGGTTGGGAAGGGCCCTACCTGTGAGCAGTGTGACTGGAGGGAGTTGACTGGAGGAGGGACAGGCTGAGGGACCCTGTGCTGGCAGCAGGAGATGGCACAGCCATGGGCAGCCTTGGCTTTGGGGCAGGGCCCCATATTTTATTTTATTAACATTTCAGCAATAAACATTATGAATTCCATCCAAGGGACGCTGTCAGGGATTAGTTCAATCTCCCCAGAACAAATTGGGTAGGAGTAAAAATTTAGTTTTCTAATTCCATTCTCTTAAGGGCTTTTGATTTAGAGTTTTTGTTTGGTTGTTTTTTGTCAAAACAACACTGAAAGCTTCTCTGGCCTGCTGTAATTCCTAGTAATTACACACTGTAGTAGTTCCCAGCACAGATAATGACCATAGAATTTTCTTCTGATATACAAGACAATTTCAAATTAATTGTCCTCAAGATGAACAAAATGGTATTAATGCCCTTAGTTCCCTTTGTTTGAAGAACACAAATTTCTTACAGATTGTAAGAAATGCTACTCTGAAGCCTTCCAGCAATTTCACTGCTTCCCTCATCCAATTTCTTCCTCCCACAGTCTCTGCAAATTCAACAAATTGATTGTAACCTGAGATTCTTCAAAATACACCTCAAAATAAACTTCTACATGTCCTGCTTTTTGCTGACTTGCCAAAGGAGCTGGAATTTTTACATTTAAAAAGATCACTCAGAATATTTTTATTTTTCTTCATCTGGACTTTGAACACTTTAGAAGAACTGTTATCACCCATGTGTCCAGCACTACTCAGAATGACACAGCTGTGAGTACATCCTGTTCACCCCCTGCCATGGGCAGGGACACCTCCCACCAGCCCAGGTTGCTCCAAGCCCCATCCAGCCTGGCCTTGGACACTCCCAGGGATGGGGCAGCCACAGCTTCTCTGCCCAGCCTGTGCCAGGGCCTGCCCACCCTCACATCATGTTGAGAATACTCATTTATGGGAATATTTATACCCAGTATGCCATCCAGCCCTGCCCTCTGGCACTGGGAAGCCATTCCCTCTTGTCCTGTCACTCCAGGCCCTTACAAACATTCTCTCTCCATCCTTCCTGTAAGTTCCCTTCAGGTCCTGGAAGGCTACAATTAAGCCACCCCAAGGCCTTCTATTCTCCCGGCTGAACAATCCCAATTCTCTCAGCCTTTCCTCCCAGTAGAGCTGCTCCATCCCTCTGGTCATCCTGGTGCCTCCTCTGGACTTGCTCCAACAGCTCCATGTCCTTGCTGTGCCGGCCCCCAGGGCTGGAGAAAGCTCTGCAGGGGGGGGTCTCACCTGGGGGGGCAGAATCCCCCCCTCCCTGCCCTGCTGCCCACGCTGTGGGACCAGCCAAGCACACAGTTGTCTGTCTTTGAAACCAGTAATACCTTGCTATTTCTCATTTTCATTATCAAAGCCTGCTTTGACCCCTATTTCTCTCTGGAGTCCTCCCATGACCTGTCAGCTGGTGCTGTTGTCTCACACAATCTTGCTTTAAAAAGAGTTCCAAAAACGTGGCCCCATCTCACGTATGTGACAACTGTCTCCATCCAGGCTCATGGTCATTCTATCAGAGATCTGAGGTGGGCTTTCAATCCTCATGGAACTTTCCCAAAGGAGCCAATAATCTCCCAAGCAAAGGAGAGCACAGGTAACAAAGCCTGAAGCTTAATCATTACTTGAATGCTTTTTGTCCTCCACTTGCATTGGCTTGAATGGTTTGACAGAGATTTGTATAATGTGCTTTGCTCAGTGAATTAATGCAATAAAAAGACCTATTCTGGCTTCACACAAGTTAAATGCTGAGTGCTGTGGATCTTTCCTTGCTGCAGGATCTTAGGCTGTTCCTGACTCAGTTAAACCCCACACAGCTCCAGGTCTTACAGGTGTAATATGTTTGAGGTTTTGGTCAAAATTCTACTATGTTTACAAGGATTGGTACAGAGGTATAATTTATAGAGATAAATATATATAAAATACATCTATATGTAAATCAACCTGACTTATGGAGCAAATACATGTGATTTCTATTGTATTTCTATCACTGACTTCTCCACTAGATTTGCTTGGTTTAAAAGCCAAAAGATTATTTCCCTGTGTTACTGCTGTGGTGCAACACCAGTTCTGGGAGGAGCAGCCAGGATTCTCCACACCTCTCTCCGTTGCCACAGCAGCAGTGACACAGTCAGAACACAGGTGACAATTTCACTGGCACAGAAGCAGGACAAAACCTTAAACTACACTTCTCTGCAAGGACTTATTTATTAGTATATTGAGATATAGGCCGAGTAAGCTGATTTTAAAAGCAATTTAACCATTAAACACATCACAGACCAAGATCCATCTGTGTTTGCAGAATATTAAGTACAAGTAAGTCTCAGCTTACTGCAAAATTAAGAATCTTTATTTAAACTTTGTGTTGTTTAAAGTAATTAAATAAGCCACAGAAATTATGGAAAAGGAATAGGAGTAAGATGCCAGCAATATGCTATAATGTAAAGGCTAATGTGACTCTATGTACTTAATCCTTATTTTCCACTATGTTTCGCAATTATTATACACCACAGTCAAGAAAAAGAAGAGTTCATCCTCTCTATAATTACCCAGAACAGCTTCAGCCCTTCATTTCATGTGTGTGATCCAAACACAACAGGTTATTGTCTTTCTACACCTTCACCTGCTTTCCTACCACCCTGCAGTACCTGAAGGATTTATCCTGAACTGGACCCACAAAAAGCTCCCTACTGTTTAAGAACAAGCTATGAACAATGTATTATCTTAAATTCATGTGAGCTGGAAGTAGAAGTTAAAATAGGATCTGCAGGATTTTTGATTTGAAAAATTATGATGACCTGGGAGGCAGCATTTGGATCAGCTCTTTGAGCACATGAGCTCCAGATTTCTCCATATTCCATACATAAACACTGAAAGAAAGACTTCCAGGATGTCTTTAACAACTAATTATCTATTGACTAGCAACAACAATAATAATATTATTAGCTAGGCTAATTATTAAATCCAAGACTGTACTAAGTCTTACCTGACTCCTTTTCAGCATCTGATTCTGAAACTTCAGCTTCTTCCTCTTCTTCAGAACTAGAACTGCTCGAGTCCTTGTTCTCTTCCTCCATTTCCATGGACTTCAGTGTGTCTTCCTCATAAAGAATCTTCTCTTTGCTGCAAAACATAGACATTTTAAGGACTACCCCAGGCGAGCGAGTTATTTCTGAGTTCTGTTTCTCAGGAACACACAGACATGATTTGCTACATATAGAACAAGCAAAGGACAAAATCCATCTACAGCTTCAACACCCCAGCACTTCCAGCACGGCCCATTTGCCGTGGATTCCACTGTCAGTCTCACATTTCCTGAATCTGCAAGCGTTTTTCCATCAAAAAAAAAAAGTGGTCTCTCTTTTCCTGGAGCCACCCAACCCAGCTCTGTGCAACAAAAGGTGCAGTTCTCAGCCCAGAGCTCCCACTGATCCTCAGCCAGAGCAGGAGCCGGAGAGCCAAGCACCAGCCCAACCCCTTGTTCCACCACTCAGTGGGTGTTAAGAAACTACTGAAACTGTATTTGAGAGAGCTCAAATTTTAAAAAAGAAACATGAAACGAACAGCAGTGAACTGTTTCTGACCCAGCTGAGGCCAGTTGGCTGTGACAGATAAAGCTGCTCTCTGGGCAGCTCCTTTTTCAACCAGGAGAGAGAGACTTACTTGGTGAAGAGTCTGCTTTGAGGCTTCCCATTCATGTCAGCTTCAATCAGCTTATTCCTTGTCTCCTTCTCACTTCGCAACTGTCAGAAAGTCCCGGGAGGTTGGAGGAGGAATGAGAAGAGCCACGTTAACCAGTCAGCTCAGCACAGCCCAATAATCACCACAGCATAAGGTCAGCCCAGCCTTGTTAGCCCAAACAGACTGTGGATTTGTTTAAGAAGCTGATTCAACAGCTGCACATCTGCAAGGGCACCACGAGAGCTACAGCAGGTCCTTACACTGCAACACAAACCCTCCAGAGATGCTGCAACAGTCCCTGCCCAGCCCCAGAGACAAACACTGACTGTGCCCAGAGAGCCGTGGGCTCCCCACCCCTGGAAGTGTTCCAGGCCAGGCTGGATGGGGCTTGGAGCAACCTGGTCTAGTGGGAGGTGTCCCTGCCCACGGCAGGGCGGGTGGAACTGGATGAACTTTAAGGTCCTTTCCAACCCAAACCATTCTGTGATTGTGCTGGAGGTCTGTCCACATGTGTGTGCCCATGAAATCAGGCTGGATTCAGTTCAGAATTCACTGCCTTTGTAGCTATTATTGACTTGCTCTCAGAGGAAAGCCTTCAGGGCTACCCTGTACAGGCAACCAGGGGATGGGGCACTTCTTACATCTATCAGATGAATGAAGGCACTGCACAAGAACATCTGGGAAACATTTTGCCCAGACAACAGCAACATTAGTTTTGCCACCATCAATGGACAAAACAGTTCCAAAAAAAACCATTTTAGTACCTTCCAGAAGCACAGACACCACTGAGGCAGAAGAAGAGATGGTCAGTAGGGGCTCAGTCTAAGGCTGGCTCTGTTGAGTTGTGGCCCACCAGGTTATTATTTCCCTTTTGACAGGAGCTGACACCAGACATAGGAAACAAAAGCTCTGAAAATTCTGAATCACAGAATCCCACAATGGTTTGGGTTGGAAGGGACCTTAAAGATCACCCAGTTCCATGCCCTGTCATGGGCAGGGACACCTTCCACTGGGCCAGCTTGCTCCAAGCCCTGTCCCACCTGGCCTTGGACACTTCCAGGGGTGGATCCCAGCAGCAACTTGTGAAGTGGGAAAAGCTACAGGGATTTGAGCAAAGAGCCAAAATTCAGGGTACAGCACACTGTTAAACAGACCAAACTGCTGGAGCACAGTAAAGGGAAGTGTAGGAAACAGCCTGCTCCTTTCACAGGGACTGGGAAAAAAGTCCAAACCCAAACAGAATTATTGCTTCCAGCAAACAAAAATCCCCTCTGCTGTCCAATAACAGGAGCAAATCCTTAAGCAAGGGTGGCACAGTGTTCTGCTTCAAGTTTTAGAGTCAAAAAAAATCTGGTTTGAGAGCCATTTTCCAAGTGAAATAATGACTTAGAGGAATGTCATGGAACTGCCTGTTTCATCCTTAACAAATACAAGTTTTCTATTTTTAAGTGATAAAAATGGCAAATGATAAACACACATGATGAAATGGCATGTTCATTAAAAAAATCATATCCACTAAAAACATGTGACACAATCTGGATTCTTCTGAATAAATGGAAAAGGCCTTTATATAGTGCTGCTATATAGAGAACAGGGGGGCTGTAGCCCCTGCAAAGCAGCCCTAAAAATGGGTGAGCACCCACCCAAAAATACTTCCTGTTGTTTTTCTTTCTTTTCTTTGAAGGAGTGCAATTATCTGCAGAATCCTGGGGTAGTGAGAGAGGAGGAAATCCAAAACACAACCCTGATAGTATTTATCAACACCTCATTTAGGGAGAAGCTGATTAATTTTTAAGAAGTTCCTGTGAATGTTAAGGCTGCTATTTGAGGATGGCAGCAGCTGTGTTGTGATCAGAGCTGGAGTTCTAACCACCCACATTGTCAGTTCCTCAAAATGCTTTCCTGGGGTTTATCAGCACTGTTCTCATTCTGTTTCTGAATCCAACCTTTTAAATAATATTTACAGATTTTAATTTTTTTTTTTTTAATCTAAGCTTGCCTTGTTTTTTGGAAGCACCCAAATGAGATAATTGAGTAGATGAGATGAAACACGAAAAAATCCAATTCAAAACCAACTTTCTGGCTTGACAACTGGCCTTATTTTGGTCAAGATACACTTTTGCTTTCCTTTTTTTATGTCAACTTTTGGTTTATAATCCCCTCCAACATCTCCACTGCACTAAGACATGGCATTTAATACAGCTTTGAAAACTTCAATTTTTTCAGAATTCCCTGAAGTTTGTAATTTCTTCTCCCTCAGTCCAAAGCCTCCCTGTTGCAAAAAAGGCAGACATGGAAACAGAACTCTCTCAACACTGACAGTGCATTTCCTTGGATGCAAACACAAAGTGAGAGGGTCTGATGCCAGCAAACTGGAGGATAACAACAATCCCAAAGGTGAACTGTACATTCCTCACCAGTTCACACATTTCTGCATTCCAGCACACCACTGACCTTCTTGCTGCTATCTGGATTTCCAGCTATTATAAATATTGCTCTGATTAAAGACAGCAAATCACTAAGGAAAAAGAAAATAGCTGGGCCTCAGCTTCCTGCATCTGTTGGTTCCACATGTCTTGGAGAACACCTGTGTGTGGAAAGGTAATTGGAGAGGAGGAAAATGATCTCCAGAAACTCACCACAGTCTGTTTCTTCTGCAGCATTTCTAAATGCTCCACGAGTCCCTCATCAGCCACGTCGAAGGGTGTCTGGCCCTGGTGCAAAGAGAAGACAAGAGGGTATCTGAAATGAAATGCACCATTTACCAGTGAACACACTCCACATCCTCCCTCCCCAGAAGATGAGGGACACTGTTTCACTCCAGAGCAGGGCGACCCACGTGACAGTGACCACAGAATCACTTAGGACAATCTTGTACTGAGAAGGAATGCCCCAATGCAGAGGCCAGGAGAACTGCTCACTCTGTTGGATTGTGATGTGGGATCTATTATGAGACCCCATGGGGACCACTGTTCTGGGGCTCCCAACTCAAGAGGGACATGAACCTTTCGAAATGAGAAGAGGCCACCAAATTTTCCATAGGGCTGGAGTGCCTCTGTTCTGGAGACAGGCTGGGAAAGCTGGGAATGCTCAGCTTGGACAAGAGAAGTCTTTGGGGAGACCTGAGAGCCCCTTCCAGAGCCTAAAGGGGCTCCAAGAAAACTGAAGAAGGACTTGGAACAAGGGTCTGGAGTAACAGGACAAGGGGGAATGGCTTCCCACTGCCAGAGGGCAGGGTTAGATGGGATATTGGGAAGGAATTCTTCCCTGGGAGGGTGGGCAGGCCCTGGCACAGGTTGCCCAGAGAAGCTGTGGCTGCCCCATCCCTGGAAGTGTCCAAGGCCAGGCTGGACGGGGCTTGGAGCAACCTGGGCTGGTGGGAGGTGTCCCTGCCCATGGCAGGGGGTTAGAACGAGATGAGTCTGGGATTCTGATTCCATGATCAAGCATCAGGCAGTAAAGTTGCTGTTAATCTGGCTACAGCACACACTGCACTGGTTGTGTCCTCACCAGCTTGTTCCTGATGTCCATGTCACACAGAGCCTCGGCCAGGATGGAACAGGCCTCCTTCACTCCCCAGTGCGCGGCAGCGTGGAGGGGAGTCCAGCCATCGTTGTCCTGGACGTTCAGATTAAACCCAGCCTGGATCAGGAGCCTGGGGAAAGAAGCAGCAACGATCTCTGCTCATCCAGGAATGACTTCCTGACCGAGCAGAGTTCCCCCTGAGGCACGGAGCAGTCCAGCTCAACATCAGCCAGAGCTTCTGAACTTGTTTACTCCTCAAAGCAACATCCCACTCAATGTGCTCCAAACTTTGATGGAAAAGGGCAGTAAATGAAAAGTGACTTTGATGTAAAACCTGCTGGAGCACGTCAAATTGATGTTTCCTTTCAGCATGTCCTAAACTGGGAGAACACTTTAATTTCTCATCTGGCATCGGTGACCCGACCTGAACTGTTGCTCCAGTGGAGGAGAGAGCCTGGACTGGCTCAGGCACTGAGCACACAAACAGCATCTCTGCAACTGCAGCCCCGTAACAGGGAGCCAAGCACAGTATCTGCCATGAGAGGGATGTCTGGGAACTGGAGCTTGGGCTTGGTTCTACCACAGTGTGGGATGGTCCATAAAGAGACCAGCAGGACTGAGGTAAGCACCAGTGATGTTACTGGGATTGACAGGGTATGTTAAATAACCCACATTTGGGTTAAACAACTTAAAATGCATTTTTTCACACTTGCACAGTTCAAGCAAATCTTCCCCAAGTGAATCTGCCTGGGAACTCCCTGGCCTTACACTCATGGCTGGGCCCCTTCCACCCCTCCCTTCTCCATCAAAGCAGAGTGCTGGTGTTTCACAGCATCTGGAGTTTGAATATTTAACACCAAAACAAATACAAGAGGCTCAGTGTAGTCTGAGGCTCCAGAGCCACGTGCACACCTGTGTGGCAGCAATCAGGTGACAGCACTGAGCAGCTCATGGATCAAAATTATCACCAAAGTTCCTTAAATATTGAAGATCATCCCAGAGGAATTCTGCAAATCTGGTAAAATTGCTACTGAAAATTTCCATCATGGGAAATTCCACCATCCAGAGCCACCTTTGCACAGCACAAGGGAAATCCAGCATGACCCCAGAATGGCACCAACAGCTTGGAAACTCCTGCAGCTTTACACCGATGTGCCACTGTGCTAAATAAAACACAGTGACAGCAAAGCAGCTGTGGGCTTCTCTGTGAAAGAAATTTTAAATTAGGTGCTGACTTTCTGTTGATTTTCCAGCTGGCAGAAGGGAGGAGCAGAGCTGCTAAGAGCCTCAAGGTCACAGACAGATTCCATGTCCCATTTAGAGCTGGCTGGCTTCTGGCTGTCAGCCCCTTTGGTTTAAGTCACTGAAGATTTGTATTTGAACTTACAGCATGGCCATGACACACAAAAGGGTGAAACAACATCAGCCTGCCCTGAGATCTGTTTATCATTAGCACAATTAATGCCAAGGAGTCGCTGTCCAGAACAAAGTCACCCTGCACACAGTGAACTTCACCAGGGAGCACTGAATACACAACCCTGCACTGACAGCCCACGGGACCAACACCTCAAATTCAGGAGGTATTACATTTCTGCTCACATGAGCTGTGTTAGATTCCTGTTCTTGGGCATGGTACAGGCACAGACAGCTCATAACTCAATTATAAGCTCTAATGACTGAATACAAGTCAAAAACATGGAGAACAATAAAATTGCTTGAGCTTGATATGAAACAGCTCTTATGCATCAAGTCACATCACTCAAAATCGTGAAATTTAGGATCAAGATAGATGAACACTTCCAGAACGGATTTTAAAGTGGACAACAGAGTAACCTTGGAAAGACTATTTACAAGAGCATGTAGTGACAAAACAAGGGGGAATTGCTTCCCACTGCCAGAGGGCAGGGTTAGATTTGATATCAGGTAAAAAATCTCCCCTGTGAGGGTGGGCAGGCCCTGGCACAGGTTGCCCAGAGAAGCTGTGGCTGCCCCATCCCTGCAAGTGTCCAAGGCCAGGCTGGACAGGGTTTGGAGCAACCTGGTCTAGTGAAAGGGATGGAAGAAGACCAGCTTTAAGGAGATCCCCAACCATTCTGGGATTCTATGACTCCATGTTTATGGGCAGCTCCACCCATACTTAAAGAGCATAAAGGCTCTATTTTGGAAACCTTAATTTGACCTTACCTGTAAAAATATTGATGTTTTATTGCCAGGAAACCCTACACTGGGCAAGCTGATGTTCATAATAGTCCTGTTAGTGCCAGAGCAGCACTGTCAGGTGCTGGATCCCTCTGCAACTGCAGGAGCAGTAGCACTAAGGGGCAGAGGACAGTGAGACAGGGCTGGACTCTGGGTTTTCCCACTACACTGGCCACGTGAACTGTTGGGGTGTTTGTGACTGTCATGCAGTGTGTGTTGTCACCCTGTAGGCCAAAATTCCACTTCTATCCCCTAATTCTGCTTAACTTGCCAGTCTTAAAACTGTTACTCTAATAGTGGAAATGAGACTTGTTAATTTATGCCTCACTCTATGAAAAGCTTTCCTCACTTCAAAGGCCTGGAGGTATGAAAGGGAATCCTCCAGTCCCCGTGTATTTCTGGGTTGGGCACATAAAACCACAGCGCCTTTTGAGAAACAGCAGCTGAAAAACTCAACATGGAACAAACTTCTCTCAACTGTAAAGCCAGATGTGTTCTTTCTCTCAATTATAAAGCCAGATGTGTTCTTCACCAGCTCGTATTCAATGCATCAGCCCTGGGGAGGAGCTCCTACCTCATGACTTCAGAATAGCCCTTGGCTGCAGCAACATGAAGAGCTGTGGCTCCTGTCCGAGGCTGCTTCACATCCTCAATTCTCCCACTGTTCAGCCACTGCCGGGCATCCTGGAGCATTTGCTGCTCCTCTTCCTTCCTTGACAGGTCTAGGTCTACACCTAAGAGGGTGAAGCACAGAAGAGATGAGCAAGTGAAAGCTCCTAAGTACTTGTTAAACATACTCTGCTTCATTTGGTGTACAGTATCAGTAAACTATTTGTAATCTTCCACCAAACAACCAGCAAAAGCATCTTCTGTGAGCTGGGAGAGCTCTTCTGTCATTGACAGAAACTCCCAAAACTGTCTTGACTTAAAAAATCTGAAAGTTGAGCCAGTGGTTGCAGCCCAGCCCAATGAACTCCAAGCTCAGCAGTGCACTAAGGGTGGAAGGACTGAATTCTATATATGCCAGACTGAAACAACATTCCACATATGCCTACATGTCCCAGACTGAAACAAAAAAGTCATGAACAACAGCTTAGCCAACTGAATTGAACTGTAGTGAGAGTGTAATCTACAGTGAAGGTCTGAAGATTTGATCCTCAGGTGTCTCCTGCAAGAGCTCTGTGCTCACTCCAAATTCAGGACAATCTGCAAGTGACCCACACAGGGATCTGCACTGCTCCAGAGCCATTCCTGCTAGGCATATTGAGAGTTGTTCCACTGAGCAGCAAGCCCCCAGATCCTGACAAAATACAATTTGAAATCATTTTGGGATGAGAAGGCCAAAAAAAAATCTCCTCTGGTGGGTTAAGTGACTGCAGTAGTCGAAGTCAGACCAGGAAAGTTCATCAATACATACATGTGGTGTAGCAGACATATGGACTGTGGGGCTCTGTGACAACAAGAGGGATGAGTCTCCCAGCTGAGGAAACAACTGCTGTGGTGTGCAGAGGTAGGTGGATGATTGGAGAGGGTCTGGCTGACAGACTGTGTCAATTGTCACTAAACCAACAAGAGGCAAAACTAACTTAGACTTGTTTTCCAAAGTGGAGTTTTCACAATAATGAGGACATGGAAGGTCAATGTATCAATCACAAGTACGATACAGCTGCACACAAGATTAATCAGATCAGCACTTGGTGACTCAGGACAAAATACAAAGGAGAAAATGACAAATCTCAGAAGTCAAGAAGGGTGTTGAAGAGCAAGTGTCCCTATGGATTAATCCTTTCAGTATAAGAATGACATGATTCCCAATTAAATTATGGGGCATTAGGCTTAAAATAGAACCTAACAAAACACTTAACTCAGAGTCTGACCTGTGAAAGCCACTGCAGGATGTTGCAAATATCAGAAATACAACTAGCTCCAGAAAAAGCACTAGAGAAGCCTGTAGTTATTACTCATAATGCTGGAGCTCCCAAGGAGGGCTGCACAAGCTCATGGAACAGAAAGCCACAGGGGACTCATGAGCACACAGAAAGTCCATCTGGCTCAGGAATTCCTGGAGGCACAGTGGCTGAAGGCTGGAAAAATGTCTGGGAGGGGAATTGCACAGGCTTGTGCTGTTGTTCCAGTCTGCAGCAGGCATCTGCTTCCAGCCACCACTGAGGACAGGCCACTGAGCTGCACAAAGCTTATTTAAAGTTCAACCCCATTTCTTCCAGCAGGTAGGAGCCTTTCAACTGTGCTGATAGGAAGCTTCTCAGTGGAGACAGATGGTTGTTTCAGGGCATCTTAGCAGGATGCCACTAATGTGGTGAAGCAATGCAAGCAGAATCCCAAAAAGTGTCAGGCAAAATACCTGCAGCCGAGGCAGAATTGTTGCCTCGGTGTCCTGTAAGGCTTCAACCACGTTATCACCAGGTTCGAGAGCATCTGAGGATCCTGAAGGTGCACAAGTCCATGGGACCTGATGAGATGCATCCAAGAATCCTGAGGGAGCTGATGAAGGAAGGGCCTACATCACTCTCCACCATATTTGAGAAGCTGTGGCAGTTCGGGGAAGTTCCCACAGACTGGAAAAGGGGAAACAGGGAAAAGAAGACCTGGGGCACTACAGGCCAATCAGTCTCTCCTCTGTGCCCAGAAAGATCCTGAACCAGATTCTTCTAGAAACTATGCCAAGGCACATGAAAAACAAGGAGGTGATTTAGGACAGCCAGCCTGGCTTCCCTAAGGACAAACCATGCCTGACACGGCCTTGTATGATGGGTGACAGCACTGGTGGGTGAGGGCAGAGCGACTGATACCACCTCCCTGGACTGGTGCCCAGCAGGTGACACTGTCCCACATGACAGTCTGGTCTCCAAAGGGGAGAGACAGGGATTTGATGGATGGACCACTCAGTGAAGGAGGAACTGGCTGGCTGGTGGCACTCAAGGGGCTGTGGCTCGATGTCCAAGCAGAGCCCAGTGATGAGTGGCATCCCCAGGGGTCAGTGCTGGCACTGGTGCTGTTCATGGCCAGTGCCATGGACAGTGGGACTGATGCACCCTCAGCAAGGAGCTGGTGACACCGAGCTGTGTGGAGGGAAGGGATGGGGCATCCAGAGGGACCTGGACAGGCAGGAGAGGTGGGACCATGCAAACATCATGAAGTCCAACAAGATCACAGGATCCTGCCCCTGGGTTTAGAGCAACCCCAGGCACAAGCCCAGGCTGAGGGATAAATGGATTGAGAGCAGCTCTGGAGAGAAGGACCTGGAAGTGTTGGTGGGTGAGAAGCTCAACATGCCCTGGCAGTGTGTGCTGGGCTGACCCCACAGTGTGGGCAGCAGGGGAGGGGAGGATTCTGCCCCTCTGCTCTGCTCAGGTGAGACCCCACATGAAGAGCTGCCTCCAGCTCTGCAGAACCAACAGAAGAAGGATGTGGAGCTGCTGGAGAGGAGGCCACAGAGATGCTCAAGGGCTGGAGCCCCTCTGCTCTGGAGACAGGCTGGGAGAGCTGGGGGTGTTCAGCTGGAGAAGAGAAGGCTCCAGGGAGACTTGAGAGCCCCTTCCAGTGCCTAAAGGGGCTCCAAGAAAGCTGGAAAAGAGTCTGGAGTGACAAGATAATGGGGAATGGCTTTCCACTGCCAGAGGGCAGGGTTAGATGGGATACTGGGAAGGAATTCTTCCCTGTCAGTATGGTGAAGCCTTGGCACAGGCTGCTCAGAGAAGCTGTGGCTGCCCCATCCCTGGAAGTTTTCAAGCAGTCCCTCAGCCAGGCACACCTGATGAGAAAGGGGACATAGCACATGAGCTGCACAAGAACTCTAGGGAAGGATGAGGACAAAACAGGTCACTCCAGACCTGGAATACTCATTTCCTATTCCCTGCTCTTGGCAGTGCTGTAAATCTCACCTCTGTTTCATCAAGTCTTAGTGAAACAAAACTACCAGAGGTCAGAATTAAATCTCACTTAAAAAGCAAACCAATCTAATGAATCAGATTTCAGTACTGTGGTGTCTTGCCTTGAAGAATCTCGATGACAGAGACCACACACCACCAACCTCCTGCATCTGCTCCACTGTGCTGAAAGCAAAGCAAAACTTGTTGCCTCCTGAGCCACATTTCAGATCTCTTCACCTACAGCCAGCAAGGCAGCAGAATGCTCTTCTGGGCATTCTTAGGCTCTAACTGCCCCCATCCTCAATCCCACACCTGATTTACCTTGTTTCTTTACTTGTTCCAGAAGCAGGTCCTTCATGGCTGCCTCCTCTGCGATGTCAGACGGGACCTCCCCTTCGCTGTTCACAGCAGCCACGTTGGCCCCATGGCTAATCAAGTACCTACAGGAATGAGAGTCAGAGCAGCACATCAGACCTGGTGTGAAGGTTTCAGAGCAACTTACACAGTTCTTGCACTAATCTGGTTGACTATTCTTTTTTTTTAAAAAAAAAAAAAAAGGTAGGCCAAGCCACCATGAATTTTTAAATCTGTCTTCTTTACCAAAAGTTCAATCAAGAAAAACCAATGTCCTCTTTGGCTTGTACATATTTTAACTAGCAAAATTCTGGAAAGCAAAAGTATTTGTTTAAGAACACATATCTAGGAGGGTGAGCCTGCTTGGTTTAAAATTACTGTATTTTCAATGTTTTAAGAAATAGTTGTTGGAATCAAATTTTGGAAACTTTCTGGTAGCTATGGTGGTTTAAATATATAAGCATGATATGACTGGCAAAGAATAATGGGTTGGTGTTCAGTCTGGAGAAAAGGAGGCTCAGGGGGGACCTTGCTCTCTGCAACTCCCTGACAGGAGGGGGAAGGCAAGGCTGGGTTGGGCTCTGCTCCCAGGGAACAGGGACAGGAGGAGAGGGAATGGCCTCAAGTTGTGCCACAGGAGGTTCAGATTTGATATCAGAAAGAATTTTCTTCATAGGAAGGGTTGTCAGCCATTGGAATGAGCTGTCCAGGGAGGTGGTGGAACCCCCATCTCTGCAGGTGTTCCAAAAACATCCGATGTGGCACTTGAGGTTTAGTAGGGAACTTGCTGGGTTGATGGCACTGCTCACCCTGGTCTGTCTATGGTAAGGAAACACAGTCATAGAATCCCAGAATGGTTTGGGTGGGAAGAGACCTCAAAGACTCGTCTCGTTCCCCCCCCTGCCATGGGCAGGGACACCTTCCACCAGCCCAGGTTGCTCCAAGCCCCAGCCAGCCTGGCCTTGGACACTTCAGGGATGGGGCAGGCCACAGCTTCTCTGGGCAACCTGTGCCAGGGCCTGCCCACTCTCAGACAGAGGAATTCCTTCCCTACACATCCCTGTATCAGTGTGCCTGCCTGTCTGCTGTCCTGCTTCTCTTGTGCTTGGCATTTTAGCTAAAGTATCTAAGAAATCACAGGTCACTGTAATGGCAGCAGGAAAAGCAACCGGTCACAGGCTCCACCTTAATCCTCCAAAGCTCAGAACTCAGTAACAAGAGAAAAGCATCTCTTTTCAGCATTGCTTCCTAAGTCTCAGAGTACCAACCACCTGTGTACCTGCTCTGAAGAGAAAGACATGGGAGGTGTTCTAAGCACCCGGAATAGCCTGAAACTCACTCACTCTGCTATGTTCAGATAGCCACAGGATGCCACCGCATGGAGAGGGGTCCAGCCCTCGTTGTCTTGCTGGTTCACATTGGCTCCATTTTCTACCAGGAACTTCACCATGTCCAGGTTCTCATCAATACAGGCCTGAGGGAGGAGGGGAGAGGAATGTCGAGGGAGGGAAGGATTGAAGAGAAAGGGAAGGGAGAAAAAACAAAGGTGTTGGTGTGAAATCAAGCATACAAGTTCCAATTTACTGGCAGCAGGTAATTCCTGGGCTGAACTTCCCACA
The DNA here is from genome assembly GCA_013400415.1 of Scytalopus superciliaris. Taxonomy (NCBI): domain Eukaryota; kingdom Metazoa; phylum Chordata; class Aves; order Passeriformes; family Rhinocryptidae; genus Scytalopus; species Scytalopus superciliaris. The sequence goes on along the minus strand of VXBX01009836.1, from coordinate 27,549 downwards.
CTGTGGGAAGGCACACCTTAAAGCTTAGGGTAGCATCAATTTGTGAACTAGAATAAATAATTTTCAGAACTTTCAAAAATTAATTGCAACTCAGATCCCCCAGGTGGGCAACCTCTGTATATGCTCAAGCTTTACCTCTCACCATCCATCCGTTTCCTTCCTCTCTCCCACACCGTGCTCTCCCCACAGTGGGAATGCTGAAATGATGGATCTGTATTAGTTTTAGGTACAGCACTGAATCCCTCTCAGCAAGGCAGTTGTTCCTCAAAATGTCAATGAAAAGAAGTCGTAACAGTGAACAAAATGAGGCCTCACTAGCAGTGGGGACAAGCAGGGAAAGCAGGGCCTGAAGAAACCTGACCAAAGTAGCCCACCTATGTAGAGGCCACCTTTTACAGATGTAATCAGTGGAAAAGCAGTTTTAAAATACTTAAAAACTTCTTTATTCACCAACACCTCTCAGTTTTCTAGAGCATAACACAGTACAAGTTCCCTGTTTGCTCTACAGTCCCATGAGCTGCTGAAGAGAACAGTAGCCCCTGATGAGCCATTGTAGTCATTCCTGAGCCTTCATTTACAGAGCTCCCTTGCTTTGAAGTTCTCAGAAGAAAACCTAGCTTGACTTTCAAGTCTCAGCAATTCTGTTGGGTGGAATTCCTCCTTCCTCAAATTCCTGGCTCCAGCATGTTCTGTGTTGCATTTACAGCTCACTGGAAGCTGCTGTTTAAGGATGAGCTGGCAGTTTAATCCATACCTCCGAATGCGTGTGCCTCTGCTGGGAAGCACCGGGCACGACCAGGAGGTGCAAGGACTGGCTTTTACTGCGTGTCCATCCCCAGTTCCTCATTACTAGAGAAGGAAACAGCTTGGTTGGAATTGCTCCAGAACCTCAGGATTCAATCCCTTTACACAGCACGATGTGGGCACGTCTATCCCTTACGGCAGTCAGGTGATTGCTGGGTGATTGAGCTACTGACTCACTGCTGTCCCAGCAAGGAATGAAAACAAGGAAGTCCTCTCTAACCAACACATCCACACACACCAAAAAGAGAGAATCCTGTATGATCTAATCATCTGTGCTGCACTTCTCATGTCAAAGGAGAGGCATATCCTGCACCAGGGCATCCAGCTCTTGCTGTTGCTACTGCAAGGAGAGTTGGACTTGATGATCCCTGTGGGACTCTTCCAACTCAGGATACTGTGTGATTCCAAGTACAATCCCAAAGTGGCTGCAAACATGAGTTAGTCCTCATTTGGTTGGTTCACAAAGTGCAAGGCACTGGGCTAGCTTTGAAATCTCCAGGGAAGCACATTCCAAATAACTAACTCCTAGTGCAGGTACTGGGCACACATGAGACTACACAGGGGACATCAGTGGTGTCCCAGGAGTAGGCTCAACCCCAGCTGAGCTGGTGCTGAAGGGTCACTGTGTTTCCAGGCCCTGTTTTAGACTGGTTTCCCTGAACCTTGGCCAGAAAAGCACAAGCATAACTCTGGAAGTCATTTACTTCAGGATCTCCTCCAAACTCAGAATGGCTCAGCCCAGCCTGGGCTGGCTCCATCCACCCTACTCGGTCCATCAACACTCTCCCACCCTCAAGCACAAACCAGTTTTGTCCTGTAAACCCAGCTCTGAGACGCTTCCCTTAGATTATTTCAGGCAGTAGAACAGGGGAAAAAAAACCAAGCCAAACTGAAAATCCTGGGGACTGAAGAGCATCACCCTGAGGCTGGAGGAGCTCTGGGCCAAAGCACAGTGGGGTAATACATGGTTAGGTCTGAGCAATGTGGATGCAAACCAGGTTCTACCACTCACCTCAGGAGCAAAGGTTTGTTTAGATCAGGTCTGACCCCCTGCTCAAAGCAGGGCTAAATCTCTGTTAGATCAGGTTGCCTAGGGCTGCTCCAGCCAGTTTTTACTGTCTGCTGGGATGGAGACTCCAGGCCTGGTCCCTGTCCCAGCACTTCACCATCCTCTCTGTGGGTAGTTTTCCCAATCAGAATTCTCCTTGCTACAACTTGTTCCTCCTGCTCCCACAGCACAAATTTAGGCTCCAAGTGTCAGCAGGTGATGAGAGCAGGAAACACAAGCCCAATATTCCTACTGTCCAGCAGCACTAATATGCCCAATATGCAGGCAGTTAAGTTTAAGACATACTCTAGAAAGGATAAACTCCTGATTTCCACAATCCTGCAAATGGCACAAACCAATCTGTTAGTGTCTTATGTCTGTACCAACACACTGAAATGCAGCAGGAAGGTAAAGGATGTGATGCATGCAGAGGTGGACATGGACACAGAGAGGAACATAATAATGCCTTTTCAGTTCAAGGAGCAATTCTATGGGAATTCAAGTCTGAGCCTGCAAAACTCAGAGCTAATCTCTATTTTATTGCCATCCACTGTTATTGTGATATACTCTGAGCTTTCGCCCAACGCACCTCATATAAATTACACCTACCACCTTCCTGATGAGTTATCTACATTTTGACCCAAGAACACAACTCACCACTCACTTCTTAAATAAAGCTGATTTCATCTAAAACCATATTGCTCCGAGAATAGCCAAGAAAAGTCCGCCCACGCAGTGATTTCTTTTGGGCACAATCCCTTCTGGCTGCCCACAGAACCACAGCCTCCCAGAGGAATTTTATCAGTGGGGCTCTGCCAAGGCAGAGAGGTGGACAGTTCCTGCCTGTGCACACTCACTGCTCTGCTGGGTTTAAGTGTTACCTGCAGCTTGAGTGTGACTCTAAATTTAGACTGCAGAATGTCTCTATAGCATGAGCTTTGTATGTATCTGGTAGAGAATTATATTTACACTGTTTATCAAATACACCCACTTCATCTGCATAGCCTGGGAATCAGCCAAGGGAAAAGCCCAGTTCTTGCTCCAGCCACTAGATAAACCGGACTCTAAAATTAAAATTAAACACACAAACAAAGCCCCTCTCACTCTTTTAAATTTCTGCCTGTTACTGCCTCGCTGTTTTGCCGGTCCCATCCCGCGTGGCTGCGATGGAATGCACGCCAGGGCCAGCAGGGATAATGGGATCAGCCCCACCTGTTCCCACACCAAAATCCACAGTAACTCCACTCGCCCGGCTCCGGCAGGGAGAGCAGGAGGACAGTGCTGAGGCTCCCTGGGTGCTGACAGAGGCAGACCCTCCCCAAGGGAGCCGTGGCCATTCCATGCTTGCTGCCTGCATTTACTATCAGGAGAAAGCCAAGTTCAAAGGGGGAGTAAGGCCTTAATGGGGCAGCAACATATTCTTTAATATCTAGGAGAAATAAGCCTCACTCCACACTCATGTAGGTTCATGAAAAGCTGCTGTTCAAGGTGTGTGACCAAGAAAAAGCTGCTGCTCGAGGTATGTGATCCAGGCAGGGAACACTGCTTGGCAAAGACTGATCTTAGTGGGAGGGAGTGACACATGGAAATAGAACTGAGCTCAGGGCATAGTAACATGAACAGTTTTCTCACTGACAGGTACAACTGCCTCAAATACCAAAATGCAACAGTTTTTTGCATTGTTGTATCATTACGTACTAATTACACTGACTGAGAGTTGGAAAAGTCAGGTGGAAGAGGAGTTTCCAAATACAGCATTTGATAAATAAAGGTACTGAGTAAGTCCTGCTCAGCTTTGAAAATCTCATCGTGGTCTTATGTAAGAAACTATCAGGCAAAGGATTATTTACATCACTTTTTAATCAGACACCCTAGAACAACACACTGCCTGGATTTTATTATGCTATGACATATTTAACACATCTCAGAGCAAGAATCATGAGGCCAGTAACTTGGATAATGAATAAAATTCCTAATTTCTAAAGATCTTCTGAACTTTAAGAACTTTAAAAAGCCTCTATAGAAGTTATAACAGATTAAATGGCAGTTTTTAGTGGTTTCAATGTATTTCTGTGTGTCTTTTAAAGGGATTAGCTGACTAACATTGATATGTTATCAGGGAATTCACACTGCACACACATTAATGGTATTAATAGTTTCATACATGACATCATTGTACAAATTAAAGAACAGAAATTCTCTCTGTTTAGAAGTACTCAGGGCACACATTTGCCCACCTAAAAGTTTTGAGAGCCCTGACTGCTGGTACCTTTCCAGAAAATCTCTGCTGCACATTTTCTTGTGCATATCTGCCAAAAATTAAGCACTGTGAATGAACCACCCTATAACAAAAACACCTTCACTGGGATCCAGGGGGCAAAGCTCCCCTTCAGGCTGAGCCAACTGGGTTACCTGAGGTTACTGGAGGAAGGAGTAGAGGACAAAGAGGAAGTAAAGTCCTCCTTTAAGTACTATTAATCCTCCAGCCTTAAATTTAGGAGAGTGAATAAGTTTAGTAACCCGAGAGGCTCTATTGCTATGCAGAGTTCTCCTCTCTTATTTGATATGGCATTCCTTGGGAACAGGGTAAGAACCACGACCTCAGAGAGCAGAGTCACAAAGCAGACACTTGCCTTCCAGCCCCAAAGGGAGGGGAGAAAGTCAAAAAAGAGCTGGTTCAAAAGTAAAATTGCCTTTTGGGTGGGAAATTTTTTCATGGGAAGAAACACTCCCTCTCCTAACCATCCTTGAAATCAGGTATAAAAAAAATACAGGGATAGACTTAATTCTTCCAGTTTTAGGCCCTGCTAACCCTCAGCTGCTTGGTTCACACGTAGGAGAGGCTAAAAGCAAGGTTAACTACAGAGCACAGTAATTTTGTCCTTAAACTTATAATTCCTTCTTTATCTTCTCTCTCTGTACAAGCTCTAAACACAACCTTCAGGGCAATGTGACAGGGTGGGAGTACAGGGTGAGTATCTTTCCCTCTCATTGTGGATCTTCAGCAGGATAATCTCTTGCCATCCCTGTATTTTTCTTGGCAGTTGATAAGCTCCAAGTGCTTCTGGAACGGCACTAATGTATTACAGTTTTAGCAGGCTTTGATGCAAACTGCATCCAGCGCCCAGAATTACCCACTCGTCGCTCAAAGAAAGTTGGCTCATGGGATTTGAATCCCAGGCATCACTGGGCAAGTCTCCATCCCCAGCTCACGGTGTTCCTCCAGCTCCTGGCAGGGGCCCAGCATTTAGCAGTTTTTCCATAGGGAGGAAGTGCTCAGTTTCTAAAATTTGCAGATACGGCAGATTAGCTTCCCCCTCTCAGCTAACAGGTGGAGCCCCTTCCAGCCAGGGACACTCGCTGCAGGGCTGGCTTTTGCCAAGAGCTGTTGCCAAGGCATTCTTCTCCCCAGCATGAAGTTTACATTACAGTAACGCAACGGGGACACCGGGAAACGGGACGCACAACTCGGCTCGTCTGGCAAGGCTTGTCCAGCAACCAGACAAAAATCTGATCTTTATCTTCAATGAAACCTCACTATTACCACCGTGGTGTTGTGTTTGCTCCTTCCTCGGAGCACCCGGAACGCGCAGGCACCGCTGAACTCCTGATGGGTATCACAGCTCCAGCTGCCTGCCAAGGGTTTGGTTTGCTTATCTCCTGGGCATCCCCAGGGACAGAGATTGGAGGAAAAGGAGCCAGATGGGATGAAACTGAAGGGTTCAGAGGACTGGGAATTGAGCTCCAAGAAGGTGTGAACAGTGTGACACTGCTCACCTTCTAGGGGTGCATCACACTTAGCAAAGCCCCAGCATAGGACTGGTGTTACATTCCCACTACATACTAAATACACACAGGATGGTGGTGAGGAGAGCAACTAAACAATCTGACAAATTCCTAAGAAATTGCTTGGGATCAGCTGAGATATAAAAAAGATACACCTTTTCACCTCTGCAAAGGAGAAAGGCGGTTACAAACGCAGAGGAACACAGAAGCCACGGCAATGCTGCATACCCACAGTGCTGTCACAGGCACATGAAGGCAGCTGTTTGTCCCACAACTTACCCAATGCTCAGCAGTTTAACATAAACACATGAACAACATTCAGTGCAGCTGTTGGCAGGAAGGACAGTTGTTGCCAGGATGTCTCAGCAGCGCGGGTACATCCCCTGCCCTGGGCCTGCACAAGGTGTTCACCCCGTGTACAGCAACCCCTGCACCAAGGGTGAACCCGGCTGAGAGCACATGGCATCGCTCCCTGCAGCCCCACTGAGTCAACATTTGGTTTACAAACAGTATGTCACATCCCCCGGTGTCACATGAGCATGAATAAAGCAGGAGAAGCGTGCAAGAGCTCGGAATCAGTCAGCCAGGAAACATGTAATAACTGCCGTGGGTTAATTTTGGCTGCATTTAATTCCCTGGTGCTCCCTCTGTGGTTGGTGGGATTTCAGAGACAGAATCCATGCCTTTGCTCAAGGCAGAGGGAAGATGCAAGAGGGGGAAAGCAGAAAGGGCTGCATGCTTGGCTGCTGTGTTACGTGTTTCTACTATGAATACACCAGTCTTGTGACAGAACCCAATCTTGGTGACTTCTCAGTGCACTGGAGTGAAAATCTCCTAATCCTACCGTGTCAGATCCTTGGGTAGCAATCCCCACGGTTCCCACATAGAAATCATACTTGACAGTTCCACTTGTCACACATAAATGCAAGACATAAACTGTCTGGTCAGGCACATGCTGGCTTTTTTAATGGAGTATGAGAGATGCGAGGCCAGGAAAGGCTGTGCTTTAGCCCTTCTTCATTACTCCAGTAAATACTTATCTCTGGAGCCTCCTACAACTATAATGCCTCCTGGCCTGTGCAAAATGCTGCTGTTAAATCAGATTGCTCATGAAACTGACACTATTACTTCTTCTACCAGACTCTCCTCCAATCCAGAAATCAAGTGTTGAACCATTCTCAAAGTTCTTTACACATCAAGCCTTTCCTATGGTTTGCTTCCCTCTGTTCCACCCCTAATCCCAATTCCTGCAGCTCTTGAGAACTGAGTATTAACAAACACATCTGAGATTTTCCGTACATCCATCATTCCTACCCTGATCTTCAGGACCCTTATCCATGTCAGTGTAGGAAGCCACTCCATTCTTCCATATGGTGAAACAGTTGAGATGCTCAGAGCAGGGACCACCTGCTATTGCTTAAAGAGCAGCCAGCTCTCAACACACCCCGGTGCCAGTCAGGTACAGAACAGCTACAGATACATCATGGAATCTCTGCAGCTGGAAGGGCCCTCAGGAGACTCCCAATCTGGTGCCTCCAGCAGAATGCAGGCTGTGGATTTGTGTGTGGATCATCGTAGAGATGTCCATATATACAAACACAGCCATTCACATTTATTCTTTGAAAATCCAGGGAACTCTTAAATTGTAGGGAAGGACTACAAGACAGATTTGTGTCCTGTGCCTCCAGCCATTCTGATCCAGACCTGACTCACCTCCATGGCTTTCATGCTTTATATGCCTAAGCCTCCGGCTTTCTCCTAAATGATGTCCTCATGCTGGAAACCTGATGTACACTCATTTGGGTGGCAAAGGCTGCACCACCCATGAGCTAAAAAAAATTCTGTATCAGATATGGGGAGAAAAAAGTGGAGTTTGTTCATACAAACCAAGGGGGGACAACACACTCCAACTGATTAAAAGGTTTTCTCTGTGCTAAATGAAGAGCCAGAGCGAACACAGGCCATAAAAAGCACTAATCTAAAAGCAGGATGGTTTCTAAGTACATGCCAGTGCAACTCGAATTCAGCTCAAGAACCCCACAAGAGCCTGAGCACAGGTTTAAGCCCAGCTTCCCAGGGTGCCTCCTGCCCAGCCATGTGCTCCCACACCTTGCTTTTCACAAGATTAGTTTCATCCACATTTTCAAAGTGTAAATAAAGAGGTACCCAGAGAGTGTTGCCTGTCCAAGGTGGGTGGGCTGTACCACCCTCACAGTACCTGTCCTTTCCCCCTGCCTGCAGACCAGCACAGACCTGGTACCAGGATGAGATGAATCCCACCCACTGGAGAACTCTCCAAGAGCCAAGATGTACCAGGTCACTCCTTAACCTGAGGTTTGAGAGAGTCTTCTTCACCACTGCCTTTTCCTGTAAGATTGGTGTAACTACAACATTTGGAGGAGTTTTGGAAATGGTCCAAAAGTTGCTGCAAACCAGAGGCTGCCACCAACACCAGCAGCACCATTAGCTGGTACACACTGGGCTGGAAGCACTGGCAGGGCAGTTCACTCCTCCTGTCATGACAGGGATTAAATGACAAGACTCACTACTCTACTGCTCTTCTGTCATAAGTCTAAAATACATGGAGGAAGGTTAGCCAGGAGATGGAGGGATTCAATCTACCAGTGAATGCAAAGCAAGAGTAAATACATGATGTCAACACACACCTCAAACCCACAAATGAAGGCAAGGCCGATGACAGCTGAACAGCACCAGGGTTAAATCTGGGAGTGCAGAGAGAGGAGTTCACAGAAAACAAAGAGAAAAGCCTTCCCAAAATAGCCTGGCAACTGTCACCACTTGGCCTGTAGGCACTGAAAGGTATGACCTTGCCATGGTGTCCCATGATCACAGCTCCGCTCTTAAGGGGCTTCTGTCAGAAGGGGCACTACCAAAAATTCCTCCTCCAAGTATCTCCTATCTCTGGCAGCACAGATTACACTGGCCAGTGATTTTGGGAACAGCAAACAGCTCCAACTGCTGCTCCTACAGAACTCCAGAGCTTTTGCACCTTCCCTTCTCGCTCCTCAGCCCCAGCTTCAGTGTGTTCCCTGCCTCGAAACCCTGCACAGGCACTTCTGTACCACAAACCCAGGTCTAAAATCTGTACGTTTTAAAACCCTTGTGCAAATCTAATTCTGAAACAACCAGCAGAAAGAGGTAAATTCTGTTTTAAAGAGAGCAGGGGGAAAGGGAGCAGAATGAGATAAAAAGATTCATTTTCTAGTCAGATTAATTAGATATGGAGCTTCATTTTTTTAACAGCAGTTGAGTCATATGTCTCATGTAAGCAGGAAGAGAGATATGGATTATGTTAGATTTTTCCATTGGAAAAAAACCCCACAACAACTAGAAGTACTCAGCAGTATCCATGCCAGTCATCAAAAGAAACCAACAACAAATCTCTTACAATGATTAGCACAACAAAAAACCCAGCAGAGCACAAGGGAAGAGAGGAATACGTGCAAAGGCATAATTATGCCACAAACGCAGCATTTCCAAGATGAAACAGCAGCACGAAATGTCAGGTGGAGAAGTGCTTTGAATAGAAGCCACACTTTGAAACTCCCCACGCCTTCATATGTGCACTGGGGCCATCAACTTATTTACAAGGAGGGAGATGTAAATACCTGCTGCACTAAAGCAGAGATGGCTTGGCTAAAAGTCTGGGGAATTCTTTACAAGTGCCAGGATCTCGTGTGAGCTGCAGCGATGGCGCTGCCAGTGAGTGCTGAGGCACCACACTTCACTTCCCCACGGCTGGACAGGATCTGTGCTCACCAAGGCAGCTCTTGGAATGCCAGAGCTTCCAGCTCAGCTTCTGTGGGAGAAACAGGAGCCACTGCTGGAAGGAAAGGGGTCAATTGGACACTCACATTCTGGGTTACTGAAATGGGGGGAAAGCTAAATTGCCCTGCTTTCACTCCTGCTAGGATGCCAGGCTCAGGCTCATGCAGGATTGCCAGCTTTTGCCTCTCCTTTAATGTTTCTAATCAAACAGCATTTTGGCAAACCTAGGCTGATCAGCAAGGACCACACAGACAGATTTCACTGTGCAAAGAGCCACAGGGACCAACCCTTATGCCAACCTCGGTGCTGTGAGCAGGGCAGTGGGCACAGCCCTGACCCTGCCAGAGCTCACGGAGCATTTGGACAACACTTTCAGGCACAGGGTGGGACTGCTGGGGTGTCCTGTCAGGACCAGGAGCTGGACTTGATCACTGTGGACCCCTGCCAGCTCAGGACATTTTTATGATCATATGAACCCTCTCCAGCCTCAGAGTATTTGTGCTCCCGTGTCCAGTAACCTGCACTGAATTCACCTCTCATCCAAACAGGGCCCTGATTTCCCAGTGACTTCCACAGTGCTCTTCCTCTGCAGCCAATGGACTGGTTTGCCACTTGCACTCACAGACCAGAACACAGCTCTAAACCAGTGCCAGGCCATGTGGGACTGACTTCAAAATCCAATCTAGATCATCATCTTACTCCCTTCCTTTTCATCATCTTCATCTCACTAATTCCAACACGACTTTTAATACCCATTATTTCAACAGCAGTCGGAGGCCAATGCTTTGTACCATCTGAGAAGAGTTTGAAATGAGTCCAGTACGTGATTGAGTGCCAACGCTAAAAATAAAGTCTTTTTGTCACTAAAAAGCAGGGACTGCCAGTTTTCTAATGGTGTGGAGCAGCACTGGCTTTTCAAGTCTCACCAGTTTAGTCATTCTGACCACTAAGTATGTCATTTCTCTCCCACTCAGCCAGCACTCCCTGGCACTGGATCAAGGCAGTCTATATAAAATCTTGCCCTTAAATTACTGAAATTTTTGTCCCTGCCTGAAATAACTCTACATTTCATAATTAGAAAGCTCACAAGCATTTCACTCCTGTGTGGAAAATGAAAATTCAGATACTGCAGGTTTGCTTAGCAAAGAAATGTTCTGCTAACAACATCCTTGCCCTTACAGGTGCTCCATCAGGGGTTACACTGCGGTTTAATGCAGTTCCTAAAGGCACAAGCAAATACAGAAGTGGTTTTTGCCATCAGCTCTATTACATGAATATATTCTAAACTTCCAAGATGCAGCCTTAGATCAGCTGCAGCCAAACCAACAGGGTCTCCTGCAGCCCCAGGGCTGACACTCGCCCTGTGGCCTTGCAGGGCTGCTGGCAGGGGAACAGCCAATGCCAAAAGAGACTCACCTTGTCAATAATGGGGGGAAAAAAACGTGAAATTACTTTGCAGCCCAACTTGGCAAGGGGATTCCACTCACCCCACACCTGCTGGGAGGGCATGGAGGGGTGGGAAGACAAGGCAGGGCTCCTGTGCTCCAGCACATAATCCTCTACGGGAAGAGTCTCTCCATGTCTTCCCCTACTCAGTCAGAGACATGGAAAAACAGCTGCAAATGGGTTTAACTCCAACTTGGCAAACTAAAGGTGAGATTTGTATTGCCTAACTATAGCCCTCAAAGACAGACAGAGAAATCTCTGCCAGTCACTCCAGGCTTTCTTTAGTCTCTCCCATGGCAGGATTTTGCAGCAGACTCTGCTGAAGCCAGGGCTGCCCTCGCCCTGCCTGGCCTTACACCCTGCCAGCAGAGCCTCTGCCCCACCAAGGGCACTGGAAACTCATTTGATACCCCACTGATCCAGGAGCTAAACTGGCTCACAGTGGGACCAGACAAGTCCTGGGACTGGTATGAAAGGCACACAACAGGAGAAGCAGGAAGGACAGGCCCAAGATAGTCTCAAGATGCCACATAACACCTTGCTCATGTGAAGACAGGCAGTTCACACTGACTATGGCTCAGGGAAAGATGGATTTTTCAACAGAGCAAGCACCCCAGTCACTCTAGGACCAGTCCTGCTTGCACAGAAACCAGCTGCCTTACAGACACCAAAGCTCATGTAACGAGAAGTTCCATGAGCTCCTGAAAGTGCCAGAACTGCCCAAATAGCACTAAGGCAGGGACACCTCCCACTAGACCAGGTTACTGTTCATGTAATTCCATAGCATGGAATGTCCTCAGCTGGAAGGCACCCACAAGGATCATCCAGTCCAACTCGTGGCCTTGCACAGGACCATCCCTAGAATCACACCATGTGTCTGAGAGGGTTGTCCAAACACTCCTTGAAGCTCTGGCAGCCTTGGGACTGTGACCACTGCCCTGGAGAGCCTGTTCAGTGCCTGCCACAAAGACTTTCTAAAGGCTCCTCGCCAGGCCCCTCAAACCTGAGTTGCCTGGGTAAGGGGGAAGATCCTTGCAAGATCCTTTCATAATGGAGAGACCAGAATATGTGATAAATCCTTCCTGAAGATGTCTGCAGAAAGCCCTCCCAAGGTCTGTGCCACCAGATGTGTTACATAAAGGACCTGGAAAAGGAGGTGATTAGTGAGGCAAAGTTTGCTAATGAAAATATTCAAGAGGGTAAAGAAAAGGATGAACTTGAAGAATCTTACAATACTGAGCAAGTGCTGATCAAACGGCGGATGAAATGCAGTGAGATCACTGGAGAGTGAATCACAGGCACAAAATACACCTCATGTCACCTAACAAAAGGAAAGGCTCTGAGCCTATTACTGTGTTCAGGGAAAGGCTCTTAGGATTATAACAAATAGCTGTAGGAAAACATCAGCTCCAAGCTCAGAAATCAAAGCACGTTCAAGAAATTGCTTGGACTGGAACAAAACAAACCAAAAAATATCATTAGGCCCCCACACGATGCACCAGATTTTCAGTATCATAAGAAATTCTACTCCCTACAACTAAAAAGATATGGCAGACACAAAGGGGGAAAAGCTTAATTTTAAAAAAAGGCAAAATAAACCCAAAACAAGAAACAAAAAAAACCCACAAAACCAAGAAGCCCAAACAACTTCCTCACTTTCCAAAAGCATTTCTTACGGATTTCTGTGGTATATCAAATGTAGGGTTTAGGCTATTTGTAGGGTACTCCAGAAACAAACTGCTAAAGACTTCAGAAAAATAAGAGAACAAGTTGGAAAAGGTTTGGGGAGAATGGGATGCTCAGTCCACTGTTGTCACCCTGACCCCACAGCAGGGATGGGACTGCGTGGGGAAGCCCAGGATCCCACAGCCTGCAATTCCCTGAGCTTGTGCCTAAAAGGGCTCCAGGAGAGCTGGAGAGGGACTTGGGACAGGGGCCTGGAGAGAAAGGATAAGGACAAATGGCTTCCCACTGCCAGAGGGCAGGATTAGATGGGACACTGGGAAGCAATTCTTCCCTGTGAGGGTGGGAAGACCCTCACACAGATTGCCCAAAGAAGCTGTGGCTGCCCCATCCCTGCAAGTGTCCAAGGCCAGGTCAGGCAGAGCTTGGAGCAGCCTGGTCTAGGGGAAGGTGTCCCTGCCCATGGCAGGGGGTTGGAACTGGATGAGCTTTAATGTCCCTTCCAACCCAAGCCAGTCTGGAATTCCATGATTCAAACTGCCCAGCTTGCCAGGCCCTGGAGCAGCTTCCAAGGGAGGTGCAGACAGGCTCTTTGTGAAGATGTTTAGGACAGGATTAGATAACTCTTTTAGAAAAAGCTCTGATAAACTTGCCCATACCTTAGTGCAGAGGACTGGACCAGAAGGGCTCGTGACCTCTTCCAGCCACGTGTCTGGAATTCTCCCAGCGCATCCGCCTGTCCCCACCACTGTGACAGCCCAGACTGGTCTGTGGGCAAACTGCAAGAGGCTGAGCAAATGGCAGCAGAAGAGATGCAGCTTTCAGCACCACCCCACAAGAGCAGAACTATCCAAGCACTGCTCCAAGAAGCCAAAGCATTAGGAAACAGCTTAGGCAGACTAGAGGAGGGGGTGAGTGGTTAGAGACTGAGACCAAGCCAGAGCAACACATCAGCAAGATGGGGATCAGGCTTTTCTCCCAGATAACAAGGGACAGGACAAGAGGAAACAGCCTCAAGCTGCACCAAAGAAGCCTCAGGTTGGACATCAGGAAGAATTTTTTTAATGAAAGGGTGATTAAGCACTGGAAGGGGCTGCCCAAGGAGGTGGTGGAGTCACCACCCCTGGAGGTGTTCAAGAAACAACTGGATGTGGCACCTGGTGAGATGGTCCAGCTGACAAGGTGGTTTTTGGTCAAAGGCTGGACTTGATGATCTTGGAGGTCTTTTCTAGCATTAACGATTCTGTGATTCTATGATTAATAAATTATACATATATTAAAAAAAGTTATAGCTTTTTCAAAAACAGGTTGAACTCCAAATCTCTGAGTGTTTGTTTCATTACCACAACTCTGCAATTTAAAAGACAAACCCTAGAATCAGATTACATTAAAATGTCTTATTACCCCTAATGCAGCAGTTCTTGTTTAGGCCAGGGCTTGAATTGAAGTCCTGAGCACAATTTGCAGGAAGCTGAGCACGCTGTCAGCACATGGATCCCCTCCCAAGGATGACAATCAATTCTTTGTGCCTTGCTCACTTTTTGCAACGTTGAACAATTCTCCTTCAGATTAACAGCATCTAAACTAAGTGGAGAAGAATGGATTTTGGGGACTGAGTTGTAGATTGAGGAGAAGCCAATACCCAGAATAGCTATAAGACACAGGGCCATAAGCACAGGGCTCCTTCTACAGCAGCTATTAATAAGGGATCAAAAATAACTCATGCAATATGCTCTGAAGTTCAAACCCTGGCTCTGTTCTCGTACAGGTTGGCACAGCCCTGAGGTCTCTCATGGAGAGACAGACACAGTTACCACTTATCTTTTTCAGCACGAGGGAATGCTTGTTCAGAGTAACTCAAGTGATACCCATTTAAAAGACAAACCATCTAGAGCTGCGAAGGTCAAATTCTGTTTGTCAGCCACCCAAGAAAGAGAAGAAAAGCCAGTGCAGACCACGAAGATGAAACCCACCCCTTGCACCAACACCTTGATGCTGTGTTCAGTCAGAGGTGTCAGCTCAGGCTGCTGAGAGCCATGGAGAGAAAAATGCTCAAAGCCCTCCTGGGTTAGCAAGCTGATATCCCACATATATACATATTGTTTCTTCTAGTTCAGAGCACACTATGAAATAGAATCTTCGTGCCACTGCAGTGAGTTACCCAAAACTTCAGTAAAATTGCCCACTAAATACAAAGCAGAATGGCCCACCGTTTCTGCAGGGTGGCATTACTGAGCCTCCTAAAAAGTGCTGGATTTTCACTTTAAAACTATTGCTTTAATATTTGAGAAGGTATTTGGTCTTATTAACTCTCCCCTATCTTATTTTCTCTTCTTGAATCTCACCTGCAATAACTAATGCTTTTTTAATTGTCCTTTATATCATTCACCCACCCTAGAGCCTGCTGATCCAGAGCTTAATTCAAAGGGTTAGAATTTATACCCATCACACAGATTCTGAACACATCAAAGGTTTTAGTATGAGCTGTGTCCTTAAAGCAATTAAGTTTCACAGCTGAATTTTACACAGGATGAAAAAAAAAATTATTTCAAACTCTGATGTCCTTTAATTCTTCCTTGGGGGAAAAAAACCAAACATTTTATCTTACATATAATTTTGGATACCTCTATCTGTGCTTGTGGCCTTCCATCAGTCAGAAGGAATCGTAGATGGTTTTGATCTTTGCTGGTACAGAAACCATTCAATGACTTTCTGCTTGCTGTTACTTCCCATCTCTTTCCCTTAACTACATTTTTTTGGAGAAGGTAGACTAGGAAAGCGCACAATAACCAACATGAACTTAATGCTGCCTTAACGACATCTGCTTTATTTATATCTTTCTTAATAGTTCCTAATGTTTGATTTGCTTTTTCAGCCACTGCAGTAATTCCATGTTGTTACATTAAAGCCCCAGAAAACCTTTCCCAGCCTGTAAGAGCTGGATTGGAAGCCACTGTTTTCCCATAAACGCTACTCCCCTTTTATGGACCAAATTTTGCCAGCCACTTTATCAGCAAATTGGCCAATATTGTGACACCCTTCACTGCCAGTTCTCAGCTCATTATCCTGACTGTGCAGGACCCTTGGAAAACTGTGACCTCGCTCTGCATTCCCTTTCCTGTCTCACCTCAGCACAGACTCCAGGGGAACAGGAGAACTCCCCTTCCCGCTTTCAGGCAGTAATTAATCAAAGATAAGATCTCTTTTTATTTCACAACAGCTTTGTTTCTTAGGGCTTCCATAGAGGGATGTTGTCAAAAGTATTTTGGAAATCCAAACATACCACCTCCACCGCATTTCTCCTCTCCACATGCTTGTTTGCCTCCTTTGGGATCATCATTTCCCAGGTTCTTCTTAAGAGTCCCTTATGGAAATTGGCACCACATGGAGAACTGTCACTTCCCACTGACATCCCGTGGTAGTGGTTTGTTTTAAGTGATATATTATACACAATGGGTTATACAGTTTAGTGACTGCATATGCCAGTGCCTCATGAAAAAAATACCAGCTGGTGTTGAAGACCCAACACTTTTCATTTGTCTGAAGAGTTCTGGAACCTCTTCTGTCAATACTGCAGCTTGGGAAAGCTCAGAAAGCTGGAATTTTAATTCTTATTTCAAGAGATCTTTGTACAGGAAAGACTGAAGGTAATGCAGTCCTGGTACTGCTGAGAAACACTACAAAACTAGTCAGCACACAATGGCAACACTGGGACATATTTGTCATTTGAAACGATTTTGTTGAGCTGTATCCAAGACTCAGACTCTCAATGCTCTCCAGAAAAAATCCCAGGATACTGCGTGCTCCCTGAATAGAGCCTGTACCTATTACAGTGATTTATGATACAGAGGAGAATGCACACAGGCCACGACATATAAAAGATGATATGTCACAAGGAACAATCTATCATTCTTTCCAGTCTCAAATAATTAGGATTTAAATTCCACTAAATCATCACTTTTCAATTTTCTATACTGTAAGTCCCCCTGCTACACAGGTCCAACATGCAGAAGTTTGCAGAAGTTCTATTTGTCCACAGCAAATACACTTGTCCTCATTCACCCACCTCTCCATATACACCCCATGTGTGTGGGGACAGGGAAGGGGTGCAGCCCCAGGGGAGGAGCTGTGGGTGACCTTACCTGGCATTTGGAAGGCTCATGCACTGAGGACTAACACACCAGTACCTGAGTACCTCTATCTATACCAATATCTAAGGTGCAGCTCATCTCCCACTGGGGATACAGAATCCCAGAACGGGGCAGGTTGGAAGGGACCACAGTGGGTCTCTTGGTCCCACCCACCACTCAGGGGCTACTCATCCCCCCAACGTGGTGCCTCCTGCACCCTCATTCCATATCACATGGCACTGAACAACAGTTAATATCTGGAGTCCAGCAGTGATTAAATTGGTAGCTGGACTGAAAGTAAAAAGGGCTCCACTAAAGTGGGCTTGGAAGCCAAAAATGCCCATTCAGCTTTATAGCATTTGCTCCAGTCAGCACACGGGAGCAGAGAGAAGCATTCTCAGCAACTGGAAGGAATTGCTAAGCCCATTAATAAAATTCAGGCAGCCAAGTTAGCTAAGAGAATACCCCCAGCCTTAAAAGCCACTGCTGCAGGATGGGGAAGAAGCAAAAGTGGTGGTGGGAAGCAGAAATCCACAGCCATCATCTCCCTTAGGAGATGTTACCTGGCAGCACCTCTGGCTGTGTGTCTGCTTCTGAGGGAAAGGGGTCACCATGTGCCTTGGAAGTGAACCAGTGCTGAGGCAGAAGCAGTTTGGAATCACTGGTGAAGTTGCCGTGCAAGTTCACACCAAAAAGTAAGGAAGGCACCACATGAGACAACAGCAATTGCTCACTGGTGTGTTCCTGCAGGACTGAATGCTGAGACATTAAGAGACAAGTGAAGGAGAAAGAACCTCTTCTATTTCCCTCTCAGCAGGGACTTCACCACAAAACTTAAACACCACCATCCCTGACAGTGCTCTGAGCAGGCAAGAGCTGGAGTGCAGCGGCAGGTGATAAGGTAATGGAAAACTGCCTGGGATATCAGGCTCAAAAGGTGATCAGCCATACAAAGTCCAGCCAGCAGCTGATACCAGCAGCATCCCTCGGGGCTGGTACTGGGGCCAATAAAAATCCATGTCTTCATTAACAAACTTGATTAACACCAATTACGGGACAGAGAGCATTCTCCAGAATAGATGATATCAAACTGCTGGCATGGCTGGGGCAGGAGATCGCTCTCAGAGGGACCCACACAGGCTGGAGAATGGACCTAGTGGAGGGCTTGTGAGGGATCACCGAGCCAAACAGAGTCTCCTGTTAATCCTGGGGACAGAATAACCCCCTGCACCAGCACAGACTTGGACAAGTGGCTGTGCAGCAGCCCTGCACCAACCAACCAAGCTCTCAGGGAGGCTGAGCAGCCAGAGGACAGACAGTCACAGTAAGTGTGTTATGGACTATCCACACAACTGTCTGAAGGAGACTCTGCGACACAACAGTGACTTTCTGCTCCTCAAAAGTCTTTGAAACAGTCATTTTGAACACTAGTTCTACCCTTCAAAGCCTGTGCAGGGTACACAGATTCCCCTAAAAGGGAATGGTGAGAACATCAGCCTGCAGTAAGTGGAGCTGGCTGGAGCATGGAGTAGAGATCAGTCAGCTTTCTGAGAACACAGGGAAGGAGCACGGAGCCAGGGAAGAACCAAAAGCCAGGATCAAGTGAGGGAACCAGCTTTGAAGGTTTAACCCAGACAATGCCTCCTTTGTCCTGCAGCAGTTCTTTCTAGGTCTTCTAGAGAGCTATTTCAGCCCAGAATTCATAATTCTGCTTAAAATACTTGCTGTAGAATCCTAAAACTCATATCTTGAAAAAAATGAATAAAAAAGAAGGAAGATGACACGGGAATAGGCTAGAATGTAGCATTTTCACATGTGCCATCAAGTTGCTTTGAAAGCATCTTTTCCAGAGAAATGGTTAAATTAATGCAACGTGTGATGTTCAGTGAAAGACCCAAACAAGCACTTGTGGTTCCCTAGCACAGGAACTACTACTGGCATTATCACATCCCCTTTAAAAAAATTAAATCAGACACTTGGCAAGTGTGTGGTGTTTGTGTGGCTGTCCTAGTGCAGGATCAGGATATGCACCTCTTCCTGGACAGGTGTTGGCTCTGCTAATGCAACCAGTTAGCTCAGATTTGGTTGTTATTCACAAAAACACAAAATCTGTCTATGCTGAAAGCATGTCATCTCACTTACAGAAACCAGAGAGCAAATGGGGTAGAGAAAAAATGGCTTGTGAGAGAAAAATTTAGAACATTTCACCCTCCAATACAACAGTATTTAAGATAAATATTCTAATGACTTCAGCTGGACAGGCAGAGTCTCTGTTAATGGTATAACTTAGAGCAATGATACATAGATATATATGTATGGCTCTACCACAATTAAAGCAAGCCCCATCACTCAAAGCCAGCTGGGCCAGAGTTCACCTCCCCCAGCAATCTTCCAAGGGAGAAATCCTGAAATCCCTATTGACACATCTCACATGAAGTATCAAATTGTCAGAGATCACAGAATCCCACACTGGTTTGGGTTGGGAGGGACCTTAAAGCCCATCTCATTCCACCTCCTGTCACAGGAAGGGACACTTTCCACTAGCCCAGGTTGCTCCAAGTCCTGTCCAACCTGGCCTTGGACACTTCCAGGGATGGGACAGCCACAGCTTTTCTGGGCAACCTTCCCTCACAGGGAAGTGTTTCTTCCCAACACCTTTTCACTTCTGGGTTAAAAACATTTCCCCCTTGTCCTATCACTATCTCCCCATGTAAAAAGTTGCTTTCCCCCTTTTTTATAATTGCCACTCCAGATCAACCCATAATTAATACTTGTTTTGGGTAAGGCTGACAATCCACATGAATCGAAATCCTGGCAGATGAAGAGAAACTGCACCTTGTACTTTGACTTCAGAACGAAACCATGGCAGCAGCACTTGAGGATGCTTCAGTTCAAGCACAAAACCCCCGTGGTGAATCAGGCACAGCTCCCTGTGTGGGCCCTACCAGCTTCAAGCTGGTTTACATCCCTTTGGGTGAGAGCATTATATTTACAAGTGCAAACTAAACAGACATAAGCCAGGTTTGGGCAGAGCCCACACACACACCTCAGTTCCCTAAATCACTGCTAGAGTCCCCTTGCTAAGCCAGCACTTGTGTTTAGACAAGCCTGGACTAGGACTG
Organism: Scytalopus superciliaris; assembly: GCA_013400415.1. NCBI lineage: Eukaryota > Metazoa > Chordata > Aves > Passeriformes > Rhinocryptidae > Scytalopus > Scytalopus superciliaris. The sequence continues at coordinate 7,741 of VXBX01009836.1, read as the reverse complement.
GCCGCTATCACACGATTTCAGATGTAAAAGAGCATCAGGCTTTGTAACAAAATCACATTAACTAAGACAGCAAGGAATGACAAATTATAAATAGGAGGTGGCTTCAGAGATTCCAGAAATGGATGGTGAGCAATCACTGTGGCAAATCAATGCTCCAGCTCGGGGGATCGGAGAGGGGCCAGGTTTAGTTTTACCCTGAAAAGGCGGTGACACATAAAAAGCTAATGGCAGGTGGTCACTCTGCATTCTGTACATCTCACTAAGATTTATGAGCGAGGCTGAATGCTGGAAAAGCAACGCTGAAGCTGCTGGTGTCCCTCTGCAAGGTCAGCTTATTGTATTATGGAAACATTTCCAGTGAGACTCCTACAAGTTAAGGCTGTTTTATTTTGCACAGCTATAGGAAACCAGCTACTAAATAAAAGCAGCATTAAAAATAAAATTTAAAAAAATCACACCATTTACTCTTAAATAGTGAATTTTCACTGACTTTGGCTGTCTTCAGATGAGCAAAGCCTATATTTAAGCTGAGAGTTTAAGGCTGGAAGGAGCATTCTAAAATTTGTTTAACAGGAAAATATTTAACAAGAGAGCACATGAATGTATTTTCCAAATTACTAATCACTTGGAAGTACTGCACATTGTAATTATTATGAATGAAAACTGTCGTGAGAAATTGCGTAGGTGTCTGAATCAAGAATTTTGATGTTCGTGATTGTCAACAGCTCGGTGTGGAAAGGGAGGCCCGATTCCTGGGATCTGGCTATCAGCAATGTGGGATATCATCCTCACTAACCTGGCAATCCAGAAAAGCAAATTTCCTCTGAAAAACACTGTAAGAATTATGTATTTAAGAACAGTCCTGTTTCACGGCAGTAAGAGGTGGAACATCTCTGGAGTGAGGAGAGGAAGCAAAATTTGGCTGCTGGAAGCTGTGCAGGCTGGAGCCCCATCTCACAGCCATGCTGTGGATCCCACCACCTCCATCTTCAGCAAGCTCACAGCAGCTTGAAACACCTCTGCACAGCCTAAACTCACCGTGAGCTTGTTCTTAAATCCATTCATGCTGAAGAGAGCCCCATGAAAACAGACACCTAAATCCCCACCAAATCACTCCTCTGCAGAATCCCATGGTTTGGGCTGGAAGCGACCTTGAAGCTCATCCCATTCCACTCCCTGCCATGGACAGGGACACCTTCCACCAGCCCAGGCTGCTCCAAGTCCCATCCAACCCAGTCTCAACACTTTTAGCAAGTGAAGCCTCCCTGCTAAGGCCTAAGACACAAGGCCCAGCTCCTCCTGTGACTGCACCTTTCCTCCCCGCACAGATCATTTTGCTGCAGCCCAAGAAAGGAGATTGCAGGGACAGCTGTGGCACCTCCCTTCAGAAGGACAGCTGAAAATAAACTGCAGACTCAGATCCCAGGATTTATACTGGGCACCTTCCCCGTGCTGGGGCCATACCATTATCCCCAGGTCAAGCAGTTTGCTCACTGGAGAGCCTGTCACTGGAGAGCAGGGGCTGCCATTCCCCTGAGAGGCTCCAAGCTCCTCTTTCCTTCGTTTTTTTACCTCAGCCTTGTGCACAAACAGTTTTTTTAAAAAACCCAAGCAGATGTTTCAGAGTTTTTAATGTTCCACCTGCCTTCATTTGTATTCAAAAGTTAGGAAGAACAAAATATCAATTTATACAACCACTTACATAATATCCCCCTCACCCAACCTTCTTAGAACAGATTTCTCTAATATGCACAGTCTGACAGGCCTTTTTGACTTATGGTATATAATAATCCTCAACTGGGAGCCAACACACCAACTCAGAAGTCTTATATTTTAATATTAGTCAGTTATTATCTCAGTATATTACAAGACACAGCACTTGAGATGTCTCACAAGCCCCACAGTACTTAATGTGAATTCTAAATCTCTAAACCTGTTTGAAATAGAAACAGCTCCCAGTCCCTAACACTCACCGATAAAATAAGCAAGAGGTATTATAAATTGCAAAAAAATAATATCAGGATGACAGCAGTTTCATCCAGGCTAGAGCTGGGAGTTCTGCACATAAATGTAGTGACTGAGCAGGTTCCAGCCACGCCAACAGGAGCTGCCAGAGCAGGGACTGTCCCGCTGCAGTCACTGCTCATTCCAGCATTTTTTGCTGAGCTGGCTTTCAACCTTATCAAACCATGTTGATTCAGACAAGTATGCAGCACGAAAGACTTGTCTCCACCCCTAATGCAGCTCAAGAATTTCATTTGCAGAAGCCAGAAACCTTTCAGTATACATTAGGCACAACGAGCTTTCCCTAAAAGCTTCCCAAAGGAGCTTTCCACGTGGGGCCAGAGCTCTGGACTGCTCAGCAGCTGCAGTGGAGATGAGAACCTTTCCACAGGCAGCACTGAGACACCAGGGTCAGCACTTCCAGCTGCTGCCATGAAGGAAGCTGTGGCTGAAAATCCCACCAGCTCCTGGTTTCTGGGGAGCAGCAGAGCCTGACACATGGAATCACAGCGTAGGATAAACAGAGGCTGAGGAAGGAAGCAACGAAGATGCACATTTCCCCTCTCCAATACCCACCTACTTACTAAAACACAGCGAGTTTCCTCCCAACATCCAGTACTGGGAATGCTGTGGTTGGCTTCGGTTTCCAGAAGCCAAACCAACCAGCTGAGAAAGTGCCCTGGGGTCTCCTCCCCTCTGCCAGGAGCAGCAGCTCTCCCGGGCTCCAACTCACTGCAGCTCAAGGTTAGTGTAGTCTGGACTTAATTCTGCCCACTTAGGAGATTGTTTGGAAACAGAGATGCAAGGCACAGACAAATGAACCCACAGGGACAAAACATCAAGCCAAAAAAAGGGACTGAGTCGGCCAAAAGGAGGAAAATAAAAGCATGAGTTTGATAAAACAGCACTTCGGATCTTAACTATTTTGTCTAATAAATTCCTGGTGTATTGTAGGCAGCTTCCAAGCTCTCTCACTTTATTCAGAGTACTATGGGATGGTACATGCTACTGTATTCCCATTTATAACTGAAACCCAAAAACCCTGTTTCATTTACCCTAGTGATAAACCCTATTTTTGACAGTGCCATATTTCAGTTTGATGAGCAGCGTTAAACGCAGCACAAACAGCTTGCATCTTCTATTTTCCCTGGCAGGGGCCTTTGGAAAGGAACTCTGCACAGGGCAGTGGGAAAGGTATGACTCTCCCTAGATAACCTTCTCTTCCAAGGATGAATGTATTTTTAGGCAATGCAGCCACCCAATCTTAAAAAATGCCGCCTGATTTATGACACTACTGTCACCACTTAAAGATCAGAAGCTGAACTACCTCAAAGTACAGCTGTGATGCCCCCGAGATGGGGCACCTGAACATTCATTCAAGAGGTTTCATGTCACTGTACACTGTGCCATCTCCTCACTTTTCAGGGCACAAACTGGATGTTACCATTTGTTGATTACGAAATTTTGTGTCCAAGGAAAGGCAATGGAGCTGGGGAAGGGTCTGGAGCACAAGCCTGATGAGGAGTGGCTGAGGGGGGCTCAGCCTGGAGAAAAGGAGGCTCAGGGGGGACCTTCTCATTCTCTGCAACTCCCTGACAGGAGGGGAGAGCCGGGTGGGAGTTGGGCTCTGCTCACAGGGAACAGGACAAGAGGGGACAGCCTCGAGTTGTGCCACAGTAGGTTTAGTTTGGATATCAGGGAAAATTTCCTCCCTGAAAGGCTGGGCAGGCACTGGCACAGACTGCTCAGGGCAGTGGTGGAGTCACCATCCCTGAAGTGTTCAAAAGGCATGTGGATGTGGCACTTGGGGACATGCTTTAGTGGTGAATGTGGCAGTGCCGGGTTCACTGCTGGACTCAGTGATTTTAGAGGGCTTTTCCAACCTTAACAATTCCTTGGCAAGATTCCATGATTCTCCCAGAAGCTGTGGCTGTAGGAGTACAGCACTTTACTGTGTGGTTTGGATCTATCTCAGTTATGCTGTAAAACAAACCCAGGCTGCTTCAGCCACTATTGCAATCCCAACCCTTTGTGGTCTCCAGTAGTGATGTCCCAGCTAGGAAAAGCATCAATCCACACAGGAATCCTCTTTCTTCTTCTTTTTTTCCTCTTCTTTATTTTGTTCCAGTGCTATCATCTCAGTGATTCTTCCAAGAGTCTCCAGACTGCCGTGATCAGTGCCCTGTAACATATTCCCCCTGGCTGGTCTTCACTTTCCAAAAATCCTGCTGCCTCCTGCTTTGCTATGAGTGCACCCAACCTTCAGAAGTGAGGAAAGGGCAAGTTTGCTGAGCAGCAACAGAGAATTGCCCAATCCTTTTGACATGGATGCTGGTTTTTAAAGCTCCAAAGAGTAACAAGACATACCTGCAGCTTTACAGCTCTGGCTCAGAAGGAGGAACAACTTAAACCAGGATCAGATGGAGAGGTTACAGGCACCACCTAACCCAGAATCACCACACAAAGTACCTGACTTTTCAGGAAGCAGCTTCTGAATCAGCACAGGTGCAGAGCACCTGAAAACAAGTCAACAGCAAGTACCAAGGTACTTGTAGAATGCTGTAAATGACATGGACTCCGGAATTATTTCATGAGCAACTCACTTCTCCTTGGAAGGGAGGCCAAAAGGGAAACAGAGGATAAATCATCAAAGGGCAGACAGAGGATAAACACTCTTTGCTGTCATCCTTTGTGAACCAGTCCTTGAAGACAAACAAGCACTGCTATTATTACATTTGGAGATGCTTTCCCAACCAGAAGCAGCAGATATTTTTCCTTAAAGACTCAATTTTCATACAAGTTTACTCTTCCATTGGCTCCATTGCTCAGGAGACAGAGGGAGCAGTTCATGCCCATTCCCCACCACCTGCAACCACTAGGGAAGTTCAACAGCCACCAAGAGTTCACTTCAAATGGTATCTGCTTTCTTGATGATTTCTAAACGTTCACTCACATTTAACTGATGTCTCCCTTTCCATTCTGCATTAGATACAAAACCACTGCCAAAAACCATTTATTGGATACAGTTTAAGTTAATCACTGAAAATATGGGACTGATGTTCATCCAGCAGCATTCTGCAGGCACTGAGGGAGATAAAGTACAACTGAAGTCACCTTACAGGTACCAGACACTGGCTGTGGTGCAGATCTGTGCTGCACCTGGTGCCTCCAAAGAGGACAATGACACAGGCTGGAGGCTCAGAAACACCACTTGTAATTTACAAGGTTATTTTCAAAATATAGCTTCATGGCTATAAATAGCAAAGGCAGCTTCTCACCCAGCAAGCACACAATGGGTCTTAGTCACAGTGGCCCAGATACCAGAGAAAGTGTAATTTTACCTTTGTGAACACACACAACATTTGGGGCCACCCTGTGCTTCAAACAAACTAACCCAATTTGTAAGATTGGTCTTAGGTTTTGTGGAAGCAGCTGCCTACTCTGACAAATTAAGTCAATTGACTTTGTTAACCCTTCCAATACCTAAAAACACCTGTTTCCTTGTCCAGAGCAAGTCTCAGTTAAGTTCTTTAATCAATGAAAAAGATTTTACCTGATTTTTCCTTCAACATGTAGCTCTTTTCAACATGCAGGATTCCCTTCCTCACCGTGTGGCTGTTTGGTTTAAATGAGAGCAGACGGTCACCACCACCTGCCCTGAAATGTAAGGTTGTGATTCCGACTCTAAGAAAAGCTATTGAAATACCCTCAGGTGTCCTACATTTCTCAACCAGCACTCTGGGTACCCCCAACCTAATTGGTCTCAGCTGACACTTTACCCCAGGCAGTATTATTCTCCGATTAATATGAAAACAAACATATTTTGGCCAGGTTCACTGATAAGGACCTCACAAACCACCCCGTGCTAATAAACATTTTCATCTGATACAGATTTACAGACTCAGGATACACAAGTACAACAAAACCTCTAACAAAACAGCGTTTGTTCCATCTGGGTGTGCGTGAACATCTCGTCACTCCCCAGCAAAACTGTTAACACATCCACAGGACATTGGAACAAAGTTTTTATTCCAGTCACAGTAAGGTCACCCTCCCTTCCTGTCAGGGGAGTGAAGAAACCCTTCACGTAAGCGGCTGGCTGGTACTGCCAGCATCTGCTCCACTGCTCACTCATCCAAATGCTCTTCCAAGTATCCAGCCCTTGGTGTTGCTGGTCAGTGTCACCCGATCTTGTGCTCCTAAGACACCTAATAACACAATTCTGTACCCTTTACATCTACAGAATTAAATGTGCAGCCTGCCTGTCACTACGTGGCTCGCCAGGGACTCCAGCAGTGTGACCTTGCTGAGCTCATCACCCAAAGCACTTCGCCAGACACCTCTGGCCAAGCCTCATGTTACCCCCATCACCAAGAGACCCAGGCACTTCTGAGGAGATCGCAATCAATCCTGGCTGGAAAGCCCTCACAAAGTCATCCCACCTTAAATTCAGCATTCTTGGTTGTCAAAATGCTTTCAATAACCAGCTTTTCAGCAACTGGCTCTTACCGGTGTCTACAGGACTACTTATTTATCTGCTAATAAATGCACTCATGCTGGACTGGAGGAGTACGTGTGCAGTGTAACTTATTTGCTGTTGCCTTACTGAAATCCACAAATAACAAAAAAAACCACCTGAGCCATCACAAGGTTCACTGGTTTGCCAGCTGAAATCTTATTCAACCTGACGGGCCGTGAGCTCTCATGCTCTTTGCTTCACAACTTATTTTTGGAAGTCCAGAACAAACTGAATCAAACCTCCTGCCCCTTGTTCCGTGAGAAGCAGCTGGGACACAGTAACACCAGAAATCCTGATCAGCTCAACAACTGTCCTGCTATCTGTGCTATTAATGCGCTATTCTTTACAAACACGCTAATTTCCAGATGTTACTCCTGACGGTGCTTCTTTTCCCAGTCCTGTTGCTACACTACGTGGTTAATCTACAACATCTCCAGCTAAGAAAATTTTCTTCCCGAGGCTGGCCCGGATCCAAAGCAGATCCATTTCACTGACCAGATGCACCAATCTGGGACACTGATTTCACATGCCCTGCTAAATTCTCGATCAGTCTCAGACGGCAACAGGTTTCCCAATATTCCGGGGTGGCAATTTCACATTCTCCCTCGCATTCCTGCCCGTTTCCACGAGGACAGCAAAGGCTACGGATGAAACACGGCACGTAATTCTCAAAGCCAAGGCTTTACCGCCCCACAGCCGATCCCTGTGACCACTCTGTACTATCTCCAGCACGTTTGGATGAATATTAATAGAATCCGCCTTGCTTATCGGCAACGAGGGCACTCTCTGCTCTGCCAAGGAGCGGTTTGGGGAGTTTTCAAGGCAACTCTGATAAAACCCAACACAAGGCGCTGACCAGACACTCCCGACCTTGCAAAACCCGCGTTATTCCCGGGGGAAATCCTCCCAGCATTGCTGCTATTTCAGCAGACCCCAAACACAGCGCCACGAGTTTTCAAGNGCCCCGCCGTACCTGGTGCAGGGCTGTCAGCCCGTCCACGTTCGTGGTGTTGACGCGGGCCCCGCGGCCCAGCAGCCGCTTCACCTCCTCGGTGTCGCCNCAAGGATAACAATAATAATAATATAAAACAAAATTAACAAAGCGGTCGCCCGTCCAGGCCCGCCACCGCCGCGGTTCGTTCTGCTAATTAAGCTCCTTAATTAACCCCAGAGAGAGCCGGGCCCGCCTGGAACAGGCCACCCCGGAGCGGGCTGTCA